>CAIGQV010019029.1:1469095-1512935 GCA_903798115.1 Danio jaintianensis
ATGTGTGTATATATATATATATATATATATATATATATATATATATATATATAAAATATAAGCATATATATATATGTGTATGTATGTATGTATATGTGTGTATATATATGTATACGTGTGTATATATATGTATACGTGTGTATGTGTAGATGGTTTTGCTATTTTTTGATACTTTCGATACCTTTTTTTAACCTTTAAATCATCCTTTTAAATTCTTTTTTTACATTTTATTTTGTCCAGGCCCTAAACAGGACTCAAGAATTTGTATTTGATTGAAAATAAAAATATGTTGCTATGCTGATTTGAGTGTTGAAAACAAAGTTTTATTTGATGATTAAAAAGTCCAAAAGAACAGCATTAAATTGAAAAGGAGATCTTTAGTACTTTGTAATTTTTAATCAATCTAGTAAATACTTGCTGAAAGAAATTTACATTTCTTGAAAATAAATAAGTAAATTGCACAGTAGTGTATTTGATTTGAAATGCAGCCAGTTTATATTAGCTACACTGAAACCCACAAACCATAATAATAAAATAAGAATATTAGCATTAGAGTTTCAATTCATTTTCTGAGATTTATTGTTCTTCCATCAGCTCAGTCAGGATTTCTGTCACTGTCTTAAATAAAACGGGGATTTCCTCTAGTGCTTTAAATGTATTATTAGTGATTATTAGTACCCATGAAATACCATGTGTCTGTTTTCTGGCCAGAATCTGATCGAAAAGAGAAGGATGAGGATAGAGACGGTGAAGACAAGTCTCAGCCACGCTCTATACGCGACCGCAGACGACCTCGAGAGAAAAGACGATCCACTGGAGTGTCCTACTGGACCCAGGATGTAAGAGAAACCTCTTGTGCATAAGCACACACACACACTGTATGGTCTTTCTGATGCTCAAAACATCCTAGCAGATTTATAATCAACATTCCAAACTATTATGATTAAAAGTATTTCAGATTATTACAGCAGTTCTATGGAATACTTCTGATTAGTTGGTTACGCCAATGCATTTATGTGAATTTGGGGAATGTTAACTGTTTGAATTGTAGAAGCAAGACACTGCAGGTGAATTAGGCAAAAAAATACAAGTTAAAAAAAAAATCTTATTTATAAATATGCAAATTGGGCCTTATTAAATTGAATATGCACATATTTGCATAATCCTTTGTTGTGATATTACTTAACCAATCCTGTCCTATAAATATAAAAAGCTAAAGCCCATGCAGAAATAGTTTTCCTTTTACAACTCAAATTAAATTAAGTCTTGTTGACTTCATGTTGTGAATGCTTTAGAATTTTAAAGATGTGTTTGTTTGTTTTGCTAAATGAGTGACAGACTTGATCATGTTTTCTTGCACATTGTTAAAAACACAATTACAGTATTATAATAAAAAGTGCACACTCTTTACATTAACTAAGATTTTTAAATATTTTATAAATATGTATTATTTATTAGTTCCTTTTATACTACTTTTAGTCACAATAAAGTCAAAATGGACAGATTTTTTTCATTTGTGGAGTAATCAATAGCAAACGCTGATAGAACTGTCCAATCCTTTTTGTATGCACAAAATAAAGTCATATCTTCAATTTTGTTTTTAAAAACTGGTTCATTCTGATTTGATGATCACTGCTTTAATTAGAATGTTATTGCAAAGTGTTATCAGAATTTGAAATGTGTTTATATATTTTACAGAGTGACGAAAACGAGCCAGATCAGCCCTCAGATTCAGAAGGCAGCACTAAAGGAGAGCCTCAGGTAAATATCAGCTTACCCACAATACATCTGCCAGAACAAATGTAGCAGACAAATGCTTATTTGCCTTTTTTATTTATTTTTTTGCTAACTACATACTGGGTTGGACTCTTTTCGAAGGGTTTGGAGATGTGTCTTTCACCTTATATAGTCAGAACAGGTTGACTTTCCTTCATCTCTGGCAGAACGAACAATTAGTTCACGTTACCGTGTGTCTGCTGACCTCCTCCTCCCTCTTCAGCTTCCTGGAATTGTCCCAGCAGCATTAGTCATCTTAAAAATGAAAGTCGACCTGATTCGCAGCCCACCGACTGTCACCTTTTACATAAATGTTTCAGAGAGCATGTTGACATGCACACTAATGTGCTGATAACCCACAAAATCCAGCTTATTTAAATAATCTGGTGTTTTACCAGCAAACTCATTACCGGGAAAGCCACATTTGCAAGACCATATTAATAGATTGTTTCATCTCCTGGTAGTGACGTTAAAATGTAAGCGTATTTCATTTATGTCAGTAGTCCTGTTCAGTAAATCATTAAAAACAAATATTATTTCAAGATGCAGCATTTTGACTGTAGCAATTTAACTTTTGCTGCATGTCAATTAGAATACATTTTTATAAATGTTTGCACTAAGAAAGCAGAGGTGTGGTATATTTCCTCCTTTATTTCAAAATATTTGCTCTGTCTAGATGGGCTTACATTCGCAATAATGATGATGATACACAGGGCAACTTTTTGAGCGATGTTTCTTGGCAATATCGAGGCTGCCTTGCTATCGAGAATGGGCAATAGTAACTGTTATCTGTATCCCATTGCCCTATGTTGCTCATTGACAGCATCATTTCCCAAAGTTGCCTGGCAACATTGCTTAAAAAGTTGCCCTTTGTATCATCAGCCTTATAAGGATGTGTTGCTGTCACAATTCACATATGAGCACTTGAATAAACAAAAAGAAAGCTAGTGCATTGGTATGCTGAGTGAAGTTGGCGTAAGAAACAAAAATCTAGCTGTGATGATCTGCTTATTCTGTTTATGATCTTCCTTCATGTAATTGTACTTACATGACCACATGCATTGTCTGCTTATAAAGGTTAATCAGGTCAAGAATGTGGATGTAAACACACTCTGTAATCAGTTCCTGGTTGCCGAAGTCACTCTTCCAGTAATAAGAGAACGACGTGTCTAGTCACATGAGTCGTGCTTAGTGTATATTTGAGCTGTTAGTGTTGTGATATTGTGAGTCACAGTTAGGATAAGATAAATATCCGGCACATCCTGTGCAAACATGATCCTGGAAGCAGATCACAAACAGTTGGGCGGACAACTGGGAATATGTGATTCAAACGTGAGGAAACAGTAGAACAAAGCTTTGCTGTTGACCGTTTGGTCATTGGTAGAAGAACAGGAAACTGCTTTTTGTGGAAGAATAACCAGCTGACGCCTCAAATCGTCCTCTGATTGCAGCAATTTTCCAAGTGCGCTTGTTACAACATCCCATCCGAGTTGAAATATAGCTCAAATATGATCAAGTAAAAGCTAAAGATCAGCTCTTGGTTGAATGGATTTATATGAGGGCCACAGAATGAATGAAAAATCAGGGTCTTTGGGTTCTTTATGAGACAGCTGTTATTTTGTTGGCCTAATAGCACACATTTCCGCTTAGTGGGCTGATCTGCATTGAAAAGGAAGTTTTGACACAAAGCTAAATGCAGCTTTATGCTTCCAGGGCAATCGTGAACAGGAAGAGAGTTGCACATTCATTTGGGACATTGCCTGAGAGATGCTCACAGGCTTCATACAGGCTATAAGATCAAGGTTTACAATCTTCAGCACAAAAGAGGGACAGTTTTGGTTGTGTTTTGAAGGAAATACTGTCACATGACATTTTTTAAAAAGTTATCCTTTTTATAGTGTATCCAGCATGTTTTTAAGGACTTCATTACATTGTTTTATAATAATAATGAAGCATAATATTTTGTACACATAAATTAAAATGCTTTATTTACATTTGAATGAATTAAATTGTATACTAAATGTGAATTATCCGTGACATTTTAAATATTTTTTAAATACATATAATTAATCTAATGCTTGGTTCACACCAATTGTAAATGTAAGTGTTTGCGCTAGTAGATTAAGCATGCATTCGATGCAAACTGACAAATAGATGCGAATTCCCACTGTGCTGCATTAATGATGCGGAATACTCAATATCATCTTCTGCACAAGTTCAAAGTATTCAACTTGAGCGAAACTTCAATGTAGTGAAAACCATTCCTTGAGTGACTCTTTACATACCCACTGACCCAGCATAACAACAGGGTTCTCACAAATCAAAGAGAATCAGGGATGAAAATCTTTACGATTTTATTTGAAGGACTAAGCATAACTAGAAAAATCGAAAAATGTGTTAGAACTCAATTTATATAAATGGAATTTATCCCAGTAACCCTGTACGTCCTGTACCAGACATCATTTAAATTTGTTGTTCAGAAGGTAAAAGTGGTCAACAATAAAATTATTTTAATGCATACAGACAAGTCTGCATATTAATCACTGTATGCACACTCCATATTACTCACTTTCAAAAATAGCTGTGGGTATGCCAATCCAAACTCATTCCAGTACCCCGTGTGTACTCTGAGCAGCTGGGGAATAAGATCAGACCCAGAAGTCTTGGCTGTGAATCAGGAATTCACGGAGAAAAGCCTGCGCAGGGCTGAGAGGTCTTTGAGTTTAGAGCGAGGAGGAGGGCCGGCGACCCACGTGCTTTTACTTCCTTTTACCTTGATAAATGGGACTCTCACATTGAAGTCGAACCTTTTGAAGCATGACTCTTATTAGGACAAAATCAAATGGATTACACCCTGATGTCTTCAAACGCGTCCTTTACTGTAGAGCGGTAAATGATAGATGGCTGACCTGCTCAGACTCTCATTAAATAGCAGCATTAAGCAGGCCATCAGACCCGGGAACGAGAGTGTCACAATCCATCCCAGACTAATTGATAATCTGCATTCTAGACGCTCTGGTAGTCTAGACACTAGACAAACAGACACACTAAATGCATTATGGGCATGTGATTGATTAACAGCAGGTACAGATTTTGTAATAACTTCCCTTTTTTCTGTCTCTCTCTATCTCTTTCTCTATCTCTCGGTTCATATTCACAGAGCGACAGACTATCTAGGTATGTACCTCACTCTAATGCACTATTTTGGGTTAGTTCATTCAAAAATAAAAGTTGGATCATAATTTTCTCACCTTGGTGGTTCTTCTTTTCCTCCAAAGTTCATAAAAGTAAAAAAAAAAAGAAATATGATTCATATTTTAATCCAAGTCTTCAGAAAAGAAAGAATCATTTTATATGATGAACAGATTTCATTTGGGGTTTCATTGATCTGCAAATGTAGACAGAATTTTTGCTCAACACACAAGAATGAACCTCATAAATTTTTGTGGAAATTTTGTGTGAAATATCATTGGTTATTCCAGAACCTCAAATGTGCAGATGTGAAACACAAGAATGAACCTTGTTGGTTCAGATGTTCTTTGTGAAATGCAAGAATGGATATCATTGGCTATTGTGGAAGCTCAAATCTTATTGGTTCTTCCAGAAGCTCAAATGTACAGTCATGACACAAGAATGAACCTCATTGGTTTCTGCAGGAGCTCAAATGTGTTGTGGGAAATGGCAAGAATGAACGTCATTGGTTGTTGTGACAGTTCAAACCTCACTGGTTCTTGCAGAAGCTCAACCATGCTCATGTAATGCACAAAAATGGACGCACAAGAATGAACTCCATTGGTTCATGTAAAAGCTCATTTCTCGTTGCTTTATCCAGAAGCTCAAACATGCCGATGTATGATCTGCAAAATGTACCTCACTGGTTCTTATGGCAGCTCAAACTTCACTGATATTTGCAAAAGCTCAAAACTCATTGGTTCCTGCTGGAGCTCAGATGTGTTGCATGACATTGCAAGAATGAACCTCATTGGTTGTTGTGGCAGTTCAAACCTCACTGCTTCTTGCAGCAGCACAACCATGTTATTGTAAGACCCGAGAATGAACCTTATTGGTTTCCTATTGAAGCTGAAGCCTAATTGGTTCTTGTGGAAGCCACAAATCTCATTGGTTATTCCAGAAACACAAACATGCTGTTGTCACACCTGAGAATGAACTTCATTGGTCCTGCTTTATCAAGCTATTATGCTTGAGCTTCTGTGACCAAATTTGAATGTGTTCAAAAAAATCAGTGTTGATATGGGAATAGAAGACAAAATGAAATCTGTTTATCTTATAAGGTGTATAAACTTCACAGACTTTCAACAGTCACAGAAATCTCTTAAATTTGATTCAGGAAAAAATCTTTGTTGCAAAAATGAACAAATTTATTATGAGTTTGGAGGGAGGGTGGGTAAAGGGTGACAGATTATTCATTTTGGGTGAACTACCCCTTTAACATCAGTTTATATGCTAGTATTCATATTTATTATGAAACAATGAGTTGAAGTAACTTGCATCTTTTCCCAACTCAGGAATGACCCTCTCTCTACTAGCACTTCATCCACTGACCGTTATGAGTCTTTGAGTAGCCGTGGCATTGGGCAGAGCCGACGGCCGTACTCGCGTTTCGAAAAAGATGATTCCACTGATTATAAGAAGGTGCGAATGTTGCGCTGTATGATAGTGCCTTGTCAAATGTTGAGTTTCTTACAGCTGAAGGTTAACCAAGAGTGCTCTGTCCACTTCCAGCTTTATGAGCAGATTTTAGCTGAAAACGAGAAGCTGAAAGCTCAGTTACGTGATACAGAATTGGAGCTGTCAGACCTAAAGCTACAGCTGGAGAAGGCCACACAGGTGAGTTCAGAATTATGATTTGTTATTATTTGTATGCCCTATCAGAAGCTTCAGAGGGATTAACAGGCTCTAAATGTGTACATAAACATGGGTCTCCTGCATTAGTTATGTTTTCATAAAATTCAGTGAATTAATTTTGTTTTATAAACAAATTGTTAGTGTTTTTATTTGAAATAAAATGAATGATAAATCAGTGGTTAATTAATTCAGTTGTTGTGTGGCAACAGTGTGTGAATTTAACCAGCTTCCAATGGTAATAAATAAATCATTCTATTTTTTTTTTATAAATCACACTTTATAAAAACAGTCTGTAGAAACACTTCAATTGACATTCTCTCCCTCATTAGCATAAATAGCCCTCAGTGAGAGGCAGCCATCTGCCATTAAAGTTTTGAATCTGCCGCTATGGTGGCACATAGGCGTTTGTAGCACAATCATAGGCGTTTGTAGCACATAGGCTGGGAGCACAATCTCATTCAAATTTAAAACGACAGTCACCAAAACAGCGCAAATAAGATCAAAGCCTAAAAGGGGCAGGTTAAACAAAATTATTAAAAAATGATTTTGAACTCCACAATCAATAATTTTACACTTATTTTGTTAAAAGTGGAACAATATTTCCCCTTTAAGTTATTTACTTTAAGTTACTTGAGCTATTTCTTTACTTACACAATTTTTTTCATTAATAATAATGTCCTGTAAATCACCAATGTTACGAAAACCTTTGGTGTTGTAGTGAACAGGCCTCATCGGCTGTGTGTGTGCATGTTTTTTCCCCTATTATTACAGAGACAGGAGCGCTTTGCTGATCGATCACAGCTGGAGATGGAGAAAAGGGTAAAACAACTGTTACTTAAATTGTTTTTGTTATCTTTTACTTCAGTTTTACTGTATAAAAATCTTCATTTAAATAAATCCACCATGACCATGGTAGAGCAGGTTTACCTCACACTAATGCAGTGATTAGACACTGAATCCATTAAAGACTAACACATCAGCATATTCCAGCTGATATGCTGAGATTTCTGAGATGTTTAAGAAGTGGTCTAGATAAATGCTAAACTCTGGCCCTCGTCGGCCGGACGGTTGGTAACTGTTCCGCACTGGTTTATGTCTGAAGGTTGCAGACAGGTCTCAGGCTCAGCTGGGTGCTTTGGGTAACGTTTAACCTGAATTTAAAGTGTTTCCAGCTCTGCTAGTGGCTGAATCACATGCCTATCACAGCCCTGACGGGTCTGAACCAAACCCCGTCAGCCAATCACAGTCCTTCTTTCGCTCTGCCACTGTCTATCATGTAGGATATAGATGATGGTGTGTTTTCTCTCTCAGATGTTATATCTGCATGTGTGTGAAACATCATCTTTGTGTGGGAAACTTTTGAATTTCCTCTTTTTTTTTTTTTACATCCATTCAAAGTATTTTGTACAGTTTACATTTTATTATTATTTACATTATTGTTCAAGTTATGTTTCATTAATACACAAATTATGTCAAATATTATTACGTCTGCTTACATTAGTTTGATTAAGTCTCATTTAAGTGTTCCAGCCATACAGCAATATTATACTAGCTACAAAAAAAAAAAAACTGTTACAATTTTCTGGTTGAAAAGAGAAAGGATATAAATGATTAGAATTAAAACGAAAAGCTTTGATTATATAATAAATAAATAATAAAAACTTTTTTAAATAAATATAAATACCACTATTACTACCACCTTCTCTACTTGTACTACTACTTCCACGACTACTATTACTGCTACTAAGAATAATAGTAATTTACATTAACTGTTCCTCCACCTAAACACACGTTTTTCTTTTTATTAAATTTTTTTTCTAGAAGCCATTTCATATTACATCTATATTATTATATGGGTGAATTTCCTTTTATATATTTTGTGTTAAATTAATAACAATGTTCTCAGAGCAGGTGTGAGCATGAGTAAACCAGACTATTTCTGCTCCACTAGGCAGTGTGTGTGGTTTCTTTCACTTTGGTCACTTCCTTCAGTTTTGACATTCATTCACCTGATGCCTCCACACGATTCTGTGTGTTTCTCTCTCTGTTTGCAGTGCTAGTGGATCATGCAGTTGTGTATGTGTGTTTTATGGTCGTTTGCATGAACTTGTTAATGTTTGTGTGTCTGCAGGAAAAAAGAGCTCTAGAAAGGAAGATCTCTGAGATGGAGGAGGAACTCAAGGTAATTCTTTTTTTGTCCTTTAAACTGTTTGTGTGTGTTGTGTGCATCACCATTACAAAGATCACTAAAAATAGAATTGAGAATCTGTTGTTGTTGTTTTATTTATATTTAATCTTGGAAATGTTTGTGTTTTGGCCTGTTTTCTGCTAAAAAGTGTATTTTGTTATGAATACAGTTAAATATAGATGACCTTAAAGTAACATAAGAACTAAAAGCTACAAAACATCTTTTTTTTTTTTTTTCCTGGTTAGTAACTTCCTTTGTTCATTTGATTGCTATATTTGCTTTATACATGTATACTGTCAAGCATATTGGCTTCTTTTTCTAATATGGATTGTATGTATATGTATATGTATATGACTACAGTTAATTTAATGTTAAAAGGCGTGGAGTGGGAGCAGAAGTTTGTGCGAGCAAGATTTTTTTGTTTTATTGTTTTTGGGACATACTAATCATTTCAGCATTTACCAATGAAATCACTCCACTTAAGTATTTGAGTTTGTGTGTGTGTGTGTGTGTGTGTATGCAGTTTAAGGATAAATTTGCCTCATAATTAAGTAAAAGCAGATTAAGTAAAATTAAGTAAAAGAAAATTTCAAGGCCCTATATACTATTTTTTTTGTTTTAATATTTAAAGAAAATTCATGGTTTTATTAATTTCCATCATTTTTACAGGTCAAGAAATTACACTTTTAAAATTGCCCTTATCATTTCTCCTCCTCAAGTTTTCCATAACTATGAAACTTAAAATATATACACAAATAAATAAATAAATAAAATAGGGGTCTTATGTAAAATCTTTCAATCATTAATTGCTTTTTTGTTTCCAGTATCAACATGAACTGCTTGTAATGCCCCTTAGCTTTTCTATAAAAGCCTGGAGACGGATGTTTATCTGACAGATTCAGGGTGTTTTTGCCAATAAATCAGATGTGTAAATGGGCTCCCATGAGTCTGAGATGTATCTAGCACATATCTACACATTCTTTTAAACATCATATATTGATGCAAAGATATATCTATTTACGTCTCATCAAAAAATAAATAACTTCAGGCCATTGATCAATGTTATGTTCAAGCACTAGTGATACTGCAGTTCACTTAACGGTCACTAATATCTCACCTGACATGTCATCTAACTGTGTTTTAGCTGTTTTAGTGTATTTTCTAGGTTGTTGATAATATAAGACCTCTATCAAAACTCAATGATTGACAGCAAATGCTCTTAATGAAATAATTGTAATATTTAAAACAAACAAAAACAATAAAGGCTGATTTACACTTTCAACTGGCTCTGCAGTGCGATCCGCTGCTGAAAGTACACACACAGCCGTGAGTTTTGGGCGCTTTCATACTTAATTATTGTACTATTATTTGCAATAACAGGGCGAGACTTTGAGTAACAGTGGTGAAGAAGTCAGTGAATGGAGTTGCTAAATGAATGAATTTAATTATATATAAAATAAATAGCTTGTGTATAAATTTGGTGGACACTTTCACTTTACAACTGTGGGTAAATTAGTAAATTAGGCTAACTTATTATATATCTAAGCTAACTGTGTGCTTAACGCAGAACATTATACACATCAAAATAGCAAATAAAGTTAATTAAAGAGCTTTGGACCAGCTTGTGCACCAAATATATGCAGTGTTTTGTTCCTCAAAGCTTTAAAAGAAACCTAAAGGAATTCACATCATGCGTTGTTTGAGATTTTTAAAGGTGTTGTCACTTTGCACATTCACTTAGCTCAGTCATACTCTGCTTATAGTTATAGTTACTGTGCACACCAGCAGTTAAAATGATGTCGTGCGCAACCAAATTGAACTTTCGCCGCAAACACCGTGATTATGTCACATACACCACGCACACCTAAGCAAACTTGCAGATGCACGGAGTATAAATCAGCCTTAAGTGTTTAGGTGTGTTTGTTTTTCCTTTTCTGTTTCTTATTGATTTAATTTTTCATTTTCATTTAAAAAATATGGTTTACACTCTTCGGTTAACGCAGGATTGTTTATTTTTGTCTGCTGTCTGTCCTCTTCTCCTCTGTGGTTCTGTCTGTATTTCTCTCTGTCTCTGTAGAATCTTCCTCAGGTAAAGCAGGTGCAGTCTCTGCGTCAGTATAATGAGCGCTTGCAGGCAGAGAACAGAGCTCTGGCCCGCGTGCTCTCCAAACTGTCTCAGGGCTGCAGTCACCTGCCCGCCGCAGACCTGTAGCAAAGCCCCCACCTCCCCTTACACCCCTCCTCATGCTCCATTCAGCTCCGCCCACGCCCATATAAGGCAGGTGCCAGCCTGTGTCTGAGCTGATGCTCCGCCTCCCTAAGCGCTCCACCTCCTTGCTTCTCTTAAAAGGGAGGGTTTTGATGCTTTTTCCCCTCCCTAAACAGTACAGTTATTACTAATAAATGGTTATGGAATACTTGTTTTTTTAATTAAAAGATTTAGTAATTCAATCCAAATACCTAAGTTGTACCTTTTTCTTTACAAATGACATTTTTAAAAATGGCTTGTTGGTTTCATTTGTTAGAATACAAATTCATTATCTAAAACAGAAAAAAAATTTACCCAGATTTTGCTTTGACCTAAAAAAAAATTGTGCTAATGGAAAAAAAATATTCATAATTTTTTTTTTTAATTAGACTTTATTATTTGTTAGTAATTAAATTCACAATTATAAATTGAGTAATTAATAAAATGAATAGTTAGTTTTTTGTTATTCTGTTTTTTTTCTAAACTGTTTTAGTAATAAATTGTACTGTTGTTATTGTTTTTTTGGCCCCTTCCCTCGAATGTGTTGCAGTGAAGTGCAGTTTCTTTTGACTCTGGCATCTTGCATGAGGTGCTTGACTATTTTTGTGAAATCAAACTTATTGTTATTTTGAAGACCGCTGCTTTTTCCTCTCCCAGTCCCAGATTCTGGTGCTGAACTGTCATATATGCTCTGCCTGAGGCTAATCTGGATTGCATGGCTTCTGAAAACACATGCATTTTAATCTACAGATTGTCGCTGGCAATTGCTTAAATTACATATGGAGCTTCTCATGCATTTTCTAGGCGATTGTAAACCGAACGAGGATGCAATCTTTTTGGCCCATAGGCCTCGAACACAGTATGCTCTTCCTTTTTTGGATCTTTTTTTTCTGTTCTTTTTCTGTAGCACTTAGGCTTTATGGACTTTTTAATGTGTTTTTCCAGTCTGTAACTGTGGTGCGCACAGACTGTAAATCTCGCTCTTGGGAGGTACTGTTACATTGTTAAAATGTAATTGTCAGTGGCAGGTTTATAACAGGGTAGTTTCTGTATATTTGGAAAACAGATCAAGTGTTTGTGTGTTTCACTGGCACACAACATTTTGCTTTTTATCTGTAATAATTCACCCAAAAATTAATGTTCTGTCATCATTTACTCATTCTCATATTGTTACCTGTGTGACTTTCTTTTTGGTTAAGATGGTTTCCAACACAAATGTCTATAAAATTAAAAAATGTGCAAAAATAAATAAATGATGTAAAAGTGGTCCAAATCACTCTTAAAGAGGAAGTTCACCCAAAAATGAAGTGGTTTTAAACTAATGAATTCTTCTGTTGAACACAAAACAAGATATTCTGAAAAATGTTGGAAAAAAACAAAACATTTTTTTTAGTTTATCTTCTGTTTGTGTTCAACAGAAGATAGAAACTCAAACAGGTTTGGAACAAGTGAAGCATGAGTAAATGAAGATATTTTTGAGTGAACTATCCCTTTAAGTAGACTTAATGGCATTTTAAAAGAAAAAACATGAGGATGACTAAAGCCCTAAAATATGCTTACATTTTAACATGTATATATCAGGCTAAATTATGTGTACAGAACTCGTAATGCTATAATACCGGCACAATACATGATTTTGTTAACTGTGTGTAATGAGTGCGTACAGCCTCTTTGTACATTTTTATTTATTTTTTTTTAGCTTAGATTACATTTATTTATACCAACTTAGTTTTCCACAAGGTGTCAATATTGAACTATGCTGTTGTTTCTCAGTCGTATGGAGAACAACAAACTACTGAAGACAGCAAAACAATTGATGTCCACAAAGACAAGTGCTTGTGTGAAAGAATTAAAAGGCATCTGTTTTAAACAAGTAATAAGACATTCTTCTCAATCATAACTATTAGAGAGAAATGTGAAGTATACTAGGCATTTCACTGAGTCTGTACTCTAACATATGTATTTAAAAAAAAAAGTATACTTTAGACTTTAGTAGATCCAGTTAGTAGTTATTGGTTGTGGGGTAAAGAAAGTGCACCTGTCCATCTATGTGGTGTTCAGTGAGGAGAGTGTTGATAAAATCTCAGCTAGAGATCTGCTCTTCAACACTGTAACCTGAATACTGAAGGGGTCGGGTATCAAGTGTTGTGATTTATACAGACACACAAAGGGTTTCTGTGTGCAGAGAGAGAGCCAGAGCAGCACTGGTTTGAGGACTGTCCTCATCTCACAGTGCATGGCTCCACCTAACACTCAACTGCTGTTTGCCTGCTGGATTGTTTGTATGTATGTGTGTGTACTGGTTTATGTGGTTAGGTAGTACAAATTGTATATTGTAGTAGGACAAATTTGTTAATGATATGGCTATGACCTATTACGATGTTGAGGTGGTTTATGAGGACATGCCTGGTGTCCATTTTAATACAAAATGACAGGAGGTTTTTTTTTTGTTTTTGTTTTTTTCAAACAATTTGTCACAGGTTTCCTTTGAGGGTTGGAGTTTGGGCTAGGTTTAGGCCATATAATAAGTGGTTTTTACTGTCAAAAATACATTACGCCTATGGAGAGACCTCTATAAACCAACAAAACAAGTCTGCGTGTGGGTTAGTCTGTAATCCCTTTTCTAACAAAATGGTGCTGGTTCTGCTGCACATTCACACACTTTTGTCAAACAGACAAACAGTAACCATTACTAGGGTTGGATTTTTGCTATAGCTTTTTTTTTTTTGATAGTTATTTTTCGAAAATTGTTTCACAATTGTTGGACGTATGGCTGCATTAAAACTCTTTACAGTTGGAAACTGATCTCTGTGAGCCTTTTTTAAATACACTGAATACAAAAATGAAATCAAAAGACAGATCTGTTGAAAATGGTAATATCCTTGCCTAAAATGATCTACATTCAATTTGTCTCTTAATTTTGTTTATTTAGTGACGTTGAGAAATGGGTTGCAATTATTAAACTAGATTTAATTATTTTTATTTATTTATTTTTTTGCTCCAACTAATTTAATTATAATTTTGTTTACAGTGGGTGTTTGCTTTGCCAAAAAAAAAGTTTAATAGTGAATGTTAGACTATTACAAAATATTAAGATTTTTTATTTTTGTAAATCTAGGATCTATTTGGTTTCACAGCAGCAGATTTTAAGGATCCATTCCCAATGTTTTTTCATTCATTTAGTCTCAGAGCTGCCATCACCATATCACTGAAAAAGGGTGTTTTGTTGTTGTTTATTTTATATGAAGTTGTGGTCATATAAAGGAAGGACTCTGCAATCAATAAACAATCTCAACAACACTCTTCTTTCTCTATTAACTTAACCTTTCCTTCTCCTGTTCTCTCTCTCTTCCAGATGCTACCAGACTTGAAAGCCGACAACCAGAGACTAAAGGACGAAAACGGAGCGCTGATCCGAGTAATAAGCAAGCTTTCCAAATAGAGCCGACCCTCCGGCAGTAACGGTATTGCACATCTAGATATTAACACAAGACAATGGCGACAAAGAAGGCTCCGTCTCCCCCCCATTGCGTTTCCCAGCTTTCCCCTCGCTTCTCACCACACAGAACCACTGCGTTTACGGAACTAAGGAAAAAAAACGTTAGACGAACGTACGGCATCCAACACTTCATGGGCGGGAAAAAGCCTCGAAAAACTATTTAACCAATAAGCCTTAGTTGTACATATGTCACTCGCATAGGAAAAAAAATTGGCTGTCACAGAACACCAGATTTTATTTGTGCCACACTTTTCTTTTTTTTTTTCTTTTTGTTGAATTTTTTTTCTTGTATAGATGTGTTTATGCAATGTGCAGCTCTCTTTCCCTCGATTTCCTCTTGCTCTCCTCAAAAAAAAAAAAGTCGTCAAATGTCCTGCCTTTTCATCGAGGCTCTGTCTTTCAGCAGAAGACTTGGCGTTTGCTTCGCACACTTTTTTTCATGTCCCGAAAGAGACAACGGACCTCGCTTTCACTTATGTGCAATATATGCATTTCTTTCGTACGCGAATGCTTTAAGAAAGAGTCCGTCACTAGTAAACGTTCACTTGCTCTTCACCTCACCCCCGTTTTTTTTTTTCTCCTCTTCCTCCTCCTCTCTCTCTCGTTTCTCTTTGAGTTTGTAGTGTAGTCGTTGGTTTATATCTTGTACTCCTCACGTTGTTTTAGCAGGTACTGAGTGAAGTTGTTGTATATACCTGTATATGTATTGTTTGAGACCAGCACATGGCATGCGTTTATGGTTCCCCCTGTCTGTTACTATTGAAATATACCAACTCCAGAGGACAAAAGTGTGTTTTAACTACTTCCTTTCTTCTTTTATAAGTCGCAAAAAAAGTAAACAATAGAGGCGCCCTCTTCCTTCAGGAGGAACTTTTTTTTTTTTTTTTTTTCCTCTTTCTTCTACTTCAGTTTTAAAAAGTGTTCACCGTAATTGTGAGATGATAATATAAACGCTTCACTACATTTCACACATTTTTATTCAGTATCTTTTTTTTTTTTTTTTTGGAAGAGTGCTGTTCAATTTCTTTGCTTTTTCTTTTCTTTTTTTTTCTTTTTTTTTTAAGCTGTAGTATTAGCCGAGGTGTTTGTCACTAAAAAGAAGATGCTAGTTATCGCTAACCCAATGTCTACATGCACTGTCAGGAGTCTTAGCGAACGTTTGCCATCGCGTCAGATGAAGTCCATGCATCGGAAAAACTCGTTTTATGCATTTCAGTGGCCTTTTACTTAAAATATACTGTAGGTGGGAAAAAAAATGTCGCTGTAGTTGGACTGTCAGCTGTCTCCTCTTTGGTTTAGGTTTTTAATATTTTGTTTTTGTTTGTTTGTTCCCCCCTCCCCCCCTATTTTAAATTTCCCATCATCTTGTAAAATAGATGTGTGGCTTCATCCGTGCAAGCTGTGCTGTGACTACCAACCACTGAGAGTTAATTAAAATAAACTTGTACATTGTAAAAATCTCTCTGGCTCTTTGTGCTGTTTGTTTCTGTGAGGAATCAAGTGTGTTTGGATGTGAAAGTCACACCTGTCATGCTGTTCGGTGTAATGAACTGGACCTGCTCTCATCAAGTGTCCAGTGTAATGAGCACACAATCCTATTTGTTCAGTGGCCGGTGGAAGATTGAAGAAAAGGATTATTACACTGGATGCTTTTTGATCCAATTGATAGCTCCATATTACAGAAAAGGTGGTAGGCACAGTTTGATCTAAGATGATCTGGAATGTTCAAAAATTCTAATCTTTAAAAATCATTTCTTCTTTTCAGTTTATTTATAAAGCACATTTAAAAATCATCTGTAGTGGTGTCGGTAAGACTAAAAAGATAGGTTAATTACGCTGATAGCAGCAAAAGAGATAAAACATGACGCTCTTTATAACCTAAAAGCAATAAGAGAATGAGTTTTAAGACAAGACTTGAACTCAAAGTGAAAAAATGACACATTTAGATATCAGATTTATGAAATCTTGCCTTACAATTATCCTTTTTTGGAACTGAGCACAATAAATTGCAATACTTTTCTTATTGCAATAATCAAACTGCATATTTAAAACAAATTGGATTGTATTGAAAATAATTTCCTGAAATCATTTGTAGAATAATAGTACAGTAGTTATAATTGCTACGTTCACACTGCAAGGCTTAGTGCTCAAATCAGATTTTTTCTCAGATCTGATTTTTTTGCATAGCTGTTCACATTGTTCTTATAAATGTGGCCAATATCAGATTTGCAGTGTGAACAGATCATGGTCCTAAACTGATCCGCATGCTCAAAAGTACAGTTACGGACAGCACGAAATGTCTAATTATGCACACAATGTGTATACTGTGTGAAGTAAGCACGTTGTCAGATTATGCTTAATATGATTATTGCCCTTTTCACAGACAACCGTGGTGTATTTCACGAATTGCGATACTACTAATGTGTATTTCGGCATTTGAAACCTAAAATAAGTCTCTAGTGATAAAAAAAAAAAACACTGATCATTTGTGATTTATGACAACCGCGGTGCGTGTCTTTCTGACCACCGGTGTAGTGAACCCATCAAGGGTTAATGAGCAGCCGCAGACTGAACTGTGAAGGCGGAGTTGGTTTATCTCTGTTTGCAGAGTTATTTCATTTTACTCCGCTATAAACAACAGACACGTGCAGAAGGGGGTTTGTGTGCTTGAGCACCTGCCCTTTTTTTTCTCTCTGAGAAAGTTCATCCTTAAAATGAAAGTGCCCCCTCCTTTGCGCATGGATCCCCTCTCCACAACACCCCCGACGCTCTTCAGCTTAGCGATCAACCCGTGCCCCAATCGTTAACCAGATTGGTTAACATCACCAGTTTTGCCTTAATTTTGTTTAAAATGAACAACCAACTTTCTGTGGTAAAGTAATTGCCCTGTGTGCCATTCTAGGCAATAAATGTCACGTAAAATGCTGTTCAAGCTCACATTGGTAGCATTTAACACTGAATAAAGCGCATAATCTGCCTGAGGAGATGATTGTTACAGCAGTTTATGGTGTTGTTTTGCCACGACGTCGAGGAAATAGATACTGGACACAGTGTAAAGTTACATTAATGTATTTACTAACTTAAATATAATTTAATTATATTGAAAAAGTCTTGTGCTGCTTTTATTAATCATAGTTCAGCATTTACTAGTGCATTATTAAAATCCAAATTCATGCTTGTTAATATTAGTTAATGCACCGAGTTAACATGAACAATGAACCACTTTATTTCCATTAACTAACGTTGAATAAATGAATGTTGAATGAACATGAATAAATACTGTAGTAAATGTTTTCATTGTTTGTTTGTGTTAGTACATATATAAACTAACATGAACTAATACAACCTTATTGTAAAAGTTTACCGATAAATAAATATAACACAGTTGAAACAATGTGTTCTGTATTTTTCCCGAATGTATTTAAGTTTTTGATTCAATTTTTATTTCTTTATTGCTGGATTATTCCTGCTGAGTATTACAATTTCTCCATTTGGTCACTAATTCGGTCTCATACTCTAGTCTTATTTCTTTCTTTTTTTTATTATTAGTTGTGACTATTAGTTTTTTTTTTTGTAATATAAACGTTATTCAGTGAACTGTTTATTTAAATGATCAGCTTAATTTATCACTTGATCTCCCACTCATTAAATAGGCCTACTATACCTTGTATATAAATAATCCATTTCACAGAAGAAGTCTTTCTGCTGCTGTTTTCAGATCAGCTTGAGCTCCACTAGATGGCATCTGACTGAAATCAGCACTTTGCCTCCACAATCTCCAGCACACATCTGAGAGAGAGAGAGACGGGAAAAAAGTGTTTCTTGATGAGCATCCTGAGTCTTTCTGGCTTTATTTTTCCCCGCTCTTGCATAAGCCCTGCACTTCTCCATGTCAATCCAAGTAGGATGTGTTTTCTTCTTCCTGTGGGGCTTTAAATGACCAAACATTCTCAATCAAAAGGCATCTTTCTGAAGATAATCGCAGATGAAACGTACACTAAAGCCACAGTTCAACAAAAAAAAAAGTGACATTTTGTTTTTGTGGATGACTGCATATGTTTTTGTAATAAATGTCCTCAAATGAGGAAAACCGAACCTGCTGAGAGGGGGATGTGATCAAAGTCTGGAGTGGAGCTAAATCCCGTTCCTCTCTCTGCTAAGGCTTGTGTATAATCTCGCCGTCCACTCAGTTTTAAAAGTTATTTAAATGTTTATTTTTTATTTAATGAACGCCTAAACACAACATCTATAACACTATATTTAATGGTTTGGTAATTATTCAACACATTTCATAAATAGAATTACACAAACATGTCCAAATGTGTGCATCTTCCCTTTCATTTTCTGACTGTAGCACACTGAAAAAATTTTTCATTGGATTCATTCATTTACTTTTTTTTGTGGTTGCAAACAATTTATATGGGCTGAATGTGAACAAATTTAGTTGAACATTACTAAATTTAATTTGTTTAAATTTAGCCCATATGAATAGTTTCCAACCAGTTACCTTAAAACAAATGTAGTAAATCCAATGAATTCTTTTTTCAGTGCATGTTAAGGTTGTAAATGCATGTAAGTTTTGACTCCACTAAGGCATAAAAACACCATATATTTCTGCAGATATGTTTTAATAACCATGCCAAGTTAACATACTTGCTTAACAATTGCTATTAAAATACACAAACTGGCAATGTTTAAGTATATAAAGTAAATATTAAAGTAAATATTAAAAATTGTTTAAAACATCTCATCTTTAAATTCTCTGTCTCAGCTATTAAATAAATAGTGTGGTTTTTTTCTCTCAGTTTAATCCATGACAGCACAAGGGACGACTTCATTTTTGTTCTTATTTGAACCATTTTTTATTATTAATTTCTCTTAAAACCACAATATGAAATTGATTGTGGACTTTTAGTGATTTTGCATTGATGAATGAGCTTGGCACGGAGCTCTGCGTGTTCTCATTGTGGCATGAAGAGCTCAGTAATGCACTAATGCTCTGAGACAGTAATTGCACACAGTCATGCAATGGGACTTTTCTACATATTTATTTATTTTTACCCATTTGGAAGTCTTGTCAAGGTCCTTTCAGTTCTTTGCTTTAAATGCACTGGTCTAAATGGCATTCTTGAGCAAAACTGATGTGGAAAAGATCAGCTGGAGTCCCAGATTAAAAGCAGGACAAAGACAAGAATCCAAGACTATTATAGAAACAAATAGACTGAGGGGTTTTAAGGTTTTGCACCAGCAGGGAAATGCTTGCAACTGTGTGTGCCACATTATATTCACTCTTACGCTGTTGTGAGGTATGGACAGTGTTCTTTAGTAGCATATACACGTATATATATTTTTTGTTGATATTTTGAGTTAGATTGTATACTTATTCACTTTACTTTAAAATAGATTTTTTTTAAGTCTATTAATAATTTTTATTTGTGTTACGTTTTATTATGTCTATTATATCTAATTTATTTTTTCATTCATTCATTTTCCTTCGGCTTAGTCCCTTATTAATCAAGGGTCGCTACAGCTGAATGAACCGCCAACTATTCCAGCATATGTTTTACACAGCGGATGCCCTTCCAGCCGCAACCCAGTACTGGGAAACACCCATACGCTCTTATTTTCACACATGCACTCATACACTACGGCCAATTTTGTTTACCCATTTCACCTATAGTGCATGTCTTTGGACTGTGGGGGAAACCGGAGCACCCGGAGGAAACCCACGTGAACACAGGGAGAACATGCAAAGTCCACACAGAAATGCCAACTGGCCCAGCCGGGACTCGAACCAGTGACACTCTTGCTGTGAGGTGACAGTGCTAACCACTGAGCCACCGTGCCACCCCTAATTCTTTTTCTTTTTTTTACGTTTTAAATAAATAAATAAATTGTCATTCAGTGCAATATAATATTTGAAAAAAATGTTCCTACAGATTATATTCTAGTATATCATCGACCTATTTCAAACCGGTATTAAGTAAAGTTTATAACAATTATACGGTGTTAATATGCGTTTTATTTATTTTTGGTCTTACTCTGATTATTAAAAATGGAGGTTATCAAATATGTAGGAGATTATGAAAATATATGTGTGTGTATACATGTGTATAAATGTATGCATGTATGTATATTGTATATGTGTGTCTGTGTGTATGTATTAGTCTAGAATGTATTAGATTATTGACTTTAGTGTCAAAAAAAGTTTGAAATATATTAAGCCTTTTTTTTTTCTATAAACAAAATAGTTTGTGTACTGTATAAATATGAAGGAATTATGATTATTTTTTATTACTGGAGAATATCCTGCCAGAGTGTGTGCTTTGTGTTTTGTTTTGTTTTTGGATTATATACTTATTGACCAAATTACATAAAATAATGCTTACACTTTTATTTGAAACTGCATGTTTTAAAACTTTTCACAGTAATATTTTTGTAATTGTTGTCATTAAAATAAAAAGGTAATTTTTATACATTTGTATTCTATTGAGCGGTCATGAATTATTCATTCAAAAGCTAATTATTTTATTTAAGTTTATTCCAATAGTGATAATTCCCAGATTATAAAAAATTCAAATAATTATCTGTATATATAAGTTATGTGTATAATAATTGAATATATAAAGGGTTTTGTGTATTAATTGGTTTGGGAAAAAAGGTAGCAAATCTGGCTAATGAGAAGCAGTTCCTCAGATACAGTTAGTGCAGTTTTAGTGGATAAAAATTGAGTTATGACTTTTATAAAGCAATCTTTGGTTCCAAGTGCATTGCCTTTGAATGTATTATGAGGGTTTAATAGACGCATATTTAATTCATGTGATATTGTATATTAAATACTGTGAATGCGGTATGTTCAGTGATGTCCATGGCTGCAAGTCTCCAGTGTGGTAGAAAGCGCTTTGAATGCAGGAATCGATTGTCTGCTGCAAGGCCTGATGGGATTGATTTTGGTTTTGTTGTTTCATCTACCTGCTAGATTCCCAGTCATGAGCTCGTCATTCAGCAGCTGCTTGTCCACCTCCGCATTCAGAGCTGCTGACAGGAGAAATTACTGTTGAATTCATATTTTCACATATAACAAATCTTTGTTCCATTAAAACCTCCATAAGTTTCAACACCCTCATTATAAACAAAGCATTTATACAATCAAAGAAGCAATAAATTAGGAAATTATAATGATATTTTGCATGTATGAAATATGACATCATTGCTTTCAAATGTTTTCATGCATATGCTGTTTAACTTTTTCTTTTTTTGCAGAGCGTTTCTGTTTGTTAATTTAATAATTAGGGACCGAGCACCGGAACGGTGCGTAGGCCCTATTGGAATTGCTCTGTTTCTCCTCCTCCTTCTCCTCCTTCTTCTTCTTTTTCTTCTTCTTCTTCTTCTTCTTCTCCTTCTTCAGAATAAATCGCGATTTTGAGGGTCTAAACATGCACGAAAACTCACGAAACTTTGCACACGCCCCAGAGGTGGCAAAAATTTACGTTTGTTATAGGTTTCGGAAGTGGGCGTGGCAAAATAACTCGACAGCACCACCTATGCACATTTGATGGACTGGCCCCCGAGCTACGTTTCACACACATGTACAAAAATTGGCACACACATCAAACATGCCAAAACCTACAAAAAAGTCTCTTGAAGCGTAATCTTAAACTCAACAGGAAGTCGCATATTTTTAACTTCCTCTGCCGAAAAAGTGCCATTTTTGGCATTTCCAGGCGTTGTATTTTAACGAACTCCTCCTAGGGATTTCATCAGATCAACACCAAAATTGGGTATTGTCATCTAAAGGCCTTGGCGATGGTAAATTGCGAAGATCTAGAGTTTTCGATGAAGGGCGTGTCCGTGGCGGCCTCACAAATTTTGATGCTTCGCCACGAAACAGGAAGTTGGTATAACTCAGGCATACATTGTCTTATGTGCTTCAAAATCAAAAAAGTTTGATAACAGTCCTGACCTGAACACATTTTCATGCCAATATCCAGATACAGTTATAGCGCCACCTGCTGGCAACAGGAAGTGACATGTTTTACAGTGTAACAAACTCCTGCTACAAATATTATCACATCGAATCCATGTTCCATTAGTTTAGTCCAAAGGCCTTTGTGATGTTAAATTGTGAAGATCTAGAGTTTTCGCCGAAGGGCGTGTCCGTGGCGGACTGACAAAGTTCAGTGCTTCGCCATGGAGGAGGAAGTACTTATAACTCAGCCAAACAATGTCTGATCTGCCTGAAAATTCACAGGGTCGAAGACATTCCTCTCCTGAAGACATCTACATGCCAATATTGAGTCACAGTCATAGCGCCACCTGCTGACAGAAGGAAGTTTGGCATAAATCAGTGATTTTTCTTTGGTTTTTTAATGTATAGCCCGGGTGTGATGTCCCTTTCATCGCTGCTTGCAGCTTTAATATTATGTTTGTTATTACAATTTTAAGTTTTATTTTTAAATCAAGCTAAAATCCATGTATTGTTTTATTGTCATGTTTTTATTGTCATTATCATTTTTCTTTTTGTATCAAGTTAAAGTAATACTGTGTTTATTCATTCATTCATTTTCTTTTCGGTTTAGTCCCTTTATTAATCAGGGGTCGCCACAGCGGAATGAACCGACAACTTATCCAGCATATGTTTTACACAACGGATGCCCTGCCAGCTGCAACCCAACACTGGGAAACACCCAAACACACTCTTTCACACACACATACACTATGGCTAATTTAGCTTATTCAATTCAACTATAGAGCATGTCTTTGGACTGTGGAGGAAACCCACCCCAACACGGGGAGAACATGCAAACTCAACACAGAAATGCCAACTGACCCAGCCGGGGCTCGAACCAGCGACCTTCTTGCTGTGAGGCGATCGTGCTACCCACTGCACCACCGTGAGGCCCACTTTTTATTATTATTATTTTTGGAAATAAGGTGATTTTACGTGTCATCTGCTGTTAAACTGTTGAGATTGACCATTTTTTAATCCATTCAGCCGATCTCTGGGTCTGGGAGGAGCACTTTTAGCTTAGCATAAATCATTGAATCAGATTAGACCATTAGCATCTTGCTAAAAAAAAAGCAAAATAAGGCACTTTGCTGCCATACAATGACTGTAGCAGGCGCTATGATATTACACATCGCCTAAAAATAGTCCCCAGCTAGGTAAGAGAGATGCGTAATATCATTGTGCCTTCTGCAGCCAATGGTACAGCAGGAACGTCTTGATTATTACGCTGGAATGAGAGCCTAGAATAAAGCAACTTTCCCTTTTCCGTCAGTCTTAAAACACGATGTAACTACAGAAGAGTCGACCTTTAAATAGGAAAATTATAAAAAAGTCTTACATTTTTGGAGCGAGACGCTAATGATCTAGTCCAATTCAATGATTTATGGATTCAAAATGGTAAAACTCGAATGTTTAACTATTGCCCTTATTATAAAATGCGGAAGTGCGCTCGTTTTTGCGATTGTTTTAGAACTTCCGATTTAGTTGCCTATGGGAGAAATGACTAGGAATAATAAACGGCAGAAAACGGTCAAACAACATGCTCTACAAACAAGTGTGTTCATGACTATACAGACAAAGCAGAATTATATAAGACAATATCAGTTTGCAACATCAAGCAGCAAAAAGAGCTGTTTTTAACCTCTGAAAATGAATGGAAGTGAATGAGACCGGAAGTCTCCAGCCAAAAAGATTCAAATGGCTGCGTCCGCTCGTACGTGAAGAATAAGGTCAATAGGGGGGAGATGTAAAATTAGCTTCTTTAAAAAAAAAAAAAAAGTGGAATGTTCCTTTAAGTAAATAAATTAGTTTTCAAAGATGGTAATTAGAAAAGTAATTTCAATTAAACGTTAATGATCAGTAATTTTTGTTGGTTATTTATATTATTTGTGTGTGCTGAATTGTGATTTAGATGTGTATTGATTGTAAGAAACGTTTCTGTGTGTAGTTCTAACAACGAAACTGGTCTGTCATCAGATTATATGTAAACATCCATCTTGAGAAAGGGCTGTGTTAATATTTTGTGCCATATGTATAGTACAGCCGTGCCTATTGTACTGTTAACAACCTGATCGTTATACTGTACATTTTCTGCAACATTAGCAGATGTTTACTGAGATTTTCCCGTGACTTCAGTGCTGGCTTCAGTCAGGTGCTTCATCATTGTTCATGCACTCAAATCAACATTCCACAGTTCACTTCTACCAGTTCATTTCCCTGTAATGAGGCCAGAACTGGAGACCTATAGGATGTTTGAGGATTTCTTCCCCAGTTGACTTCACTCACGTGCCTTTCTTTCATTTCTATTCATCTCTCTCGCTAAAACTCAATCATCATGGTGGGCTTAAAGACCTCAGGAACCTTCATATCTTGCCCTCAGAATCCACATTCAGCTCCTGTGCTCCTGGATCTGTGGTTCGGTGTTAATTACCATAGAAAATTATTTCATGTCTTCCCTGGGTCTGTAAAAAACAAACAAAATCATATTCTCAGAAATGCATGTGCAATGGCGGTCAAAAAGGACACTGCACAGAATAACCCTTAAAACACACATGCTGAATTGAAGGTATTGCCACCATGCTTGATGTATTGAAAGGAAAAGGAAATCTGTCATCACTTAGCCACCTATTTTGTTTTTACTATGGAAGTAAATGACTGCATCCAAAATTACATACTTCACTATTATATAGTACATTAAAAACAGTATGCGAGACGAGCATGTCCGAAGTCATAGTATTCAAAAAAAGAGTAGGCAAGAAGTTTCTGGATGACCTACTACTTAGAGCGAGATTCTAAAGTGTGCATCGAATGGACTCTACACTATGCTATCACATAATGCAACGTGAGGGAATTCATGAATGAGAGTGAAGTGATGCAACTGAAACGGGCAAGTGATAATGACAAATGGCGAATGTAGTACGTCCGAGCTCTGTTCATACTATATAGAACATACTTTTCTAATAGTCGTGTAGTAATTTCAAATGTAGTACCTACACTCAAAAATATATATTTTTGCTGTTTGTTCAAACTGCTTATTTACAGTGCATCCAAAAAGTATTCATAGCGCTTCACTTTTTCCACATTTTTTATGTTACAGCCTTATTCCGAAATGTATTACATTCATTTATTTCCTCAAAAGTCTACACACAATACCCCATAATGACAATGTGGAAAAAGACTTTTTGAAATTGTTGCAAATGTATTAAAAATAAAAACCCTGAAAAATCACATGTACATAAGTATTCACAGCCTTTGCCGAGAATCTCTAAATTGAGCTCAGGTACATTCTGTTTCCACTGATCATTCTTGAGATGTTTCAGCAGCTTAATTGGAGTTCACCTGTGGAAAATTCAGTTGATTGGACATGATTTGAAAAGGCATACACCTGTCTATATAAGGTCCCAGGGTTGACAGTGCATGTCAAAGCACAAACCAAGCATGAAGACAAAGGAATTGTCTGTAGACCTCCGAGACAGGATTGTCTCGAGGCACAAGGCTGGGGAAGGTTACAGGAAAATTTATTTGGGGAGCAACTTAATTGTTTTATGTTCAATCAGTTCAATTTGTAAAAACAATTAAGTTAACTTAATGAATTTATATTTGGACAACATGAAGAAATTGTGTGGAACCCAGCATTTTTTTTTTTACAGTGTACATTCTCGAGTAGTAGGTGATTTCAGACGCAGACAATGGGTGCCAGCAGCCAGCATTTTTCCAAAATATATATTTCTTCTGTTGTGTTCAACAAAAACAGCTGAGACCGTTTATTTACCTATTGTTACTAAGGCTGCGTCCAAAATCGCCTACTACGATTGAATTTACTACACGACCATTAGAAAAGTACATTCTACATAGTTTGAATTCGACTGGTATGAATGGAACTTGGAAGTACTACATCCGCCATTTGTCATTATCACGTGACCTACCCGCGTCAGTTGTGTCGCTTCACTCCCATTCATGAGTTCTCTCACATGGCATCATGGGATAGAGTCCATTGGATGCACACTTCAGAATCCCGTCGGAAGTAGTAGGTCATCCGGGTACTTCTCGCATACTGTTTTTCGAATACTATGAATTTGGACATACTACACGGCTTAAATAATGTTTTTAACGTACTATGGAAGTATGCGATTTCTTTGAGAAACAGAATATTAAATGAGAAAACAGTGGGCGTGGCTTGTTTTTTCTGCTGATTGGATGTAGTAGGCATTTCAGAAAGAAGGGTTTCGGAAGACTTATTACAACCCATAGATATACTAGATGTCGCCTTGCCTATTGTTGTCTATTGGAAGGAATGCGTCAATAGAGCCGCCATTTTAGTACAGGGTAGCGCTCCATTGAAATGAATGCGGGACCAAGGTGCAGTGGAGGACTGTGGCCATCCAGAGCCAGAGATATACACATATATACATATATCTATGATCGGGAATTTTCCCCCGTGGTCATTACGCAAAAAAAAAAAAAGTAATTCTGAAAATTATAATTTTACATCACTTTTCTACGTCGATGGATAAGTGACCGCATGGCCATTGCCGATAAAGTGTGTGTTTGTGTGCATGAAAATGTATTACCCTCCCTCTGTGTTAAATTTGATCTAATCCGTGTCCTGAAACACACCCCCTCTCCCGCTTTCACTTCTCATTCTAACGGAGGGAGCGATTCGTTTGTGAATCTCCGTTATGAACGACTCGTTCTCTTAGCCGACAATAATACAAGTTTCTAGCAGCGCAGCGTCTTGTTGTCATATTTCTTTTTCATTGTTTGCTTATTTTATTCAACAGAACTAGCATAAGCCTAGAATTCAGTGCAAGATTATGCTACTTTGCCTTATGATCAGTGCAGTAAGAGACTGTATTATCATCAATAACGTTACTTGTTGAGCACAAAAGTTTGTAACATGTAAAAAACTAAATCTTACCTATGAAATGTTCTGCCTTTGTGTTTTGTTTTCTTTGTTTGCTCGTTACTACACCCGTAAGCAGCGCTAAAGTCCAGCATCTTCACATTGGCACACTGTCTCGACTAGTGCGGTTGAATGATGTTTGTCCTGGGAGCACTGTACAAATATGGCGGCGCTATTGACGCATGCTGAGGGTCCGTATGCGATATCTAGTGTATATATCTATGATTACAACCTAACAGACACCTCCTCCTCACCATTTCTGTTTATTGTCATAGCACTGTCAAGGCTGACAGTCGGAGGGGCGTGGTTAAGTATGTTAGCCACGCCTAATAACTCCAACACTCAAGACATAATCTGAGAATTTAACTGAAAACAAACAGGAAGTGCATTTTCGGATTTCAATTAAAGATTACAAGAGCAAACTTTTTTTTTCTTCTTAATGGCATGCACAGATCAATTGTTCACCACAAAACTAGCAATGTGAGCTAACAAAATCAATATGGTTAGTTTTGATTTCATGTGCACTTTAAGGGGCTATATGCAAAAACGTTTATGTGTTCATTTATATTTGAACTTGTAAATGTTTTAAATGTTTTAACAGAGAGAGAGACCTGATAACATAACTTCAAAACATAACAAATGATGACAGAATAACCACAAGATTTAAGCTACCTCTTTAGGGCCAAGAAACACTTTAATTGGAGTAAAGGCATACGCTTGTTCAATTTTACAGAAATACTTCAAATGTCCACAAATTACAGCTAAAATGTTACACACACACACACACACAGAATACTATAGGCTTTTTTAACCATACAATAGTAAAGTACTTGAGTTAATCTACGTTGATTAGTTGCTATTACAACAACTATTAATAATAAAACTGCCCAATACTGTAGTTTACTACAATGATATGGTATATTACAGCCTACTATAATACAGCATAGTTTACTGTAGTTGCCTACAAACTGAACAACAGTATTTATTACATGGTTACTAATTTAGTATGGGTAAAACTACAGTATGCTGTACAGTATAATACACTTTACTGTAATATGGTTCAAAACACTGTAGTATTTTCTATAAATTACATAATTTTTTCCATATGGGTTAACAGGAAGTTTTATTTTAAAACTTGACACATTTCTGCTTTTAAAAAGTAAAAAAATTAGGCCGATATATTTTATGTCTACAAAATGAATCCAATCGTACCTGGTTTATGCCTGTATTTAATGCCGTGATCGGATCGACAAAACACATCTTTAGGAGATAGTTCACCCAAAAAACGAAAATGTACTCATTATTTTCTCACTCTCAAGTGGTTGTAATTGAACACAAAAGAAGATATTTTGAAGAAAGTTGAAAACCTGTAACCATATTAACCTGTAACCACTTCCATAGTACTATGGTTACAGGCTACAAGCAGCCTTCTTCAAAACATCTTTGTGTGTGTGTGTTCAACTGAAGAAAGAAACTCAAATGGATGAGTAAGTGATGACATAATTGTCATTTTTGGGAGAACTATCCCTTTAATACCAGCTGTAAACAGTGAGCTTAACATGAAATATGAATTTAATCGACATCATGTGTGCTGCAAGTTCTCATTGTACCATCAAACAGCTTTCTTCAAAACAAACATGTGAATATGATTAAAAAAACGTCACAGTTTAGTTGTGTATTGTGCAAGAATCTCTTTTGTTATGTTTCCTGAAGCGTTTGGTGGTGTAACCGTTCAGCTTTTTGACTAATATCACGACATCATGATGAGGTCGCAATAAAAAAAAAGTACATGACTTTCTTCGCTAAAGCTACCGTTACAGTGTTATGTTTGTCTTAATTTGCCATTCAGCGAATAAATGAGTACAGCCGCTCCTTTTTAATAATTCCCGTGCTTCCGTTCAGCCAGAAAGCACGCTGACAAAAGTTTAATAGACTAACTGAACAGAAATGAAACAACCTGACCAGTTGAAACGTGTGGCACACAGAACAATGCGAATGACCCGTTTTGTCAGCCTTCGCCCATTTCAGCAGATGGCAGAACACAGATGGGACGGTTATGGTCCACTGTTATTGGGGAAAAACGTCCAGTCGCGCTTTATAATCAGAGGCTGAGAGTCACAATGACCAGACGTTGCTATGAATTATGTTGGAACTAGGAGATTTTTCACCATTTGAAATCACCTTTTCATGTAAATAGTTGAGCAATGTCATAGCTATTATCATTTAATGATAAGCATATTGTTTTTTTAAATGTTAAATATTAAAACATATTTGTAAAAATGTATATTTAAAATGTAAATGTTATACAAACTATATATAATTCTGAAATACGTCACTGATGGTGCAGTGTCCGGTAGTGTGCAATAATTATTAATTATTTTATATGAAACAATGACACATTGGCCTCAAATTGTATTATGTAAATTGCAGTTACTTTTATACATTTGAAAAATATCTTAAGCACTCACTAATCACATTTTGGAGCATTGTGGGGGCGACACGGTGGCTCAGTGGTTAGCACTGTTGCCTCACAGCAAGAAGGTCGCTGGTTCAAGTCCTGGCTGGGTCAGTTGGCATTTCGGTGTGGAGTTTGCATGTTCTCCCCTTGTTGGCGTGGGTTTACTCCAGGTACTCCGGTTTCCCCCATGCACAGTCCAAAGACACGCGCTATAGGTGAATTGAATGAACTAAATTGGCCGTAGTGTATGAATGTGAATGAGTGTGTATGGATGTTTCTGGGTTGCAGCTGGAAGGGCATCCGCTGTGTAAAACATATGCTGGATAGGTTGGCGGTTCATTCCACTGTGGCGACCCCTGATGAATAAAGGGACTAAGCCGAAGGAAAATGAATGAATGAATATTGTGTGTGTGTGTGTGTAGTTATTTATTTAGATATTTTTGAGATGATATTTGTAATATATATTCACATGCATTTTGAGCCACTGTATATTCTTTGTTTGTTTATTTATCTATTATGAATTATTATATACATATTTTTTATGCATTAATTTGAAATATTTCCGGTGGCCACATTCTTGGATTGATATTTCAAAGCCACTATTAATAAATTATTAATAAAATTATTTTTAATGACAATTTTATGAAATTTTAAATATCTATCTGTCTGTCTGTCTGTCTCTCTGTCCATGTTTTTGTCTCATTTTATAATTATTTTCACCCATCCATCCATCCGTCCATCTATCCGTCCATGTGTTTGTCATTTTTGATCCATCCACCTATCCATCCATCCATCTGTCCATCCATCTATCCATCCATTCATCCATCTTTCCATCCATCCATCATTCCATCCATCCATCCATCCTTCCGTTCATCTGCATGAATTCTTTTTAAATGAATACTTTGAGTATCTTAAGTGTCTAAATACTGTTTGGTATTTATGTCATGTTTGTTTATCCAAATTAAGTTTTATGCTTCCAAAAACGCCTACATATTGTCTTTTTTCTTTGTTTGTCTGTCTGTTTATCAGTCATCTTGTAGATATCATCCTCATTGCAGTAATTCGTCTTTTCCAGAACTGACGTCAATTGTTCCATAAATAGCAGATGCAGTTTCGTTTACGAAGAAGGAAAAACTATAAGGAATATGAGGCAAAATTCATGTAAAGTAACAGCACATTTCTTTAACTTTCCCTTTTTGATTGTCATATTAATCTGCTGTGATTTTCAGTTGTGAAGTGAAATGTGAAACTGGTCTAAAGCCACAGGAAAACGTCTGTCACACCGATGTTCCGTAGACCGCAAAGTCATTATTTATACTCTGAAATAACAGGTTGGAAATATCCAAATTATTAAATAATAAAACCCAAGCTTAATGTGAGATTTTGTAGTTTAAAGAGGGAGCGCAGACTTCAATATCTCCTTTCAGAAGCGAGGGAATGTCTCCAGTCAAGCAAACATTTCAGACGGCTTTTTTAGAAAAGACCACGACAGATAAGAAAGCAAACTAAATTTAATTCTCAAAGTGGGACTAACTCTCCACTTATCTGTTTCTTTGGACGACACATTATAGGTATGTTAAGTGGAAGTGACTTAAAAGGCAAGGCAAGTCGTTGAGTGACAGATGAGTGTTTGTGCAGTGAGCGAGTGACTTTTCCCAAAGCACATCAAAACATTCCTAAAATGCTTTAGTTGAAGCTCAGTCTGTGCATCACAGGCTATTTATAGACCAGACGCCTTATTGTTTCCTCTACAGATTTCTCCCAATTATCTGTCAGTGTGTGTACAGAAAACAACCAGCTGAGGTCTTAAATAAAAAGCAGTTTTTTTAAGGCTCTTTGGAGTATATAGGAGTAAATCAGCCTTTAAATCTCCAAGCAAACCTCCAGAGAGCTAAATATTTGTGTTTTAAAAGACTTCTGGAAATCAGGTCTTGTGATGCAGAGGTTTGTGTTGTATATAAGCTGTAGTCCATTTTGAGCAAAGCTACTAAAAATTCCAGTCATTCTTGAGGGAAATAAACAAAAGAGCTGCTGGCTTTAAATAACAAACTCCTTGCTGACTTTACCATGATTTAGAGAAGACACCCACTAATATTTTATTCAGTTTAACAATATATTTTATATACATAAAACATCATATTTAGAACAGGAATCATTTGGAGGCATATTACAAGACTGACTCAAAATACTAATTCATTGCCATTTTAATATTTATACTTTGTCTTTTAAAGTTTTTACCCAATTTTTTGGGTTAGCAAAAAAAAAGTTATTGACTTATTATGATACGACAGTATATAAACAGGAAGCAAAGTTGGAGAAAGAGAGGGAGGATGGGATCAGGAAAGAGCCGCGAGCGACACCAGAAGCACAGTGGTGCTTTATGTTGCAATAGTATCTGGATGCAGATTGCATATACAAGCTGAGACATGCAGTCTCAGAGATGCAATGTCAGACACAATGCACTCAATTGGCCCACTGCCCACAATGTTATTAGCGCCGATTTATGTAATGCAAGGAACATGATCAACTAATCTTTTACTTGTAAGACAAAAATAGAATGTTGTTTTGCTGAATGACAAATGAAACATTATTTCCACTATATTTTGACATTTTATCTGTACATGAAATATTGAAAAAAAAACGAAAGTATACACTTTATTTGCATTTAAAATGTTCTACGATGGCCTAAGTAATAATAAAAATAAAATAAAATTTGATGCAGACACTAAAATGGGCCACAATCTTGGACACATTTCTAAATATGTGAACTTTAAAAAAAAAAATTTATTTTTATATCCTATAAAATATAATTTTCCATTATAAATAAATAAATCCAGTCATTAATAATTGTAATTGTAGGAATAATTCTAATATTCTGATGTGGCGCTCAATAAACCTATTTTATTATCATTATAAATGTTGAAAACATGATTCAGGACTCTTTGATGAACAGAAATTTCAAAAGAACAGCATTTATTTTATTTGATAATCTTCAGCATTACAAATACTGTCACTTTTAATCAATTCAAATTAATATGTCCTTATGGAATAAAATGATTACTTTCAATTTTTAAAACTCATACTGACCTCAAACATTTGAATTTGTTTTCATTCATTCGTTCATTTTCTTTTGGCTTAGTCCCAACAGGGGTTGCCACAGCGGAATGAACCGCCAACTTATCCAGCATATGTTTTACACAGCGGATGCCATTCCAGCTGCAACCCAGTACTGGAAAACAACCAGACACACTCATTCACACACATACACTATGGCCAATTTAGTTTATTCATTTCACCTATATAGTGCATGTCTGTGGACTGTGGGGGAAAACGGAGCACCCAGGGGAAACCCACGCGAACACGGGGAGAAAATGCAAACTCCACACAGAAATGCCAACTGACCCAGCCGGGACTCGAACCAGCGACCTTCTTGCTGTGAGGCAACACTGAGCCACCAAGTCGCCCTGAATTTGTTTTCATCACGATTGTCATACTCTCAGGTTTCATAGTTTCAAATAAAACCATTGTCAGTAGTGATGTGTTATTCTTGAACAATTCATTTATTTTGAATGAAGCTTTTTTTTATTGCATTTTCTGCATGATACATGAAATCAGCAAATTACAACATTCATTTTGAAATATTACTCAACAACGATACCCTATAAAACACTTCCCTCCATCAACAACCCATAAGGCTTCCCATAAGGGGAAGAAACATAATAAATAAATAATCAAATAAATAATTGTAATAAAAAATGAAAAAGAAGAAAAACACTGTTAAATCAATAATTAAAAAAAACATTAATAAAATACATTTATACTTTATACACGTAGGTGCTCAGCTTTGAGAATCAAGTGAATCAGAAAATCTAAAAAGGGGAACCACATCTTGGTTTTTAAAGAACCAGATAGATTTTTCAACTTAATACAAGCAATAATAATGGAAAATGTATCAAAAGAGCGGTGTGATGAATGCTTCCGCTTTAAGTGGATGAGACGTCTTGTTAATAAAGTTGTCTCGCCAAATCGGATCAAGGTCTACAGTGAGAGCATCTTTTAAAGTTTTCAATATTTTAGTTCAGAAATCAAATAATTTAGGGCATTCCAACAACATGTGAATGAGATCTGCTGGTGACTGCTTACACCGGTTATGTGTGTCGCTGACAGAGGGGTATATTTTAGCAAGTCTAGCATTGCTATAGTAAACCCTGTGTAGAATCTTGCATTGTATAATAAGTCCACGTCTTGCACGTATCGACAAGGTGCGAGTGAGATCAAGGATACAATGTGTTCATCAGACAACTCAAATCCTAAATTCCTAATCCTAAGAGAATATTTGGCCTGATTTGCAGAGTTTGCAGTAATATTTTGAATCATATAAAAAATGAGACAAATGCAATGTTTCAAGCTTTAAGAAGTTATCACATTGAGATTCTAGGGGGTGATTTAGAAAATGGGGGGAACGTTTTTGCACTGACTTGAAAAAAGCAAAATACCTGGAGAAGGGTCTACCTGCAGATGCAAGCTGAGACTGCATGCAATGCTTTTAATGCGTACACCTAACCCGACCCCTAAGAGACGTCACTAGCTCTATTGAGTGCATGTGTCTGATACGGCATGTGCAAGTCTGCATCCAGATAATACTGAATAAGTGGGAAAGTTTTTCAAACTGCAAAACAATACAATTTTCATAAAGATCATCAATCTTCTTTATGCCCTTATCAAACCATATTTGGAACTCCTCATCCATATTGAATGGTGGAAAACAGTGGTTTTTATAAATCTGAGAAAGAATAGAAGGCCCGTGTGCTTTCCTAAATTGAATCCATATCTTAACTGAGTTGAACGAATCTTTAATGTGACTCGGGAACGATGAGTCCTCTCAGGGAGTGATTTGTTCATTCGCAAATGCTTCAGGGATTAGACCAATTGCTCTCACCCACTCACTTTCTATTGGCTTGTTCCCTGCTTCATCAGGGGTCGCCACAGTGGAATGAACCGCCAATTAGGGAGTACAACCCTCAGTGCTGGGAAACACACACACACACACACTACGGCCAATTTACTTTCTCCAACTGACCTATAGGACTATGGAGAAAACTGGAACATCTGGAGGAAACCCACGCAGACACGGAGAGAACATGTAAACTCCACAGATAAATGCCTGCTGGTCCAGCTGGGACTCGAACCAGCAACCTTCTTGCTGACCAACCATGCTAACAACTTAATACCTAAAAAAATAACATTTAAAAAATAAATAAAATGAACATTGTCCTACATGTGTTACTCAACATACACTTCTTGAAACATTCAAGAAAAAGGAGTATATTTAGGCCTATGTTTTATTACCTCAGCATTCATTTTAAACGTCAGCTTCCCCTCAAAGACAATTCTGGACATTTCGATGCATCTTAGTACGTGTCAAAAATGAGTAAATACCAATTTTCAGATCATTTGATGGCATGACAGAGATTGTGAAAGTCAGATGCGTGACTCTGTGTGCAGTTCTGTTATCCAACACTCTGAGGTTTATCATCTGTGAGAGTCTTGAGGTCACAAACAGCCAAACTCTGTGAAACAGTGACTCATGCTCTCACAGGACCTGTGGGAGAACAGGCAGATTCAGCTCTCATACACTTACACATTGTCTCATGTCTCATCACCAGAGAAATATCTATCTATCTATCTATCTATCTATCTATCTATCTATCTATCTATCTATCTATCTATCTATCTATCTATCTATCTATCTATCTATCTATCTGTCTATCTGTCTGTCTGTCTGTCATATATCATATCATATCTATAAAAGTTTTCTATTTCATAAAGAATATAGAAAAGTAACCAAATAATTTCTAGCAGAACGTACTCTATAATATAATATAATATAATATAATATAATATAATATAATATAATATAATATAATATAATATAAATATTGTGAACATCAAGCAATTAATACCGTATTTAAACCTAAAAAATTTAAAAATGTTTGCCTAGCAGCGTCAACACGCTATCAATGGGCTGTCGGCTATTTCCGTTCACTTTCGTAAGTTGTCGGAAACGGGGGGCAGGACTCGACGTTTGAGTGCGCCTGTAACTAATCCAGTTCATTCCACCGCTCAGTTCACCTGAACTCTTGACGACTGTTCCTGCGCGCGCAGGTGAGCTTTACCGGACACTTCCTTCAAAACAACACTTTTCTGACAGCTTTACACTGTTCTGAAACGACGTCGGCGCAGTTTTGGACAACTTTAAACTCTTTGTGATTATTTTGAAACACTTCTGAGGAATGTCGCGGATCTGAACAAAAAAAGTGTTTGTACTCTTGTCTGTGTTTACAAAGTGATCCGGGTCGCGCGAGACGTTTGCGAGAAAGCAAATCATGGCAACAGGAGGATTTAAATCGAACAGTTCGACAGACTTTCTGGAGGAATGGAAAGCAAAGCGTGAAAAGATGAGAGCAAAGATGCTGGGAGATATCGCCGCCGCCACCGGGAGAACCACGGAGTTAAACAACAACGGCAGCAGCTCGGTGAACTGCGTCTCCTCTGCCTCCTCTTCATCCGCTCTGAAGGACGAGCCGAAGACAGCCGAGCCGCCCGGGGGAAACTTGAAGAAGACGCCGGAGAAAGTGAGCGCGGTCCCGCAGGCGGAGAGCCCTAGCCCCGCCGGTGTGGATGACAGCGATAAGGAGAGTCCCACACACAGCAAGAGCAAAGAGAAAAAGAGCTCAGGACCCAGCGCCAGAAAAGGCAAAGGACAGATCGAGAAGAGGAAGTTAAGAGAGAAGAGGAGGTCAACAGGTGTTGTCAGCATACCGTCCAACGAGGTCAGTTCACTTGCTTTGAAATTTACCTTTTCACCAAGGCAATAGCAGAAGCCTACTAAGATGCTGTTCATGATTACAGCAGTCATAAAACATGGTAATACCATGGTACTGCTTGTTTAAGTTGTTTTTAGATCCATCTATAGCCACATTTGATAGATTATGTGTAAAACATGTATTTTAACAAATAGACATTGTACAAAAAGTATAATTATTTTACCACTATGCTAGTTTTCAAATGATATTATCAATGACATGATGTTAACAAACAAAGTACTGCTTTATATTTTGTAAAAGGGACGTTTACTTTTACCATTACAGAGTAAAAATACTCAGGTGCTTGTTAAAGTTCTTAAAAGTTTTCTATCTATGTAAGATCTATCTATATTAATACTTGGTCATGATACTTTGATGTAAACTATGATACAGAATGTATTAATATGCAATGTATTTGCATGCACTTTGAAAAATGCCATGGTATTGCCACCATGTTAGTTTAAAAAGAAACCCCATGGTGCTATCTCTAAATATATGATGTGCAATATTTACATGAACAGTAATGATTAAACTACCATGCTAGTTTCTATTTTGGCTACATATAATTGTCAATAGTACCATAAGATAAAAAAAACAAACAAACATAATAACAGTTATATTGTTATGGGGAAGGCCCATATCCTGAGTTGCACCTTATTTACTTATTGATAGTGTTCTAAATATGTTTTATAAATAAAGTAGACAAGCTTGCTTCTATCTTGGTTCCACTATACAATAACTTTGTTCTTGCATTATTACAGCCATATTTGCAAACTTACGTCTACTAACCATACTACGTGCCTAAAAAAAATCATAATCAGTGTCCAAATACCACAGAAAAGTAATTTGTTGGTAATTTTGTCTAAAACTGACATTATTGCAACCAGATTTGCTTATCTAGACTCAACTCTGGCCAGATTATATAGCTTAACTGTAAAGTTCATCGTTAAATGTCACTTAATAAGTGAACTTGCATACCTACATTATGTAATCTTGGTGAAATATCTGTTTAATGCATGTTCTCCTCCAAACAACACTCACATAAATCAAGACTAGAAGGCAACAAGTCTGATGACTAACAGATTGGGATCACATTATACATATTTTCTGCATTTCATGATTTATAATGACTGTGGGTTGCAGAGTTACATTGTAGATCATGGGATGGAGGTGATGGAGAACACGGTACGGCTGTTCCTCTTGTTAAAGACACTTCATTAGCAGATCGGTTCACCATAACAATTAGCCTTCAGAACCGTCACCGTTATCTCTCACCTTTCAACCCATCACATTCCCCTGCATGAGCAATGGGAGGCTTGTTAGTGCAGTATGCCAATGTGAATGTCTACCACCCAGCTCCACTGCCCTGCGGATAGTTACTGTTGGAGGCTGACCAGTATGTCTGCTTTGGCTGGAGATATCCTGTCATTAGCCCCTCGCACTGTGCCAAGGTAAATTAGTTTGGGAAGTAGGGGGCAGGCCAAGACTTAATGTTAGGGTGTCTTTGAAAGCAAGTATACACACTCATGCCCCAATATCTCACTGGGGTTTTTACTGCATGAATGTTGGGCTGGGTAAATTATTTATTGTTTTGACATTATTCTGTCTGGAGATGAAGTTATTATAAGCGAGGGATGGCATACTAGTGTGGAGATAGTTAATGGCTATGACATCCTGTCTTAATGGGTTGACCCTTAGGCTCCTATCAACTGAATCTGTGGTGTCCAGCGGTATATCTCATACCTCTTTGACATTTGAGCAGGTTAAGTGTCTGCTTGATTTTGTGAAAGCGTGCCAAATATCCTTCCCTGAACAGCTTTGAGAAAGGATATGTGGTAAAGCAGACATTTGGACTTTCCAGAGGTTGTTTCCCTGTACTTCCTGCTGTGGCTTCAGATTTATAGGGCTCATTGTTTGACCGTGTGCATTTAGGAGCTTGCTGTGAGTTTTCAGACTCTTGTGGAGTTACAGTTCTCCGTTTGAAACCTAAACTTGGTTTCCCACTGTCATTATGATGGGGGTCAATAACTTTTTAAAAGTTGCCTGTAAGCGAGTCCACTGTAAAAAGCTGAGTATTTACATAAAACAGGGACTAAACTCATTGCCTTCAAAGCAACAAGTTGCCTGTTGTAACTTGGTACTGTTAAGTTGAAATGTTTATATTTACGCATGCAGTTCGTTTACTTAATGATTTTTAGGCACCAGGTTTACTCAAATGTTTTTAAAGCAAAGTCAAGTAATCTTTGCAAACACCTTGTATCAGACTTCAGCTATCTGTATATGTGTGTATCCCACTGTAACTTTAATCCATAACGTGTTTGATTAGTATTACAGATCTGAAAGTTCATATTACCAGCCAGAACATTTGAAAAATGTTCCCTGGGACCTTATGTTTAGCTAGGGTGGCTGAGAAGTTTGTTTTAATTTCAGAGTGTTTAGGTCAGTGCAGCTCTAATAAACGCGAATGCTATTGTTTGACATCTGGCCGAGTCTCAAAATCCTCTCGACCCGTTAGGAAATAAAAGCCTCCGTGTCCGGTCTGCCTGGCGGTTTTCCATTTCAAATTCCAAATCCCGCATAAACAACGATATTCTCATCTTGAAAATGTGCTGAGAAAAAACCTTTATGCTTGAGTTTGTGCTGCAGAACTATTCCTGGATAAACCTGGATATAGCTGTCCATCAGCAGGGGGATCATTTTATATTGTGTCCCATTTGGATGAAATTCGCTACCCTGAGAAATAAATATTTATGATTGTTTCTTGCTGAAGGACTTTGTTTTGGCAATGAGCCAGGTCATTTTTCACTCTCCGTTGGACGAACCTGAAGCTGGACGGGGCCTATATATACTGCAACGTTGAAAGAGATCATACCTGACTGTTTACATTGTGAAGCCTATGGGAATTTGCTGTATATCTGACTTTTAGAAAAGGAAACCAGACCAACTGGAAAATGTTTGGCATTGAGAGCAGTAGTGTGATGAAAAACAGTCCCAAATGGTTCTTATCTTTTATCTTTCTAGTGACTTGTGGGGTCTGGGTAAAGTGGTAATTTCAATGTACTAGAACTTCTCCCTACATTGTAAAAGCACTATAGAAATAAAGATGAATTTCAATAAAAAATTTGAATTTTAGTTCACCCAAAAATGAAAATTCTGTTATTAATTACTCATGTCGTCCCAATCCTCAAAGACATTCATTCATTTTTGGAACACAAATTAAGATATTTTAGGTTAAATCTGAGAGCTCACTCATGCTCCATAAACGACCCAAATCAAGACTATAAAGGAAGTAGACATACTACTTTTAGTGCACTACTTTCTTTTACAACTTGCGGCTGTTTATCCACTTATTGCTAGCGGTCACTGAACTGTTGTTAAATGTCATAAGATTGGCACCTCGCTTAAATGTCGTTGTTTAATGTCAGACATAAAAATTTGGTTTTGCAGTTTTATGACCCTTTAACATTTGCCGTTGTTGGCAACGGTCTGCTGCCTGGAATGAGACTTTGCTGCTTAAACAAGCACATGGCATGTTTTACGGTCACCACTTTTTTCCAAACAAGGTCACATACACACCACGCAAGGTAAGCAACCTGTTATTAGCTCAGCCCTACACTCCTTTTCCCCTTTGTTCTGGAGCATTCCAGGCTATATAGAAAGCATAGAAGAGTATTTTTGGTAATCCTTTCAACAAGGGAAATTCCTGCATTTATTTGTTACCACTGATATTTGTGATTAGAGGCTACACCGCATTCTTGACCAGAGGTGTAATGCCATTGAGAGGGAATTAAGAGGGGAAAGTTTGAAAACAGGTAGGGTCTCACTTTACACACTAGAGTCTTGCTTTGAGCCTTGGTCTCTTAGGTGTCACCCCTTGTTAATATACCAGAGAACAGTCAAAACATGATGTTCTACATTTGTTTAATGTCACACTACATCTGCACCATAATCAAAGAGCTGGAATGCAGTGAGATCAAGGACTGACACTTCACCTTGTATCACATTTCACTCCTTCTTATTTGGCTGTCCTGTCTTTTCAAGCTTGGCACAGACTGACTCAACTGCAGTTCAAAATTCATCCACTTCTTTAGTGTTTCCCCTACCATTGTATTGGAGGAGGGACCCCCCATCCCCCCTTCCCCAAATGGCATCCCCGTCCTACTTGAAAGTGAAGTTATTTAATTTTATTATCTTTATATATCATTTAAAGTTCATTCATACAGAACAGATCTATTCTTTGTTCTTTTATTAAACAAACAAAATAGCCTTATTTACATGACGGCATGTCATTTCTGTTTGCACTGTATTTTGCTTGCGGTGAAATTTCACGTGTGGTGAAATTCCGCTCCGATGAAATCAGAAATAAATATATGCTAAGTCAGGCGAAAGTAAATAAATCCCAATTTTAGGTGTCCAGTGTGTGGCCCGTGTCATTGCAACGCCATTCGTCCAAAGCCTGAACTAGGCTAATTGTCTTGTATCAATCGCAAGCGTTTAACAGATGCCTGATAATCTGTCATCATAAGTATACTCTATCTCTCTCTCTCTTTCTCTCTCTCTCTCTCTCTCTCGCTCTCTCTCTCTCGCTCACTTACTCACACACAGACACACACAATGTGGAATCATTTCCATCAACGTGTTTAAATAGCATCTAACAACAAAAATGTTTGAAAGTAAATATTAACTCATTAGTTTCATTTTAATCTGGACTAAACATGACAGAAAAAGTGTGCTCTGATTTTTATCTATTTATTAATTTTTTTGGCTGCTTGTTACTTTTATTCTTTTAATGGCTTATCTGATTCATAGTGAGAATACAGAAACAAAACAGCTCAGTTTTACTTGTATAGAAATTAGTGAACAAATGACTAGTACAGACTAGAATACATACAATGTATTGCCTTTAGAGACTTTAGTGATATTTAGCAAATTTTGTGAAAATATGGCATAAAATCTGTCATTTTAGGTAGCAAGAAACCCCCCACTCTCGTAAACCTAGGGGTAACACTGCTTCTTTGTTTATGTTACTTGACAGCCATTGCCATTTTGTCTGCGAGCCACAATCAATTCTGTTCCATGTCATTATGGTGCCGATATAATAATGGTGCCATCTTTTGCATTTAGATTTGTAAGAATGGTCACGGTATGTGCACATGATTTAAGAAGCCGGTTGATTTTGTGACAGTCATGCGTTCACTGCTCTTCCTTTTTGGTACAGACACTATAAATAACCCCCTTCCAGGATTGTGTGTTTAGACTTGCTCTTTTTGTTTGCTTGAGAAATATCTCGGTGCTTTGTCAGCGTTGGGGTGACGCATCGTCTAAATGGAGTCGTCACTTATTAACATGCGCCAGACACCACATAGAGAATGAACTAAATGACCTGTTGCTTCCTCTGTGCATAGGCTTGCTCTTATCTACAATATTTGTCTTTTGTACAAGAGCAGTTGCTTCTTAGTTCAATATTTGAAGCCTTTAGTATCAGTGGGCAGAGTTCAGAAGAGGAAAGAAAATGTTGTGTATAACCCCTGTTGAGATAAGCCACCAGTGTTGGGAAGCTACTGTGAAGCTGTAGTTTGCCAAACTTTTTGTAAAAAAAAAATTATACACTTAAATAAATGACATTTTCTGCTTGTTCAAACTACTTATTTAAAATGAGTTGAAACAACATAATTCTAAAAAAGTTTTTGTGGGGGGACAGCTTAATATTTTATTTTTAATCAACTTAAATTTGTAAAAACAATTAAGTTAACTTAATCAATTTGTGTTGGGACAACATGAAGGAATTGCGTGGAACCCAGAATTTTTACATTAAGCGGTTTGAAATATGGGCATGCAGTTAGTAAATATGGTAATAATAAGCCAAGCAAATCAACAACATTTTGAGTGTGCAGTTTTTCTGCAGCAATGCGATTTGTAGTCCCGTCCACACTGAAATATCATTGGTCTGAAGTATTGTGGTACTGTGAGTGATGTATTAGGCCTGCACGATACTGGAAAAAACGGACATTGCGATATTTTCACTTTCTGCGATTTATGTTGCGATATTTCACAAGATAACTTAATCAACTTAATACTTTTAGATTGATTGGGATGATTTTGTAGGGGAGTGCATTTGCATAAAATATAATAAACAAACTACAAGCAGAGATAAAGTAGAGCAAATATACAAATGAGGGAGTCTAAAAGTATACAGGTACAGAAATAAAATAATCAAATGTACAATAAAGCTGTATATTCTTCATTCATTCATTCATTTTCTTTTCGGCTTAGTCCCTTTATTAATCTGGGATCGCCACAGCGGAATGAACCGCCAACTTAATCAGCATATATTTTACGCAGCGGATGCCCTTCCAGCTGCAACCCATCACTGGGAAACATCCATACACACTCATTCACCAGCGGATTCAAGTGTTGTCAGTCGATTGAATGGGCATTATCAGTGGTTTATCAGCTGATAGATATGGGCCAGTAGGGGCCTACTGGACCTACTGGTAGGCTCAGAAGGCTGTTATCAACCATGCACATGGTTAATCTGCTGTTCTCCCGTAAATCCAGCAGAGGCTGCTCCGATTGACCTGCCCTCCTCCTTCCCTAAACCCAACGGTCATTATTTTTTCAAAAGCAGCGATTAACCTGCCCTCCTCCTTCCCTAAACCCAACCGTCATTATTTTTTCAAAAGCAGCGATTAACCTGCCCTCCTCCTTCCCTAAACCCAACCGTCTGTTTTTAAAAAAGCAATAAAAACAAATAATTAACTTTTGTCTTAGCTGCTTTCTGAAACTGTTTTTCGCCGGACTCGAACCCCGTCATCGCTGTCAACTCCGCACCACATCTCAAGTCTGCCGACGTACACGGTGAGTCACTGGAGAAACTGATAACAGCTCAAAATCCATTCATATGGAGGTAAGCGTGTATACCGCCACGCATGATTATTTATGAAATTATACTATTTTCCATTAATTGTATTTTATTAACGTCTACCCCAACCCTAAACCCAACCGTCACAGTAATGTAAAATTTCCCA
>CAIGQV010019029.1:1512945-1531381 GCA_903798115.1 Danio jaintianensis
AGTAATGTAAAATTTCCCATTAATTGTATTTTATTAACGTCTACCCCAACCGTCACAGTAATGTAAAAACACATCTGGATCTGAACTGTTCTCTATTAGTATAGCTGGTAAGCATGTGGATGGATGATTACAGCCTTCTGAGCCTACTAGGAGGCGCAGAAGGCCCCTACTGGCCCATATCTATCAGGTGATATCCACTGATTCCGCCCATTCAATCGAATGATAACATTCGAATCGGGTGCATTCACACTCATACTACAGCCAATTTAGTTTACCCAATTCACCTGTACCGCATGTCTTTGGACTTGTGGGGGAAACCGGAGCAACCGGAGGAAACCCACGCCAACACGGGGAGAACATGCAAACTCTACACAGAAACGCCAACTGACCCAGCCGAGGATCGAACCAGCTACCTTCTTGCTGTGAGGCGAACGTGCTACCCACTGCGCCACCGTGCAGCCCTGTATATTCTTCATCGTGTAAATAATTAAGTACAATTAATCATTGTTAAAGCTACAAACATAATAGTTAATTTGCATCAAAAATGCTTTAAACTCGCTTAAAATGTTTATAGAGGCCTTAAAATCACATTTGGTAAACTTTCACTTTTTACTTTGTTAAACTGAAATGACTCTAAAATTATCATGTGTTCTAAATGGTTGTACCTGGTCAACTACAATCCTGACTCCACATTGCACGTCCTGCGACGTAACTATTGCTGATTCACACATTGCGATATCGATGCTAAAACGATATAATGTGCAGCCCTATTATTGTAAAAGTTTAATTCTTGACAATACAGATTTTTCCATAGCCTGTGTTTTATTGTTAATTTGTATCTTGTCTCACAGCATTTTCCATGTTCAAATCTTGTCACATTGGGCCTTGTCTGATTTGGTTTGTATAAGGCTTTTATTTAATTTTATTTTTAACCATTCAGAAGTCAAGGGTTAATAAGATTATGTTTGTTTTTATGTGAGTAGGCATGGGCCTACAAGATTCTGACGGTATGATAACTTTGGTTATAAATATCACGACTTCACGGTATTGTGATTACCGCTCTATATTCTTTTTAAATGTCTGGGTAAAAAGCAAAACCTTTTTCCCCTTTGAACACAATATATTTTATCTTGAGAAACATTTAAAATATTTTGGAACAGTAAACATGTCAGGCTAAATAATTCAAATGAATCATTGACTTCTGCTGTCTTCATTAGTTTCAAAAACACAGATTTCATTCACAATTTAAACAGCATCTTTGAAGATCTTTTCTGCTGGAGATACTGTTGTGCTAAAAAACAAAAAAAAACATAAATAAAAAAATCTTACAGATACCTTAGGAAGGGTATAGCAGAAAAATTTGACGGTTTTAAAACCTTGACTTTTCCAAACCGCGGTATACCTTGAAAACGGTTATTGTCCCATGCCTAAATGTAAGGCATAAATTGTACAAAAATAAATATTTTTAAATGCAGTTCTTACAAACTTAATATACAATATTATGTATATAGCAAATTCCTCAAGTAGGACAGCTGTATTTATTTTAAGTTAGTTTTGCATATTATAAGGCTGATAAATCAAGTAGTTTCATTAAATGGCAGTTTAAAAGATAATAACATTTTATTTCAAATCAAAAAAATATTTTATTCATTTTATAATATTACTTTTATTGTTATTTCTAAACTTTTGTTCAAAAAATTGCAGCTCCGGTATAAGAATAAGAGACTTCTTTCCAAAATTGTCCACATTTTTGGTAGTGTACTTTATTATTTGTAGAATGTGAATATATAATAACAAAATACAACAATATAAATAGAAAAAAAATCAAGTTGAAAGTCTATTTTGAAAACAAGCTGCTGAAGAACTAGCTTGGTCATTAGCATACTTATACAATACTTTCACTTCATCATTCCATATTCAATAAGGAGAGCAAACGCATTGCCCAAGAAGCAATGTGGAACAGTTTATTCCATGTGCATTCCACAAACAAGTGTAGAACAACATATGACAGATTCCAGCATTTTTTTTAATGATATCTGTTCACACTTTATCACACAGTGATTATTATTTACACAACTGGCGGTTAGCTTTGTGCATGAGCAGAAACAATGATTATAAAAGCGAGTAGAATTTGGCAAATAGTTGTTTGTGAACATTCCTTTCAGCAGGGCGCTCGCTGTGAGTCAGTGGTAAAACCAGGCCACTCTGCGTGATTAGGCATTAGCCTGTCTGCTTACATTCACCACTGCACAACAAGACAAACTTTGCTTTCTATTTTCTTTTCTTTCTTTCGTCCTTTGATCTCTTTCCCTGCATCTCTCATCCCTCACTGTGTCTGTTTTCTCGGTCTGTCATGTGCTGCAAAGAGTGCTGATAGGCGGCTATTTCAGGATCTCAAATCAGTTTCACCTGATGCAGGAAACTTGTTTGTTATAAAAGCAAAAACTGCAGACAGTATTAAAGAAGTTCTTATCTTCAGAGATGAGCAGTCATGCAGTATTGTGTTCAACTTTGGTATGCGGCAATTCATCTCACGCTGTTTGTGCTGTTGGATATCACACACTGTTGTTAAGGACAACTATGCTTTACATAAAATAGATATTTATTATTGCTTTTTTTATGACAAATATGCCCTTTGACAATAACTTTTCTACTCCTCAGAAGGTTCTTTATAGTGGAATAAGGCTTTTTATTTATCTACATGTACTTCAAATCACATCTAAAGGTTATTTGTGGGTTTGTTTCTTCTGCCATCACTTTGAAAACCCCCTTTTTAAGAGCGTATTATTTTATTTGTGGCACACTGATAACTACAATACACTAGGTCACAACAAAACTCCTTGAATATGTTAGTAATTAGTGAACAATGAAATGATTCAAAACACAATTAAGCATTAATGACTTTTATTTAAAAAAATATGCAAACACCACTATTAAAAGGTTATTATAATTAAGATAATAATACACGTTGTATCCAGCTGAATGCATATTGGTCAACACTCACCAAATATTTAGCAGCCTTATAACCTTTAACTACAAACGTGTCAAAACTGGTTATTGATTATTGGTTTGTTTTCGAATCAGGTCTGAGAACATTGAGCTTTGTACCTTTTTTGCCTTCAAACCCAACTTCTGCTTTCAGAGCGCACACTTGAGTTTTTTTTATTTTTTATTTTGGGGTGGTTCATTTGAGCAGGTGTGAACGCAGCATTTGCACTCGAGTGCGCACCAGAAGTGGACCAAACAAGTCCACTGAGACCTGCTTGAAACAGTGGTCTCAGTATGCTTTCAGTCAAACATTGCTACAATTAGTTTGTGGTGAGAACATGATCTGAACTCTTCTGCAAAAAGTACTGCACTTTTTTGGACCCAGCCACCTGTTGTACTTCCGTAGGCTGTGCATTATGGGAGGAGGGCAAGTATTTATTGACAATTAAGCAACATAGCCTCATGGCAGCTCTTAGACAAAGTCCTGAAGTGACAATGCTTCTTCACCAGTTCATCAGAAGTGCATTAAAACATTGTTTTCCAGCTGCATTTGTGCTTCACTCTCAAAATGTGTAGTTTGTCTAAAGTGATGCACACTAACTATATAATATACAATGACCAGGCATACAATTCAGCCAGTGCAGTGTTTGTTGCTAGAAGGGATAAAGATACGGACAGAAGTTAACTAGAATTATTATTTATTGAAGTTAACGAGAAGTCTAGCCCTACCCCAACCCTAAACCCAACCATCACAGCAATGTAAAAATAATAATTATTGTTGTACAGTGTCACAAAAATGATGCTACATTGATGTGAGTATCTGCAGATGTATGCCATCTAGACTTTACAAAGTGCAGTCATTTCTCCATGCTAAATAGCATCTTGTTGTCTGTTAACGAGAGAGTTTCGTAGGAATATTCCAGCACTTTAATTCTAACAAATAAGAATCAGTTAAGGAAATGCGTTCAGTGACACATCTGGCCAATTGTTGATGTGGATGTTGTCACATGACTGTCACATGATTGTTTATTTTCATCTGATTCGTACCAGAGCAATCGGTGTGGTGTAAAAAGTAACCAAAATGGCTGAAAATGCTACAAATTATTATTGTTTTGCTTTGCTCTTGGTCTGGACCAAATGATCCATAGGTGTGAAAGCACCCACAGACAGCAAAGTTTAAATCCTCCATCACTAGCTAACAATACATATCTTATGTGATTGTTTAAATGCATTGCACATCATGATGTTCTATGCTACAAAAGCCATTGTGTTGAATGCATTTTTTTGGCTACCTCTATACAAGATCCCATTTGGACCTGTATTTAGTGTCACCATCTTGTGACAGGTTCATCAAAAAGCACTCAATCATTCTGTAATGCCAGCTGTAAACAGGGCCAAAGAGACTTTAATGTGGGTTATTTTGACGTAAATCAATAAGCAGCCACTTACAAAAACCTGGCAACTACTTTGCAGCGCCCTTAAAACCACTCAAAACTCTGAACATCAACACGCTAAATGTGATTACAACATCGTTGCAATTTCATAGCAATTGTTTGGCTTCTACCGGAACACCTCAGCACTGTGTTGACATGTTTTTCAAAGAGAGCACGGCTTCAAGTTGCTTTATATTCTTGTCAGTAAACCCAAGGCATCATAGGTATGAGTTCTCCGGTATGCTGCCTCGTGCCGCATCTCCATGGATACACCTCAGACTTTGACCTCAAATAAATGTTTGCATTGTTGCCAAGCTATGACACTGAATGCCAGCAGGGCATTAAAATAAAACATAACATTTCTCCTATTCTCTTTGTTTTGAGTCACATTTCTGAGTAACAGCCTTGAAGAATGCAGAGCGGTCACATAACTTGACCTTCATCACTGTGTACATTCGTAAGCATGATTATAATTGAGGATTGAAGTTGACTTTCCTTCATCAAAATGGCATTTGTGTCTTGACTCTGCTTGCGAGCTGTAAGGATTTGTTTGAGCAAAGGCCTTAAAGAATGTGAATTATTTCTAAGGTCCACAACTTCTTCCATACCTTGTAGCTCAGTGTTTGAGGAAGCCGAATTTGATCCCCGGGGATCTGTTCTAAGGAAGAGCATCTGTGGACACATCAAAAGGCAAACCAAGAGCAGAGACGCTTTGGAATGTAACCGGCAAACTCACAACATCAAATGAAAACATGCAACCAAAAGCTCACGGACACAGGAGTTTGATCTTTTAAAACCCTAGAATTGTCCAAAAGAAAAGTTGTGTTTTTAAAGGGCTATTCTTTGAAGGATGAACCTGTACTTTTCTCAGAATTAATTTTGACATTGGATGCAGTTCTGCAATGCCCAGTTGTCATGCTGCCTTCATGTGCTTTCGCAGATTTCCTACTGCCCAGCTCAGAAGCTGTTTGTTGTTGGAAAGAATGGGAAAATATTCTTAAAAGTGAAAGATATAGAAGACATTTACCAATATATTATTGATATGCATACGTTATGAATAAAATTGATATTCATACAATACTAGTAATGTAGATGTTGTGGGAAAACAAATCAAATTTGGCAGCAGTTACAGCCGTTCTCTCCTTCAACATCAATAAAGTTGAATGCCTTGCCAACATGGAAACTTGGATATCAAAATGAACTTCCCAATCAAAAATACGAATGTATACTGTTAAAGTCTGGGTATAGAGAATTTTGAGAATGGTTCCTAACATTATAAATATTAAAAAATGTATTCTCGAAACACATTACAAAGGCTCTCAAGTAGGTAGTATTGAATTGTGGAGTTAAACCAACAAATTCTGTTTTCACAAGTTTTTTTGGGTGTGGCCAGAGCAATTTTATTGGCCCACCCCTAACACTATAATATACTGCATATTAGAATCATTGGTTCTCCTGTTCTTGAGTTACTGTCACTGTTTGTTACTACAGTCTACATTTTGCTATCTATCAGAATGCAAACAAATTAAAAACATAAAAGCGTTTCCAATTTGCATCCAAAAACACATGCAAATGCAAGCTGTACCGACTAAACTCTATTTCAAATTTGGTTACAAATTTGCCATTGCTAAGAAACAATGAGCTGCGGTCACCTCGAAGAAGAGAATGTTTCAACTGATGCACATTGTTGTGTATCTGAGAGCACTGGCTGAAAGCCAGTTAAGCTATAGTTACTAGAGGTAGCATCAGTAGCATCCGTTCAGGTTGTAGAAGTATTTGACAGTTGGTTTCAGTGCCACTAGCAGACACGCCCTTAAGGTGCGAAAGCATTTTGATGACTTATTTTAGTTACTTGTCATTTTTATTATTTAAATTTGGCTGGGTGGTTAATAGCACTTTTTTTTTTTCTGTTGTGTGACACATACACAACAGAATACTCTGAACACATACTTGGAACCATTGTTGGGGAAAGTTACTTTTGAAAGTAATGCGTTACAATATTGAGCTACTCCCCAAAAAAGTAACTAGTTGCGTTACTTAGTTTATTTTTTATGGTAAGTAATGCGTTACGTTACTTTTGCGTTACTTTTTATTACCTGGCTGAGGCTTGATCTCTTTCAGAACGTTTTTTCTTTTCTTTCTTTTTTAGCAGAGGAGCTCTGCAATTAACAATGCACTGTATAACCTACACCTACATTTACCTTTAAAAAAAAACATAAAAAAAAAAAAATTAGGATGTTATCTGAGAATTTTCTGACCCCAGAGCTATACATGCCATATATACAGATTATTGAATGTTTAAAGCAATGTTTTTGTACTATTTGTCTTAAGTAAAATCACTGTCCATTGAGACAATGCCCTTTTCCTTTTCTTCTATGCGTTCAAAATAATGAACACATTCTTTCATTGACTATGTGATTCATTTGTGACTAATGTTAATTCAGCAATTTATTTTTTAAAAGCTAATTAATTAAACTAAAAAGTAACTTGTTACATTTTATAACTCAAATATTATCACTTATTTTTTAAAAGTAATGCGTTACTTTACTCGTTACTTAGAAAAGTAATATTATTATGTAACTTGCGTTACTTGTAATGCATTACCCCAACACTGCTTGAAACACATATTTTAATATTACTTTACCTGGATTTTAATGTCCAATTTCAGGACTGGGAAGCTTGTACAAACCTATTTTGGATAAGATTTGAAGGCATCCTCTTAGACCTCTTAAAGTCCCGCTCTTGGCCTTTGTTCTGCTTGCTTTGCAATATTTCAGCCCACTTATTTGAGTTATTCTCCAGATGTTGTACACTATTCCTTGTTGGTGGCATTCACCTTTATCAGACCTCACTGTGTGATTGGTCAACAGCTTGATCATGCCTTAGTTTAACCTTGATGACAGAGGGTCTTGTTTTTGTTCCCTTGCCTTGTCTGTTAACCTCTAGACCTCTGTTGACGTGAGGGGTTATGGGGTCGACTTGTTGAAATCTCCAGTGAACACCTGCTAATTTCCAGGTCTTCCAAATCAGAAGCGGGTCCAAAGATAACAAAGAGGAGCAGAGTCTCTGTTCCCATTCCAACCGTTGATTTTTTTCAGCACAGCAGGATTTCTAGGGTGATGTTGCAGTTGTATAAGTCATTGCCTGGAATTTCAGTCATTGCATTCACAATATAGTGCTGTCAACTGCAAGTTGACAACCAAACAACCGTGGCATCAGGTGCAGGAATGTTGATAATGTTCACGCCCAAGGCAGAGCACTGTTTATGGTGGAAAGTGACAGGTAAATTCTTGCCTACAGGATTGTGTTGGCAGTGCAATAAAATACTTTGATGTGTATAAATCTAAAGATCTTGTAATCGTGTTAGGACTTTACCATGGTAAAAATGATATCAAGTAGGTCCTCTCTAAAAAAAACAAAACTGCATATTCCTTTTTTTATGTGTTATTTTTGGTGCTTTCAAAAAAAAATTTTGGTCTTTATATATTTGTAACCCTGGATCACAAAACCTGTGTTATGTTGTATGGGTATATTATTTTTGGCAACATCCAAAACTACATTGTGTGGGTCATTTTTTTATACCAAAAATCATTCAAATATTAAGTAAAGATTGTTTTCATGGAAGATACTTTGTAAATTTTCTACTGTAAATATATGAAAACGGATTTTTTTGATTAGTAATGTGTTTATTTGGACAACTTTAAAGGTGATTTTTCTCTGTATTTTGATCTATTTGAACCCTTTTGATTCTAGATTTTCTACTGGTTGTATCTCAGACAAATATTGCTCTATCAAGCCATAAATCGATGGAAAGCTTATTTTTATTGCTTTCAGATGATTTCTCAATTTTACATTAGCTACAATTTAAAATAAGATAAAATCATTGCTTTAATATTTCATTGGTGTTCATTACCAGCGCCTTTTGAAGTTGAACCCCTCTAGCTTTAGACTATTATTCCATGTAATGTATCTTTTTCCAATCAACTTCTAATGCCCTGCATCTCTCTGAAATGTCATTAGGGAAGTACAGTGGGTTTAGAATAATCAAGTTTACCTTACACCAGCAACTTTATTATGAACACCTGTTTAACCGTTTGTTAATGTGACTAATTAATCAGCCAGCAGTTCAGTGCACTGAGGTATGCAGATATTGTAAAGATGATCTGCTAAAGTTCAAACCAGAATGATGAAGGAATTTGATTTAAGGGGCAGTTTGTACAACTATGTTATACAACCAAAAACTGGAAAGTTTTAATACATTTTGCATGTTTACACAACATTTTTGCAGACTAAAAATGCATAAAATTTGAAAACGTGTTTCAAAGCATACGTTTTTGAAAACAGTGCCATTGTCGTGTCCTTGTAAAATCTGACAACGAGAGTAAATACTGTCGTACGTTTAGGGCAGTGTATTTTAAAGGCAAGATCAAGCAATCATCAGTGGCTGATTAAGTCTACGTGGCATGTTGTTGCTGTTCAAGTGCTTGCTATTGCTTCATCAGCAAAGTGTGGATTTACTTCACATAACAACCAAGCAGAAATACATCTTACACTCATGGCAAATTGATGTTAATTGAAATTAAACAAAAAATGTAATTAAACTGAAATGAAAGACACGAGCTGTGGGGTGCTGACGGCACATCGTGACTTCCTTACAGGTACTGTTTACTATCAATGTGGCAGCACCAAATACTGACGCGACATACATAATACAGTATTTTTCTGGACAGTTTTGCAGGTATGTGGAAGTGCAGCTGAAATAATAAATGCTGTCATGTAGACATGAAAAACTAAAGCCAAAGACGTAGCCAAAGTGTCATATAACCTGTAGCTTTGTGAGGGTGTATTTCTGTAGGTTTGGTCTGTTTTAAACAATCCAGACAAACTAGGGTAAGGCTGTTTTCTTGTTTACTATTCTATCATTTCCCCCTTCTAATGACTATGATTTTTGTTGATTTAAGACCTGTCGTCATCTTTTATTCAATTGAACCAGCATAGATCGAAATCCACCTCTGATTGGCATGTTCCTCTTATGATTGACAGGGTTAATTTTCTGGATGGGTTGTTGTTGGCCAGAGAGAGAGTCTGGTATCTTGCTTCAAATAATTGGCGTCAAGATTAAAGTTCAGGAATGTTCCTTTTTCCTCCCGTTTCATTTCCTTTCCTACTGTAACTCGACCCTCCCTTTAAGCTTTACTGTAAACCTAATGATAGTAGATAGTGGGTTGTTTAGAGTTTCCAGCTTTTCATTTACCTTTAACTGGTTTTTCTAGCTCATTTAATTTTTTTGGTCAAGTATTCTTTTTGTGCTGGCTCTATCTGTCCTGTCTGCAAACCTTAAATGATGCACAACCATCACACAGGCGGTTTTCATTGGATAATCATCTTGGATTTTCATCATGTCCGTATTGATCCTAAAGGCCTTCTTGCATTCTTCTTTCGTTTTTTCATTTTTCTTTCCGTCCTTCTCTCCTTGACCTTACACTGTTGTCTCTGCTGTTGGAGATAGATGTGTGTTTAACCTTCAGACAAACTATATTTTTATATCTGCTCATCCTAATTGTAAATGTCATATTTTATTCAGTTCTTTTTAAAATAAATCTATTACATTGTTCTTGTTTCATCTTAAATGAAAAACAGATTCGGGTTATTTTGATGTCTTTGTCATCATAAAATGAATCTTTATATTTTCTAATTGCAGGTTATTGATCATTTTATGAATGATTAATCCATGGATGTTTTTTGTTGTTGTTACTTTGCTCTGATATTTTGCTTAAATACAACCCTTTCTTATTATCAAGCTCAAATTCAGATTTGGTTTCTTCAAGTGAACAACCACTTTACTAAAATAAGCCCTGCTCTCAATGTTTTGTTTTGTTTTTTTCCCCCTTTTTTTGGTATAATTCAGTTTATTTGGTTGCATGTCACAATACAGAACAATTTCATTTTATTTGTTTCTGATAATTTGATAATTTGGTGTTTTATGATAAAACAAAATATATACATTTTCATATAAAATTGAATGTCAAAACAGTGTCTAATAACATAAATTGATAAAGCTTTTAACTGTTTAATAAGTAATTTAAAATGTAATTAAATTATAACAATAACCAGTTAATATTCTGTACAGCACAACTGTATCATTTAAAGCATGAAATAATGCATGTCTTAAAAAATGTGTAGTAGATGAAACTATGTACCTCATTTACATAGACACACACACAAAAAGCAACAACATATAGAGTTATCAGCCATACGAACAGACTGGCCGTCGCATTTATTTCTGAGATGAGATCTCCACAGCTTATGATCTAATCTCTGTATGATATTGCTTATCGCTCAGCCTAAACCTATTCCAAAGCCCAGGGATCTACTTATGTACAGTAGGAGGATGTGATCCTGTGTTGCAATGTTACAAGCTCAGTAAATAAGACAAATTATAAGTAGATTTAACAAGTTTCTTCTTTTTAATGTTTGTGTATCTACTATTTTATGTTATATTGATTATATTAATTAGTAGCATGCTAACACAAGATGGTAAAGCTGTACTTGAAGGATGTGTTCATAAGACTGTCATGTCACCTTTATACTCATGATGTGACATCATGAATATGAATGAAATGTTATGCATGCTTATGTGTCATTTGCTCAGTTATGTCATTTTAAATGTCAAGATGACATTGTTTGAGATGTTTTTGTCATGACACCTTGACATAAATAAATGCATCATAACCTGTCTTTGTCATAACAACTTGACACTACCAAGACAAACGTAACTTATCATAAATCTGTCATAAACATGATTGTCATGAGGCCATTATAATAGTGTCATGAATATTTTACTGATCTCTTTTTTCAATGTTAAAATAATGATTCTGTTATAAAATATGACACAATTATAATGGCCTTATGACAATCATCTTTATGACAAGTTATGTTGTCTTGATAGTGTCAAGTTGTCATAACAAAGAAATCACAAACAATGTCATTTTTGCATTTAAAACGACATAACTGAGTGAATGTTACTTAAATGACATATAACCGTGACATATGACATGTCATGTCATGATCATAAAGGTTTCACTATAGTCTTATGAACACCCCCCCCCCCCCCCCCCCCTAAAGTAAAGTGTTAAATAAATATAATACTTATAATATAATACTATAAATGTATGCCAGAAAAAAATGTGGAGTCTTTTTGGTAGTACCTTTGAAGGAAACTGCCTATGTAGGCCCTGTTTTAGACCTGAAAAATAAACTTCACTGTCTCGTAAACACAGACTCTGTGGTTTATATCTAAATGAGAGAGGAGGACAGGGAATGAGAGACGCAAACATTTATCCCCTCAACTGGGATAGGGCCAATGACAACTAAAGCACCAGGCTCAGGGTATGTGACAGACAATGGCAATAATATTACATTACACTCCTATGTGCTCTTGTGTCAGATGCTAGCCAGATGACCTTATTGACCTTATTCTTGACGTATGAGCGGGCGGAGCCATTTGAATCTTTTTGGCTGGAGACTTCCGGTCCCATTCACTTCCATACATTTTTAGACGTTAAAAACATCTCATTATGCTGCTTGATGTTGCAAACTGATGTTTTCTTATTATGTTATTATACTTTGTCTGTATATTCATAAACATACTTGTTTGTAGAGGAAGTAGTTTGACAGTTTTCTGCCGTTTATTATTCCTAGTCATTTCTCCCATAGGCAACTGAATCGGAAGTTCTAAAACAATCGCAAAAACGAGCGCACTTCCGCATCGCAGAATAAGGTCAATAGACTTCCTCTAATGAAATTACTGTCCTGAGTTTACATCTGCTAATGGAAAAACAAGATGTTTTATTACTGGAGAGACGACTTGGGTCTATTTACATTACCGGTCTCTGTTTATCATAACGGCAATGGCTAATGTCATAGCAGAGATTTGCTAATACCTTTGTTTTAGCGTTCTTCTAGGATATTGCTAACGATCTTACTGCAGCAAGATAATTATGGGCCTTCAGTGTGATTCATTCATAATCATATGTTTTGACTGTTTTCTGTCAACTTTTTATGGTTTGGTTAATTGTTGGCCAATAATAGCTAAGGATTGTGTGCTTAACTAGGAAACTAGCGCACTAATGTAACTGCTAAGTGTTAATTATCAACAGCAACCAAAGGAAGACCAGCTGTGTTTTTGCTTGACGCACATTAAAGTTCCCTTGACATTAAAATAAACAATTTTAGAGTTAGTTTCAATATGTTAGTATTAAAGATATCTGTAAGCTAGTAAACAGTGACAAATCTCGCATTTAGAAGATATAAACATCCAAAGCTTGCGTTTTGTCACCCTTCAAGACTATTTTCATTTGTTTTTCATTTTGAGCTGTGATAAAAACGAAAAGCTATTGGCTGTTTTTTTTTTTTTTATAAAGGGGAGGGGCTACTCTATGTCCCGCCCTGTCTTGACGTTTCAGTTGAAATTATGTCAGTTATCAAGCAAAAATGCCTATTTCAAAGCACTTCACGCGACCATCAAACATTTTTTGGGTAAATCCCGAACATGAAACAGCGTGTAGGCTTCACCCCAGGTTTGCCCCTTCGAGTGCTACTCTGCCAAATAGGAGTTGCATTGCACATATTGGTGTGAAGGTGCTCAGTTCTTCACCTCTCCCAGCGCTTTGATTGGATGAGGTTGGTAATGCCCAGACACCATTCGAAGGTGACTCATGCTTCTGTGTCTGTTAATGTTGCAACACAAAGGGCTCCATACACAGAGGCCCCCGGCAGGGAGGGCCTGCTCATGCTCCAACGGTCCTAGCCCAAACCGCTGATTAACACTGGCCTGAATCTGAGAAAGCGCATGGAATGCTCATCGGCTTGCTTGGTATGCAGGTGTATTGTTCAAACTCCTTCTCTGTTTGTTGCTTCTAGCTTCACCGACAGACGGATGGAGAGGATTTAGACTATATTGTCCTCTGTTTGAATAATGTGTTTGTGTTACTACTAAAATGAGAGCATTTTAGGTGTAACAAACTGTTTGACACGTGCCAGGATTATTAGATTTTTCTTTTTAGTAAAACACTTTTACAGTTCTCTCTCTATATATATCTCAGTTCTCTCAGTTTAACCCTTTATTGGGCAAGAAATCATGTATGGTAAGTTCATTGACATTTGATTACAATATAATTTTTGTTTTCAGTCATAAAAGTTCAAAAGTCTTGTAATAAACCCCAGTGACTCTCCCAGGTTTTTCCAATGAGTATTTCAACTATGCCCTATAAAGGGTTAAAGGAATGCTCCACTTTTTTGAAACGTCTCTTAGAGTTAAACAGATGATTTTAACTATTTTTACATCCATTCAGCTGATCTTTGGGTTTGGCGGGAGCACTTATAGCTTAGCTTAGCATAAGTCATTGAATCGGATTAGACCATTAGCATCTCGCTCAAAAATTTCAAAAAAGAGTTTCGATAATATGTAACTTCAGAAGGGTCAAGTTTTACATAGGAAATGTTTTTATTTGAGCAAGATACTAAATGTCTAATCTGATTAGAAACATAAAGAGTACACGTGCTTCTTCATTTGTGGACATTTGAACATATTTGACTCGGTAAGTAATTGATTGAATATACTTTTGAATGCCTCTGGAAGTAGTGAAAATTCGGACAAGCTCAAATCATTTCAGACCTCACTTACACCTGCATTTATTGGTGTCCATAGTGTGATAGAGTTGATGAAAATGTACCTTAATACAAGGTGTAAACATGGCCAAATCAACAGAATGTGTAAAGTGTGTCATTTGAAGAAACACAGCATCTGTCATTGTGGATAATCCAAACCTAGCATGTCGTGTTAGCGCTGAGTAAGGAAAGCTAGTAAAAATTCTTCAGATAATGAGTCTGGTTTATGCCTGGAGCAGAGTTCAGTTCCCATCACACCCCAATCTCAATATCTCTTTGCAATGCTCTCTTTCTCTCTGTCTGTCTCTCCTGATATCCCATCATCTGTTAACGCCTCTCTCTTTCCCTCCAACTTTCTTTGTCTCCCTGTCTCATAATTACTGTTTAAGCATTGACCTGCATGTTGAAAGTTGCCCTTAATTTTCGGTTTTCCGCAGCGTGCCTGTGCATGTGCTCTGCATGAGTTGGCGCGGTGAAACACCAATGTCTCAAAGCGAGCTAGCATTGCTCTGGAGTCGCGTTTGATTTTGCAATCCTGGTAAAGATGACACCACTCCCTGAGGAGAGCTTGAAGAAATGCTTTTCAAATGGGCTGTAAGCATTGTGTTTAATTGTCTTAATTAGTGGTGTTTGCCAAGGCATGTATGATTGTTATTATCGCTCATATTTTGGGTTAGTGGTTTGTTCAGATCCCTAACATTAAGTGTTAAACTCTTGTGCATTGTTTGGCGTTCACCTGTGGTGCTGAAGACCTAAAAGATTCTGCAAATCATGTGGTTTACTGAGATGAGGAGTAATATTATTTCTGTAAACAGTCAGATTTACACATTTTGGCTGGTAGGCAATGTAATGGGTGAAAGAAAATTGCATGGGCTTAGATTGGGAGTGGAACCCAAGCCATATTTAGAGACTGTAAAATGGGATAATTATTTATTGCTCTGGTATCAAATTGATATTGGCATATGAGGTAATGTGATCATTGTATTTTGAAGGCTGCAATTTGACAATTATAAGCACTGCATGTTTAATAGTGCTCACATTAAAAGTGCCTCTGAGTGCAGTAAAAGCTGCTCTACGTGAACTTTATTTTGTATCTGCAATAGGTAGCTTATAATGTGTAGTACATTTGGGAATGCAGTATATGCCATTAATTTTAAAAATGTGTTGGTTATTATTATGTTGTCTCTGTCACATGGAAACCGTGTTTGTCCAAACCGAAGCTTTATTTAATAATAATAAACACCAAATCATCAAAATAAAGGTAGTGTGGGTTTACAGCAAGACTCTGGCATGTGTGATCATTCATTCATTCATTTTCTTTTCGGCTTAGTCCCTTTATTAATCAGGGGTCACCACAGCGGAATGAACCGCCAACTTATCCATCATATGTTTTACGCAGCGGATGCCCTTCCAGCTGCAACCCATCACTGGGAAACACCCATACACTTTTGCATTCACACACACACACTAATACACTACGGACAATTTAGCTTACCCAATTCACCTATAGCACATGTCTTTGGACTTGTGGGGGAAACCGGAGCACCCGGAGGAAACCCACGCGAACACGGGGAGAACATGCAAACTCCACACAGAAATTCCAACTGACCCAGCCGAGGCTCGAACCAGCGACCTTCTTGCTGTGAGGCGACAGCGCTACCCACTGCTCCACTGTGCCGCCCATGTGTGATTATATTATTAATATTTCAACAAAATCCATCTCAAATGTTAGATATATGGATGATTGATCTAGAATTGTCGGTACATGCTGTGTCTCCAAGATCAACTTTTTGTTATTTGTCAAAAACAAAAACTTTAATGAAACCATTTGGATAATAATCTGTAGAAAATAATGTTTATATGTGTATTTATTGACATTTTGTCTTGAAAATATAAACTTAAATACTCCCACTATACCCATTTTTAACTGTCTCTGCCTCCTGAATCTTACATGCAGCGTTAATTTTTATGAAATAATTAAGTCTAATTTTCATCTCTTTGGGGGGTTTATTCTATTAAGTTGAATAACCATTCGCATGAAACATCTATTTTCTGTGTTATTTGTAATTTCAGCTAAAAAGAATGTTGTGTATGTCCCTATATGTTGTAGTCAACTCTGTTACATCAGTTTTAGAAATGCATAACAGTCTTTAAAGCACTGAAAAATTGAAAAAGCATGTCACTTCCTCTGGCGGTAAACTTTGGAAGTGATTGAGTCATGTCAGTATTGTTCTCTCATTAATTTGTACAAAAATGTTTAGGCTACACCAATATTCGATTGATTTGTCAATTCTTATTGTGGTATTTCAGTGAATATCTCATATACCTTTTAAAAAAATAATATGATGAAAATGCATAAAATTCTGCTTCAGAAATACCATGTGGCATCTGGTTTGAGGTCAGCATCTTGTGCTAAAGCACAAAATGGTGGAAAATGTCAACTTTGTTACTGTCAACTCTGTTAGTGGTTTAAAATGTTTAACAATTAATTTAAACAACGATTAGTTAACAATCACATGTTCCCTATCACATTTAAGCATTCTGCAGTATTTCACATTAATAGTTTTGATTCTGTTTACTGTAAATCACCAATTTGCTGAATGTCATTTAAATTTAAGGAAAATTAATTATTGAAAACACGTAAATGTAACTGCATTTCTGGAAAGAGTGACATGTGTTTTGCCCATCATTAAGTGCATCACATCATTTACTTTTGCATTGTAAACCACAAATTGTCTAAGATGTCAAAATAGTGGTACGGTGGAGCTTATGAGTTTGAGGATACAGAGAAGTTCTACATTTTAGTCAATAGGCCTTTTAAATACTTGCTTTAATATGTTGGTTAAATATTCGCGAGACCACCAGACAGACAGAGAATGAACAATAGCTCTGATTTATGTAGAAAAAAAAAAATTAATAAAAAGTTTTCTGCCCTATAGCAATGATATTTTTCTTCATATGTTTGGGTGGCCTCTTTCGATCATATCTTTACACAGACTGGAATGAATGTAAGTACCACATATTTGACTTATTTCTTTTTAATCTAGATTGGATTTCCTGCATATCATCAGGGTGATATTTAATATGTGGTTGCTCCCGTAGACAAGGTCATGCCAGAATAAATATCGATGCTTTTTTATTTCAAATATCTTTCTATTTTAACCCCTAGCACTCCTGTCTTATCTGTTAATTAAATCGGCTCCCTGTGAATGTTGCTTTACTCATGATAATCTGACAAGCGTGTTTCCGGTGGCTCTGTTGATATCTTGATGAGCAGCTCCTCTCACTAAAACTTGAACTCAATCTGCTCGCCTACTTTCTCCCTGCTCACATTCCCTCAAGTGCAGCTATGACAAAAATACCCAGATTGCTTTCCCATTAAATGTTAATGCTGCTATCGTTCGGCTGTAACTAGTAAAGTGGCGGCGTAACAAGATATGATGTGCTTTATAGCACAACGTTTCCTTGAGCTTTAGATCATATGCTGAATTACTTAAATAGGAAAGTAAATCTAAGGCTAATAAGTGTTTTTATGGTGCTTGAGATAGCATTCATCCAAAAATTGCGTTTCTGTCATCATTTAACCTCATGTTTCTCCAAAAAATCAGTCATGACTTCCTTCTGTAGAAATTAAGTTTGATTTGGCAAGACAACAACAAAAAAGAGCTGCTGATTTTGAGCCTCTAGTAGACAACCATCCAATTTGAGATTTAGTCGTTAGCTGTGCTAGAAATGTTTGTTATGAACACTCAATAATAATGTTTGTTGTTTGTTCAAACCACTTATTTATAATGAGCTGAAACAACACAATTTTTGAGGTTTTTTTTTTTATGGGACAACTTAATAGTTCAATGTTCAAAAGCTCAAATTTGTAAAAAAACGAATAAGCTAACTTACTTAATTTCATCCCAACACAAATCGATTGTGTCGAACCTAACATTTTTGCAGTGAATGAATCATGATTTAGCTAACAATGCTATCCAGATGCTAAATGTGCTAGAAACAACTCCACAACATGGTCAAATTCATATTAAAAACATGATATCAACATTTAATTAGTGTTAAAAACATGTTAGCTGCTGGTTGATTAATGTTAGCAATATGCAGATTAATGTTTACAAAATATTTAAAAAGTTAGAAACATGTTAATTCCTGTTAACAACATATTAGAATTTGTATCAAAATTAGCTAGAAGCACATTTATTAAACATGATACCCAATGTTATCATGCCGATAGCAACATGTTAATTCATGCTAACAAGATGCTAACTCTGCTAGAAGCATGCTAGCAACTTGTAATTCAGTAGTCACCAAAACTGTAACCAAAATAGCCAACATGCTTCAAT
>CAIGQV010019029.1:1531781-1544294 GCA_903798115.1 Danio jaintianensis
ACACACACATACATACATACACACATACATACATACATACATACATATGAGCAATATCACAGGAGTAGCAGTGCGATGTGGCTGTATATCGGCACTGGTGGGAGGCGTGTGTTGGCACGAGGCTGCAGGCCGAGTGCCTTAGTGTCCCACCAGTGACGATATACAGCCACATCGCACTGCTACTCCTGTGATATTGCATTTATACAACCGTTCGACGGCATATTTGTGTATATAAAAAAGAAAATCTAACACGGAGAATCTAAAAACCCTTTTCTATTAGGAACTACTTTCTTCTGCCATTCATTCACATCTGCAGCTGACGTCAGAAGAGCAGAAGCCGTTACTAATTCACCAACGTCACTTTTGAGCTAGTATTTGAATGATTCTCTAGCGTAATATCTTAAATAAAGACAAAAGAGGTGATTTTGCTGACATTTTAAGATTATAAGGCTGAACGGCAGTCTACAGAGATATCTCCCTACAGTATTAGTCTATTACAGTCTACAGTATTTCTCTGTTGCAATCGGGACATCACAATAATGAACCCTGAAAAAAAGCAGTGCAATCACTACCAGATTGCTGCTGTGTTTGCGATAAGGAAAAACGCTAAACACATGCGGGCATTTCTTCTTTCTTTCTGCCAACACAACACATATTCCTGATATGCGAGTCCCATCTCACACTCAATACACTACAATTATATGGTGTAAATACAGCACTACAACATACAAAAGAGAGAGAGATGGACATAGAATATCACTTACCCGTTTAATAATGATTTGATCAGCTGTAGTTAGAAATTACGCTGTATTTTTCCTCCTCTAAGGGCTTATTATGCGGTCTCTGTTGCCATCTTGTGGATGGACAACGTCAACCGTCTTTGCTCAGTATGACAGGCTAATGGCCTCTGACGCACTGTCTCTCAGAAATGATAAATATTTTTAAATCGGCACTATCCTTATAAATAAACTGCATAGTTGCAATCTAAATAACTACATTCTCGACTAAAAAAAGCCTCAAAAGTACCTTGTCAAACTGTAGAGTGTCCTCTGCTTGTTGCTGTATGTGGACAGAGTAATTGTGAAGGGTGAAGAAGCGGTATGAGTGCTGTTACTGACAGAATATCGCACAGCTATCAACCAATGTGATTCAAGAACCAGACAGAACTGTTGTATAAACATACAACAAGACACATGACTAAACATATCTTTTGTTGCAGTTTACGCCAACATGTTGAATTGTTTTTAATGCAAATTATGATTATGGGCCAGATTAGAATCAGTTTATGTCAACTTTCTTATCTGTGCTTCTTATATCTTTCCCATCAAAAACAAAACAAACAAGTGTAGGTGGTCTGTTATTTGAAAACAATTATAAAGCATTAACCTTTTAGCACCACTCATCGTCCGTTTGATTTCCAAATGTGCTCTGGTGCAACAGAGAGGGTAAGCGTCTCGGTAATGCCGATCAGCTAGTTTGCTAATTTCCCGAGCGAGCCCCGTGTGTGTGAGAGTGTGTGTCAGCAGGTCTGATGGGTTTATGAGGAAATCTCTCCAGTCCACTCTAACAGGCCACTGCCAGGCTCTAGATAGAGATCTGCATTCCTCTCCCTCATTTATATGCAAATGAGCAGTGACGTCACCAGCCAATGGCCTTTGTCGAAGCTCTTGTGTGATTTGTGAGATTAAGAGTAGTTGTGTGTGTGTTTAAGAAGGTGAAGTTATGGTTTTTGGAGTGTTTGGGTTGTTATCGTAAAGTCTTTCTGTCTGTGAAATTTGTTATTGTCTAATTCTCTCGTTCTCTTTTTCTTTCTCTCGGTCTAAACGATGGCCTTCAAGCTGACCCAGAATGTTTAGGCTGTTTGCTTTTTCACTGCCTGCAGAGAGTGAGGGGTTGAGCGGAAAATGGGCCCAGTAAAACACAAATACATACTTACAAGAGGAGAGGAATATTATGATACTCTTCAGTCTCGATACATCTTTCTCTCTGTGATCCAAGCCAAGCAATAGGTGTTATTTATATTGAATTACATCTTGATCAAGATGGGCAGGCCTCTCTGTAAAGGCATAGTTCATGCAGAAATGGATATTTACTCACTCTTGGGTCATGCGAGATGTAGGTGCTTGTTTTCTTCAGTTGAATATTAAAGATCCTTAGTGAATTAAATAGAAGATAATGGCACTTTGAGAAACAAACAAAATCGTATACAGAGAAAGAAATATTAGTATAAATAATTTAAGATTTTGTTCTAACAAGACAATATGATTCATAAAAGACTTACTTTACTGTATTAATAAATATTCATCAAAAAAAATTAAAATATACCCAGAAATGTAAAATTTGCCATAATATGCTCACCCTAGTGCTGTTTTAAACATGTAAGATTTTACAATCATTTTCCAAACACAAATTAATATGTGTTTTTTGAAACCTACATTTTTGTCCATTCTATAAAAATTATTTTCAGCCCATCTCATCATCTCCCAAAATTTGGGCTTGGACGAGATGTCTTTGTGTCTGAAACCATGGGTTAAAAACCTTGGAGGTCTAAAGTTTGACCGTCAAATAAACTCAGTTGTCAGAGCCTGCTTTTTTCAACTAGGGTTACTTTCCAAAGCAAAGCCCTTTCTTTATTTAAAGACTTTGGAAAGGTTATTCGTGTTTTTATCTCGTCTAGCCTGGACCATTGCAACTCACTTTACTATGGGATTAGCCAGACGGGTCTAACTTGTCCAAAATGCAGAGGCACGTCTCAAAAAAAAGTGAGACATAAAAGAAAGAGCATATTACTCCAATGCTACACTCTTTACACTGTTCGTTTTAGACTCCCATTTATCTCGGTGAGCTAGTGACGTTTATCAGCCTACGAGATCCTTTCAGTTCTCCAATCAGGATCTGTTGTGTAACCCCAAGTCGAGACTTAAAACATAGGCGAGATTGTACTTTCTGTATTTCAGCCCTCAGGCTTTGGAACACCTTACCACGGTCAATAAGACAAGCGTCTTTTATCAATATCTTTAAGTCTAGACTAAAGACTTTTTTTGTTTTCAAAGGCATTCGCTGATAAGAGAAGTGACTCTTTCTTAACTTGTTTGTTGTTGTCTGCTCTCTTTCTGAAAAGCACATTGAGCAATGAAATATGTTAGAAATTGTGTAATACAAATAAAATTGTCATCCCCCTAAAGACTAAATCATAAAATTGCACAAAGTAATCAAGCAGTTTAATCCGTATCCAAGTATTTTTAAGAGGTAGGATGGTTTATAATGATAGTTACAAGGCAGAAACTGTAGTAAACACAGACTTTTAAGAACAACAGAGTGAATAAACGGGGACTTCATTTAAATTTAAATGAACTAACCCTTTAAAAGTTGGGAAAAGTCATTTTCACACACTTTGCAGTTCCAAGTGTGATTGATTGCATTGATCATCTGAAGCACTGGAGCATCTCTCCTCAAAGTAAAAGCACAAACACCATTTAAATCAGCATATCACATTTTATTTCAGCAGTGTGATTATTCAGAGCACTTTAAATGGATAATATTCTGCATCAGTAGTGAGACAACCTGTACAATGCGAACAGTCTAGCATGAGGCTTGTCTGTAAGTGATCCAACAACTTGCCGCTTTCACAGTTTAAGTGTACTATGAGAAAGAAGTGTGTGTGTTTGTATGCATATTGGTGTTTCCAATATTTAAGGTCTAAAAACATTGAATATTTTTTTCATTGTATACATTTATAAATAACACCTTGAGGCATCAAAGTCTCTTATTAGATAGGGGCGCTAATGATTAATCGAATTGTTGTTAATAGTGTAAATGCTTAAGCTGTTCTGTCTAGTGAATTTCAGCAGAATCGGTATGTTCATATTAAACAGTAACACAAGATGTGGCAACACAGATGCACCATTAATTTAGGCTTTGCACGTTCAGAAATGTAAATTTTCTGTATTTAACAGTTATGTTCACTCCTGCAGACACAGTGTTGGTGTGATAAAATAATTATCACCTGGGTTCAAAATCTGTCATTTTCTTAAAGACAAAGCGTTTGAATAAAGTAAATAGGTTCTCCGTCTGCCTCTAAAATTGAGGAGAATACATCAGAGGTTGAACAGATCTCAATATAATCATTGTATAGGGCAGTTGGAGTAATGGCTTTTGTCATACCAATTTGTCATGTGGTATGAATGAGGAGGAAGCTTATAGACTAGTTTAAAAGGTAGCTTACGTCTCTGTTAGTCATCATGACTAGTCATGAGTCACTGGATGGCTAAGAATATGTGGGCTACCTGTTTGTTCTACAGGGTTCAATTTGTGAAGCAAAAGCTGTACTTTTCACTAATTTGTATAATGACCAATGAGGTGGTTTATGAGGACATGCCCCGTGTCCTCATAATTCAATACTGTTGAAAATCATACGCTCAACTGGATATTTTCATATAAAAAATCTGCCACAGGTTTCCTGTTAGGGTTGGGGTAAGGCTATACAATAAGCTGTTTGGACTGTTGTGTCATAGTCAGGCTCCGAACATTTATAACGTAATGTAAACGTTACCTCTCTAACATGACACTTATTTGTGAAGTAATTTTAGAAAAATACTATTTCTACTGTTTTTGGATTTAAAACGCAGTGTTTATGAGAATAAGATACTTGACAAAATGTATTACAATACAGACACAACGTTTAAAGGGTTGTGAGTAGTTTTGAGATTTCCATTTAACTTGTATAATGTTTACCAATATAATAGTGAAGTAATGTATTTAGCAAATGTTCCGAATTTTTGGTAAATGCTAAAAATCGGTAAAAATATACTAAATATACTGCTCAAGTGTATTAAAATACAGTAGATTGAATTTATTAAATGTAAAATATAGGTACTTGGTGTTTATAGAAGATGTGTGTGTGTATGTTATATTTGTTATATATGTTATGCATGTATGTAATTTATATATTATATACATTGAATTATTGTTAAAAAGGCTACTTCTATATAACGCTTAAAGCCTGTCTTTGCTGATTAATGTATCGGTTATTGATGTTAAGATCAACCATTTCTTGTTTCAAAATTATTAGTTATAAAATAAAATCAAAACGTCTGTCTACCACAAAGAATATGCAGTGCATATATCAATAATAAATAAAGAAGGAATTCTACTTTAAAAGCATTCATGAATATAAATAAAACAAACTACAAAGGAGAAAACACCATTCATCTTTCCAATTGTTTTGTCACTTATCTTTTAAACACACATTTTTTTTGTCTTTAGTTTGCCACAACTCTTGCGCTCAAGTGCTTATTAAAGTAATTGTTTTCTGTTCGATCCTTTTAAGAAAATTTGAAGACACTTCAATTTCTCTTTTTTGTTTATCTTATAGACAGTTCTCAGTGGTCTTTGTCTTCTGCTGAAAGACTTTAATGAATATTTATGATAGTAAAAATGATTGGCACTTGCAATTGCAAGTTCTGAATGTTGTCAGTGGATTCCTTTATAGTGGTTGTGTCTGGTGATATGTGCTTGCGAGTGAAGCAATTTCAATTATTTATGTTCTTGTATAAGGAGACATGCATTTGCTGTTGGAACGGCCTTATTTGATTATTTTGACATGTTCTCGTTCAGAAGAATGAGCTACAATAATGAATTTTCCCCATAGATGAAAGGTCAATTCAGTTATGATTTTACATTTTCTGTAAAATGTATCTACAATTTGACATTTACAATCTGAAGAAAGGGCTTGCATGTTGAAAATATACCAGTGCTTGGAATTAGTTGTTTAGTATAAGCTAATGGAATCTGGCACATTGCGTGAATGAAGTGGTTTTGTTTACTACTAAAGCTTGTATGAAGATTGTGGTTTTTTTTTTTTTTAGTATCTGTTGTCTCACTATGAACCCATGAACTTCTATCTCCAAAGCTGCTCTGAGTCACTTTAATGTTTTATGTTAGGAAAAGCTCCCGTCATGGCGTGTATACACAGAAATGCAAGTGTCTTTATGGCTACCCGTCAAAATAAACGTTGAACTCAATTTAAAGTAATTATAACAGAAATGTAGAATGTACTTCTAAAATAATATAGTAGTAATAATTAAACTTTTATTTTTGAAGAATAATTAAACACATTTCTTCCATGTTTTAAGTTACATGGGATTACATTCATTGGCTTGCAAAAATGGTTTGAGAGTAATTCTTAATAAATTGTAAAACTGAAAGATTTTCATGATTTTAAATGATTGAGCATGCTTTTGGATTACTACAATTTATTTTAACCGATTAAATGGAGTCTAAAATCCATTAAAAAAATCTATTTGATCACATTTCTACAGTTTTAGAGTTATAGCTTTGAGGTTGCTTAAGTTTTCAAACTTCCACCAATGTTCAACATTTCTGTCAAAACAGCTCAAATAATGAATCGTCAGTTTTTGCTGCAATAAGTTTGGGAGGGTTTAAATCATTGACCAAATCTGTGATGTTTAATTAGGGCTTGTGTCAATGGCACAATTTGACTAAAAATACAGAATCCACCAACCCAGACAACCAGACAGATTTTTTTTCTTCTAAAAAAAACAAAAAAAAAATCACAATTCTCTGATCATCTCATCAAAAAAGAGATGATTTTAAAATGAATATTGTATTGTATTGTATTGTATTAAAATAATAATAATAAGGCGAGTTAAAGGGACAGTTTACCCAAAAATGTCAATTGTGATCGTTCACTCATGAACAATGTTGGGAACTAAACAGCTAATGGTTACCATTGACATCCATAGTAGGAAATAATTCTATGAAAGTCCGATATCATGAGCTGTTTGGCTACCTACATTTCTCAAAAGTTGTTCTTTTGTGTTCAGCAGAGAAACTCAAACAGACTCAATAGTAGACATGCTGAGCGCACATACTAGGCATGGGCCGGTATAAGATTCTGACGGTATGATAACCTTTTTATGATAAAAATATCACGGTTTCACGTTTTTTTCGGTATTGTGATTACGCCTCTAAAATGTGTTCCTTTTAATTGTCTGAGTAAAAACCAAAAACCTTTTTCCCCTTTGAACACAATATATTTCATTTTGAGAAACTTTTCAAATATTTTGGAGCAGTAAACATGTCCGGCTAAATAATTCAAATGAATCATTGACTTCTGCTATCTTCATTAGTTTCAAAAACACTGATTTCTTTCAACTTGAAATGGCGTGTTTGGAGATCTTTTCTGCTGGAGATACTATTGTCCTAAAAAACATAAAACAAAACGTAAAAAAAACAACCTTACATAAACCATAGGAACGGTATAGCAGAAAATTTTGTCGGTTTTAAAACCTTGACTTTTCCAAACCACAGTATACCTTGAAAACTGTTATCGTCCCATGCCTAGCACATACAGAAAGTGGTTACATCAACAGTTAAAAGCACTTTTTAGTGTTACTGTTCTATTTGTGTTCGGAAGGTTGACTCATATTAAAGGGATAGTTCACCCAAGAATAAAATTCCTCATCATTTACACAAACTCAAGTGGTTTTGAGCTTTTATGAGTTTATTCTTCTGTTGAACACAAAAAAGTAAATTGTGATCGTTCACTCATGAACAATGATGGAAACTAAATAGCTAATGGTTACCATTGACATCCAAAAATACTTAGCAAGTCTGATACCATAAGCTCTTTGGCTACCTACCTTTCTCAAAAATTGTTCTTTAGTGTTCAGCAGAGGAAAGTCAAACAGACTCAAAAGTGGAGGGATGTTTTGGTGAATTGTCCCTTTAAGTAAATGTAGTATTAAATTAGTATTGTGAAACTACTCAAACTTAATCAAAGCATTGCAAACTACTAAACTGCTATTCCACATGACTATGCAATGCGATTTTTTATTTATTTATTTTTTTAAATGTTTTTAAAATGACATTGTTCTAACAATCCACAATAAACAAAGGGTCAAACTGATTACCTGAGACATGACTAATAAATGCTGCCTTATTCATCTGCCATTGTTTTTGCTTTGTTTACTGCAGCGGGAAAGAGGATGGTGTAATTCAGTAATTGTTTCCGTTTGTCCAAGTTTGTTTACTGCTTTTTAAAGGACACATTTGACCCGAGGCTACAAGTGGCCATTTAATTGCAAAGCACATTTATTTTTTTTGTTGGATGAAAAAGAAGGATCACACCAGAGCACCACAGAACAGCAGTCGTGCAGAATGAAGACTTATATTCTGCCTATTGATTTCTCTGCTTTGCTGGGAAATTGTTTTTGCTCCTTTCTTTTGGAAAACCATTCAGTCTAATGTTGATTCTTATATAGCGACGCTTTATCAAAAAAAACAACTGGAACAACGAATCTTGGTGGTATTGAGAAGCCAGTTTGTTGTTGTCTCTTGTGTTTAGATGGTGTTTGCAGTGCCAGATTGAAGCGTTTTAGAAATCTCCACTGGCGTAATTAAAAGAAATTCACCATTGTGCACATCAAGGGTTTTTCATGCCTCACTGACGCACCTCATGTCGGAATATCATGTCTTTGATTCGCGTCCAAACATATGCTCAGAGAGTCACATCGCTCTCCCAGCAGAAGACGAGCTGCCAAAGCAGTGAAAGAAAGTTACACAATATTCATAAACGTTTGTGGCGACGACAGCCTCGCTGCGAGGTCACGGTCTCCTCACTTCACCCCGCACGCTGTTTACCCATCATCCTCCTCTTCTGCTGCGCCACACTCCATGGGTGGTGACTCACAGACAGGCTTTTTTTTTTGGTCAGAAAGCATGCTTTGTTGCACAAGACAACCCACACCTGTTTCCAAAAGCTTTCCATGTTTTACTTCCTGGGAATTAATGATTTAATTAATTAAAATAAAATTTAAATAACGTTTATTTTGGCTAGTTAAGCAACAGCATTTTTAATAGTAGACATGCAAAGCGCACATAGAGAAAGTGGTTACATCAACAGTTAAAAGCACTTTTTAATGTTACTGTTCTATTTTTGTTTGGAAGATTGACTTAAATTAATTAAAGGGATAGTTCACACAAAAATAAAATTCCTCATCATTTACACAAACTCAAGTGGTTCTGAACTTTTATGAATTCATTGTTTCGTTGAACACACGGAACATGATATTCTGAAGAACTAAATATGCTAATATCAATCAATGGTTGTTTATTTTTCAACATTCTTCAGAATACCTTCTTTTGTGTTCAACAAAAGAGAGAAACTCAAACAGGTTTGGAGCAAGTGGAGGGTGAGTAAATGATGACAGAATTTGAATCCCTTTAAATCACATTGTTGAAACAAGCAGTTATTTCAGAACTTTGTCAATAAAGTGTAAGGTCGGTTAATGGCTATGGACATCATTAAACCATCGACTAATTAAATGTTTTCCTCAATTATCTATTTCATGAGTTTTCAAGTGTTTTAGAGGTTAGTAGCTCTAAACAGCCCTGTTATGAGATCAGTTCTTCATTACGCTTAATATTATCTAAAAAAATGTGAAGATTTTAAACCAATTTAGTGTTTGGAAATAAAGGATTTTTTTACTACAGGTATGTCCATCATCCATTATTTGCCACTCTACTTTAAAATGTGGTGTACTTCACATGTTCTGCTTTTCCATTTCACGAGTATTGGTATTTGTGTTGCCTCTTGTAATCACAAAACCAAAATTGAATGTCTTCCTATGAAACCTGTTTTTACCAACGCAATCTCACGGCTATTCGTAACTTTTTGATTTAGTGTCGTAACTCGTATGATTTGCTCATCACCCAATGACGGTTGGGTTTAGGGGCGGGGTTGGGTGCCACGCCTCCTTTTTAAAATCGTACATGTTCATATGACTGAACTCGAATTAGCGACTAAACTGACAAAACATAAAATACTTAAGTTTTCTTGTGAGATAAGGCTGGTTTTTACTGGTTTCAAACTTTTAACTCTTTAGGGGTTAAATCATGCCAACTTGCTACTGTAAACAGAAAATTCCAACACTTGCCCCGCCTCCAGGTTCTTCTGATTGGTCCTCTGCTTTGGAACTGACGTAGATGAGCAGCGTGTAAAAGTATTTCACTATTTTAAATTCACATGTCATCTTAAAATGCAGCGCTCATGTGCAAGGCATTACAAAAGACACAAGACGCAAGCGCAACAGTCATAAAATATCATTAAGTGCTTGTTTATATAAAACAACAATGGAAAAGTAGCGCACTGGAAAGTAAAAAAAAATCTTTTTAGCTTGCTGTTTTAGTCTTTTTTTTCTATCTTCTGTTAGCAATCGAATGGATTCATGAATGAACCGCTCATTTTAAAATATTTACGATCTACATCTGTTAAGACGTCCCCTTACAATTTCATGATGCGCAGTTCCACGTCATAACTTTTGTTAACTCTACAATTAGTCGACCCGCTTCACTAGCTAATTACTCTTCAACAGCTAAGCCATAGAATTAGGGACTGCGATAATGGAATTTCAAAGACAAAGTTGTGTCTGAAATCAGATTTGTACATCTGGAGATTAAGGTTTAGACCTGTTTTCATGTGTGTCCTGGGTGTGTCATGCTGCGATTTTATTGTTTTAGTCATAAGTCATGTACATATTTATACCAAATGCCTAGTCAAGTTACTGGTTATTTTGTATTTGGTCACCTTGGATTATTCAAATAATCTGCACTACTTGGATTCACTTCTTCTTGCCTCAGTAGACATTTATTACATGGAGAAAGATACAAAAAACTCATCAGCATGTATCAAGTGATTTCACTATAGACAGGCATCCAATTTACTGTGTCACTGAAATATTTTAGGATTCTTTTATTAATTATGCATATTTATGTGCCCCCTTTGGAATATTTCTAAGTCTGTGTGTGAACGTGAAGCTCAAAAGGTGAACAAGGGGACTTTTTTAAGCCTTGATCTGAGAACAGTGCGCTTCATGTGCTTTAAAGCGTCACTGCAAGGGGATTCTGAATTCTCTCGCTGTAAGCAAATAGGTTTAAAGCCTTCAAATGGCTTTTAATATCTGCGGAGTAATAGGAATTTAATTAGGTGCTGTTATTCTCTAACAAGCTGAAGAGATTAACCTGTTTTGAGCAGATTTCTTTTACATCGTTTGCCTTTTGAACAGTAATCGGTTCTTAGACCTGTTAGTCTGCCTCCAGTATGGAATCCCGTTTTTGCACATTTATTTAGGTAATGAAAAAAGGCTGCATGGCGTAAATCAAAGCGCTCTCCGCCTCTTGATTTGCCACTTATCATTTCATCTCTTTGAGGTTGTTATATCGTGTGTCTGTGGACTGGCTTATTTAGCCTCATTATGTGTCTCAGTGGGGCCACTGTATTGAGTCCACTGAGGACACAGATGCCTTTGGAACAATCTTCTGAGTCTGGTGTTTCTGTTCAGGGTCAAAGTCAAGCCGTCCCATTTTAAATTAAATGTTCAAAATGGATTTTCTATGCATATGAGACATATTAAATGCATGTAAAGTTGTAGTTTAATGTAAAAAAAAAAAAAAAGTGTAAATATGAGTGATGTTATGTTTCATGTTTCATTCAATGTAATATATTTCTATGTATTCTGCATGCCAGGCAGAGGTTGTTAAGAAAAACAACACATCTGTGTACGTCTGGAAACATTTTTCCATTTTAGCTGAAAATGGTGTTGGGTAAATACCTGCTTTCTAATGTGCAGTGTCTGTTTTGAGAATGTTTTAAGGTGTTAAATTGCTAAATGTTAAATTATACACAACCTAATTAAATACACACCTACGTAGCTGATCAACCCTCCATTAAACCGTCAACCCTCCACCCTCCATCAACCCTCCACCCTCAGTTTGTTTTGGACAATTGCAATATTAACTAATTGTAAATTTGGACAATTTACAATTCGTTGTAAATGTGCTGTTGTAAATGTAATATTCAGTAGTCATTTTATTAAATTATTTATTTATTTTCTTATTCATGCACAAAAACATAAACTAACAGAATACATGAACTAAAATACTGTAAAAATGTAAAAAGCACTATAGATGACAGAGAGAGATAAAAAGTCATTTTTTAATGAGAACCCAGCCCCACCCCTCCATGAACATGGTGTGAAAACTTTGAAACTTAATAGTAACTTAATAACGTAATAAATACAAAGAAAAAGCATGCAGAAATATTACATTTTTTGTTACACTTTAGTATATAGGAAGTGACCAATTCTTCCTTTGAACAAGTTGCTTATTTCCTTACATATTGTCTGTTTATTAGTACTTAAGCATATATGTATGCCTTTTTCTGCATTACCATATTCTCCTACATCCCTTCATTGCCTTTATTCTACAATCCTATCACGTACCTAATCTCAACTGCTTTAACAACAACTTTACTAACTATTAATAAGCAGTAAGTTAGAGGTTTGCAGAGGCAAAATTCATAGTTTAGTTAAAGTTTATTCCTGTGCAGCTGTTAATAATAATAACACTAATAATATTGTAAGTAATTAATAACTTCCCAGGACCGAAGTGAAATAATATTTCATTCTGTACATTTGAAAAAAAAATTATAAT
>CAIGQV010019029.1:1544694-1581530 GCA_903798115.1 Danio jaintianensis
TATTTATATATATACTTTGATGTGGCCTTTTGAGTGATATTAATGCTGAAAGTGTGTGTAATAACATGCTTTCTGGTAAAATGCTAAAATCAGATTTGGAAATATTGAAATCATTTCTTAGTTGTCACCCTACTGAGAGCCAGCTTCATAAATCTTTCATTGCTCTCAGAAAGTAGGACACGTTCACATTGTGAAAGACAACTATTGTATGCACTTTCTTGTTGTGTAGGTATTAGAGTAATACTGTATTGCAGAATGTTTTAAATGTAATTTAGTGTGTTTGAGGCTCAGTCTGGAAATCCAAAACCCTCTGATTATCATCTCTCAGTTACATTACATTCATTTCTTTTAGGAATCTGCAAAGCTAATTCATTTCCCAGAGATAACTCGTCTGGATATTGTGTTCCTGTGAGGTCTGAGGTTGGTTTTTGCTGGTTTTCTCATCTCTGTATTTCAAACTTGAGCTCCATGAGACGTCAATGACGTTTCGTTGCTGCGCAGTTTGGACTTGCCAGTGGTTCTGCAACAACAGGCCTCAAAACCCCAAAACACAAACGCTCACATTGGCTTTCCCCCAACCCCACCACCATGGTCTGACATCTACAGTGGTACTGTCATAGATCGTGCACTTTGGCTTTTCCCCACAGCCCACTGTCGTCCCAGTAAGTGGTCGACTCCTCACCACACAGATGTAATCTCTCCAGCAAACTATCCTTTCTGGTGGCTGGGGGAGGAAACGTGATATATTTTTGTAGCGTCTGCTGTTGCTCTTTCCCAACCAGTCCACGACAAGCACATGAAGAGCCAAAGCTAACCCTCGGACTGTGTTTGCAGTGTTAGATGCTTTTCTCTTGTTCCCGAAGGAGCTTCATGTCACCATGTTGCCCTTGGGCCTGTAATCCATCAAATCCCAAAGTGGGATTGAGTTCTGCTCTGCTCTCCTTTTCATTAGCTAGCTCAAAGGAATTCGAAGCTTTGGGTCGCTTCTTAAATAAATAAACATCAAAGCTAATCGGGACTTTTGATTTGAAAGCTCTTTGTTTTTCCGTCTCTGGATTCTCAGCTTCTGTTATTCTTCAGATTCTGAAGGGAACAGAGGAAATGAAAGGAGAAATGCTGGATGTGCAGGAGGACTTTGTTTTTGTATGGACCGTCAATCACAGTGACAGGGTCTCACACAGGCTAATGTGGATTGTCCAATAGACGTGAGCGAATTTAAAGGGATAGTTCACCCAAAAATGAAAAATCTGTCATCATTTACTCATTCTCCACTTGTTCCAAACTTGTTTGAGTTTCTTTCTTCTGTTGAGCACAAAAAGAGATGTTTTGAAAATTCTTGGAAGCCAGCAGCCATCAACATCCATAGTAGGAACAAAAAATACTATGGACATACCCTTTCTGTCCTTACACACCAAAAAATGCAATTTGTCACCTTTTATGTCTGTCTATCCATTTTACACATATATTTACTCACTGAAATGTATTAAAATTAACTTGTGACTAAATCTTGCTGGATCTGCTCAAACTGAAATGACCACAGCAGAGAAGCTGAACGTCCCACAACAGTAAATTATATATCTTGTTGTTTGACTAAGTACAGCAGTGTCTTCACACAAAAAAGAACAGGAATATGTCTTTAAAGGCTCATATTTTATGTATATGAGGTCTCAAACTGAAATGAGACTATATATATATATATATATAGGTGGACAGGTGAGAGAGAGAGAGAGAATGGACATTTGCCATCTACACTAAATAGCCTGTGCATACAGTTGCATTTCATCTTTAACAGAATTTTTTTTTGTCCAAATTTATTGGCAAAACTTGCACCCATGTAGCTTCAACAGACTTTGTAACCTGCGGATGAAAATGTATTTTGTTGCCACTGTTTTATGATGGACAAATTGCACATTTGACACATTCAGTTTTAGCACATGCCCCTCAAAAGGTCTGTGCACGGCGAAACGTCATTCTTCAAAATATCTGTGTTCAACAGAGAAAGAAACTCAAACAGGTTTGGAACAAGTGAAGCATGAGTAAATGATGACAGAATTTTCATTTTGCATTACATTTTTCTTTTTTGGGTGAACTATCCTATTAAAAGTGCACACAGTCATTATTGTTTCAATAAAAAGGTTTTTACTCAAAATACATCAGCTACAGTGCAGTACTGAAGGAAATTATAAATTGTTTTTTTTATGCTGGGGAAAGGATATAAAATGTAATTGGGATTATGCCTTAATACAGGTGTAATCAGTGTCTAAAATGCTTTGGTCTTGTTGACCATTCCTGAAAATGCATTAGATTGCATTGCTTTGAATACAACTCTCCAGCTACAGACCTAACATGCAATCATTATGGGACGTGTTGTGAGAAAGCGCACCAAAAACGAAATATTCATACTTCATTGTTTTGTGCCAAAACAGCTGATTATGATTGAAATCATAGTAACCTTACACTTACTTTTGCTTGCTTTCAGACTTCCTAAAAAAACATGTAACATGAGTTTTCTCATTCAGTATTCAGTGTGTTGCACTGATTGCTCATGCCAAAGTAAAGCATGGTGAAAGGAGAGTGAATGCTGTCAATGAAATGTCAACAAAAATTGTCACACGGGGCGCATTTCAACGCATGTTAATACTATAGCAACAGTAATCTATCTTGACTGACCACTTGTTATGGAATTAACACAAATGCATGTTAATACCATGTGGAAGCCAGCGTGAGTCATTGAATCATTTATTTGACCAATCTGAAATGTTGACATCATTCAATAACCAAAACTTGCCATTCAATAACCATTCAACAACTGTAGCATAAATTGGCAAGCGGAAAGTTTTCCAATCACCTTGACTTAAAGTAACATTTCTTAGCTTCTTTCTAAATTACAAAAAAAAAAAAAAGTGTTTTTTCAAATTCCAAATGTATAAACTTGTGTATAGCATAGAGATGCTAATTCAAACTAAAACTGAAGGTACAAAGAAATTTTGTGTCGATCATTCAGGATCATTGTCACTCTGATGGTGGCCTGCAGATGAATCAAAGTTTAGTTCTATGTTTTAATCTTAGGAAAGAAAAAACGTGAACATTGAAAATCGTTTATACTGGTGTTTCCAGTAACATAACAAAATTTGATTGCATGCTTCTGCTGTTCAGGAGTAATGAATCGCTCTGTACTGGAGTAGATTAACGTCATAGAGCAGGATATCTCAGTTTGTTGCCAGAGGAATGTGTCGGCCACTTTAACATCTTGTCTGTCCAATTACAATTTAGGTTTAAGCTTTGAAATAGTTACAGTCCTTCCCGGAACTTAGAAAGAAGACCTGTCAGTGGAGAAAGGGCCAAATCCTAAAATGCATTCACTTGAAACTAAAAATGATCACAGTTTGCACTAAAATATTAAGTAAAATATTAAGTTTTCAACTTTGATGATATTAATAAGAAATGTTTCTGGTTGCACTAAGTTAGCATATTAGATAATGCAAAACTAGACTGCAGTAATACATGCTGAAAATTCAGCTTTGCCATAACAAGAGTAAATTACAATATATCAAAACATACTCTTGTTTAAAATTATTGTAGAACTTCACATTATTAAGAGTTACAAAATGTAAATAATTCCATAGTTTTTGAACAGTAGTTGACTTAATAAAAATGAATTAATGAATGTGTATTTATAAGTGTATCAATGCGTTTTCTATTGTTCTTTAAAGTACTCCATTTACAAAAATATGTAAAAACTTAAATATTCTTTATATTATATATTTTTAAACATTTTATTTAATTTAATTTTATTTAATTTTTTTTAATTTAATTTTATTTAATTTAATTTAATCCAGACCTGTCACTGCAGCTTCTCTGTCAAGTACCTCACCAATTCCTTGCAAGCATGCGAGCCCACAGCATTTGTTGGTGTCAGATGTGAGTTATGTAGTTATTGAAATGGGCATTTCAGGAAAGCTCAGCATCACTGCTGGTTACCATTCATTCTCACGCAGTAACCGACTGCAACATCGCAGGGTTTCTGTGACTCTTTTGATAGCTCTATGAAACCCGAATAGTCCCAGCGCCGAGCTCCTCTCAATACGCCTTCATTCCACAGCCAAGAAACCCAGCACCAGCAGCCAAGAAACCTGCGAGTGCTTCACAAAGAAGCCGGGCCTGAATGCGATTGGCTCTGAGAATGGATGGCTCTTTCAGTGAGATAAACCCAATCAAAGACAGCGTGAACAGATGGCTTTTCTTTTCCTTAAGCATTATAAGGTCTTACTGGCCTGGCTGTCCCTGCCAAGACATCTCTACCTCATTGTTGGATCTTTGTCATTGTGAGCCGCTACTGACACAATGACCCACTGTTCAGGCTGATGGGTTGTTGTTTTTTTTTTCTTCTGGATTTCGGTCAAAGCGTTAAAGCCATGACCAAGAACCCAAAAAGCAACTCTGCAGGCTAAATGAGGCACACTTGTGTTTGCCATCAGTTTTATTGTGTAACTTGATGTCCATTTAGTAGGGGCAGTCAGTTTGATAGTAGATTGCTTTTAGGAGGACTCTGAAAACTAAAATAGGCAGTGTTATGTGTATGATGGCACCTGTTAAGGAGGTCTTAAACACTCTTATTTGGCAATCTATTCATATTGAAGTGGCAGTAAAGACTCTTATAATAGTACAAACTAAAAATGTAAAGTTTGGACTTTGTTCATTAGAGAATACTGAAAACATCTCTCATGGTTTGCACTAAGAAACTTTAATGCTTTAATGTTTTCAGCTTTAATGTCTCTTATGTACTAAAGAAATATTTTAGATCACGTAACTCTAGTCTTTCAGAAATAAAGGTACAAAAGTTGTCACTAGCTACGTTTCCATCCAAAGATGCAAATTCAATTTATGCGCAGAACTGGAATATCGCGTAAAAGACGTGTGAATAAAGCAGCGTTTCCATCCAACGAGTCAAAGAGAACAAAATCATCACTTCCTGATTAACTGGCGCCAAATATCAAAAGTAAAAATGGAATTTACTGCGGTAGGAGAAGCTGCGGGAATCTTTTCTTTCTTTAATAAATGACTTGCGCCTCAGAAGACAATGGCGACTCGCAATGAACGCGTGGTGGCATTTGAAGGCATGAGATGCGGAGCACAGAGGCTCTTAACAATTCTGGAGGTTTTAGAAAACAACATTTTAGATTTTTGGTTGCTGGTTTGCCCATTCACACGCATTTTTATCATCACATGATCTCTTATAACAAAATCACATGACCTTTTTTAATGCGCATACTGGAATTTGTTCGGTAAAAGTGTTTCCATCGTAGTTTATGCACATTTTTTCTTACCGAATAAAAAGTTTATCCTACTCTGCTATTTTTTTTATGTGCATTTTCAAAATGTATGCGCATCTTGGCGTTTCCATCAATCTTTTTTTTGTGCACATATCCAAAATGCGCATAAAAATAGGTGGATGGAAACATAGCTACTGTGGTGGTGCCTTTTCGAAAGGTACATGTTTGCATGTAAAGGGCTCAAAATGGTACCTTTAAAAGGATAGTTTGAGTTTTTATTCTTTGGAACAAATTAGTAGATATTTAGAAAAATCCTGAAACCCTGCAATCACTGACGTCTATAGTATACTATGGAAATCAGTGGTTACAGGTTTTCCATTTTCTTCAAAATATTTTCTTTCAACAGAAGAGAAGCATCAAGTGGTTTATAACCACTTGATGTTGAGTAAATAGTGAATAAATAGAAATTTTTGGTTGAATCTATTGCATTAATTATTCATGCAAATCATCTTTACCTATAATTTATGTTGTGTGGGTGTTTGAACTGAGATCCCAATCTTTTAATGATTAAGCTACGATGATTATAATGACGACAATGATAATGATTAGACTGAATGCATTAATGCAGCCTAAACAAGTAGTGACGGCAAACACCTTTAATAACCTAAGAAAGCATTTAGGTGTCACCACAACTTCTTCCGTCTTCATTATATTTTACAGGAAACCTAAATGTTTTCAAATGTGTGATTTGAATGATGCCGGAGGCAATCTTTCTTCGATCGTTACAAATGATGGATTAATTTACAAGTAAAAAAACCCAAAATTATTAATCCGCGAGTCACATATTTTTCAAACCGTGGGTTGTGATCCGACATCCCTAATTTAAAATAATTATATATTAATTAGTACTTTTAAGATACCAAGCGGGACTCTTTTGGTACGAACATGTACAGCTTTTGTATTAAACAATATATATATTAAAGCCTAATTTGTATAAACAATTATAGTGAATGTAATCATCGCTATGCTATTTGTTATATTCAAAAAAGAATATAAAAGTGTCTGAAAAATGATTAAATGTAAACACAAAACAGAAAATGCAAACTTATTAATTCATGTTCATACTGCTCACACCCAATAAAGGTTATGGTTAGGTGCGGGCCTTCATGCTTATACTTTTTTCAAAAATGTATACTTTTTCGTATAGTTCCAATTGTTGTTTCCAGCAGAAAATCCAAATCCAACAAAGAGAATGGAATGCTTAGTTGCTCCACACATTACCTCCCGCAGCTCTCAATAGCCCATTAAATTATAGGGCTGCACGTTGATCCGTCCCATCGCTTTATGTGCTCCCACTTGGTCACCGCTGGAGCATGAGTCAGCAGTTCTCCAAAGCTGCCGAGTGTCAAGATCATTACACTCAAGACCAGAGCAGATCAAGTGTGCCAATCGGAAAACCATTTCCTAAAAAAGGGAGGGAGGGAAAGTAAGTGAAAGAATGTGTAGGACAGGAGGGATGACTCATTGGTGGGCCTCTCACCGCAGCTCCGTCTGAAGTGTGTGCTTGTGGAGAAAGAGAACATGCTGCTGCGCTCGGTGGGAAACTCAGCTACTGGCAGCTACTGAAACCAGAAGAGCAGGTCTGTTCAGAGATGAAGAACAGCCTGAAACCATAACACGCTGACATAACATTTACTGTCTGAGGGGTCAAAAGAAGATAACAGGTCATAGTGGTTTACTAAACAGCACTTCCGCTCTTTCCTGCTAGCTAGCAAGAACCCTGCATTATAGCTGCACAGCATGCATAGCGTTTATGTCTATTTGTTCACATTTTACACTCTTAAGGCCTGTAATAATGAAACAGTACAATGATGATAGTATAATCATAGAACCTACAGTTTTTTTTTCTGAACATGGTTGTATTTGCAGTGTTTGAAGTCATTCATGTCATTAAAGGCATAGTTCACCCATAACTGAAAATTCTGTAATCATTTATCCACCCTTTACTTGTTCAAAAGCTGTTTGACTTTCTTTGACTTTTTCTTTGACTTTTAGAAGAAAGCTGGACTACCATATTGCACTCTAAAATATGTTTGTTTGTTTTTTGTCTTCTGAATTGCCTTTAGGGATGTTGGTTTTTCCTCCAACAACTTTTGATGTTGGAAAGTGTGAAAAAGTGACTTTTATTAACATTTTTAATAGTCTGAAGGGAACTATTTTCTTGGTTGGAGTTGTAAATTACCGTGCAAAACCTGGTAATAAACTGCCAGTTATTTTATGCACTCAATTCTCTCTATATTATATCTTATACAATGTATTGTTTCAAATTCCCAACATGTCAATAAAAGTCACTTTGTTTAACTGCAGTGTTAAATGGACATTTTATTTTTAGCAGAGATCAATTTCCCATAATGCAACACATATCTGTAAATAAAAAACAAACAAACCTGTGAATCATGAAATACATCACTTGTTAATTAACAGATATATTTATTTTAATATTTCAGTGGTTACAGCTTTCTTCAAGAACACATATTTATTTGTTCAACAGATGAAAGAAACACATTAATCATTTGATCATTTAACATCAACTATCCCTTTAAAGAGTTATTTCTGAGATACTGCAGTAAAAAATAACAGCTGTGGACAATATTATATATATATATTTTTATCTGCGTTATTTTGTGGATTTGTCCTTGCATCATGCTCTGGAGTTATCTTGTGCATTTGAGCACACAGCTTTATTTAATGGCACCAATTGTTGACCCTAAAATATATAACTTGACATTTGTATATTAGATATACTGTATATGTATTTATATATTTCCATGCATGATCTGGGTAAGTCCACTTCATACAAACTAGAAACTATGCTTGTAACCTATAACAACTTTCAATGCTGTTTGTTTGTATTCTTTGGAAATACAGTCATGGCCAAAAGTTTTGAGAATGACACAAATATTAGTTTTCATAAAGTTTGCTGCTAAACTGCTTTTAGATCTTTGTTTCAGTTGTTTCTGTGATGTACTGAAATATAATTACAAGCACTTCATACGTTTCAAAGGCTTTTATCGACAATTACATGACATTTATGCAAAGAGTCAGTATTTGCAGTGTTGGCCCTTCTTTTTCAGGACCTCTGCAATTCGACTGGGCATGCTCTCGATCAACTTCTGGGCCAAGTCCTGACTGATAGCAACCCATTCTTTCATAATCACTTGTTGGAGTTTGTCAGAATTAGTGGGTTTTTGTTTGTCCACCCGCCTCTTGAGGATTGACCACAAGTTCTCAATGGGATTAAGATCTGGGAAGTTTCCAGGCCATGGACCCAAAATTTCAACGTTTTGGTCCCCAAGCCACTTCGATATCACTTTTGCCTTATGGCACGGTGCTGCATCGTGCTGGAAAATGCATTGTTCTTCACCAAACTGTTGTTGGATTGTTGGAAGAAGTTGCTGTTGGAGGGTGTTTTGGTACCATTCTTTATTCATGGCTGTGTTTTTGGGCAAAATTGTGAGTGAGCCCACTCCCTTGGATGAGAAGCATCCCCACACATGAATGGTCTCAGGATGCTTTACTGTTGGCATGACACAGGACTGATGGTAGCGCTCACCTTTTCTTCTCCGGACAAGCCTTTTTCCAGATGCCCCAAACAATCGGAAAGGGGCTTCATCGGAGAATATGACTTTGCCCCAGTCCTCAGCAGTCCATTTGCCATACTTTTTGCAGAAGATCAATCTGTCCCTGATGTTTTTTTTGGAGAGAAGTAAGCTTCTTTGCTGCCCTTCTTGACACCAGGCCATCTTCCAAAAGTCTTCGCTTCACTGTGCGTGCAGATGCGCTCACACCTGCCTGCTGCCATTCCTGAGCAAGCTCTGCTCTGATGGCACTCTGATCCCGCAGCTGAATCCTCTTTAGGAGACGATCCTGGCGCTTGCTGGACTTTCTTGGACGCTCTGAAGCCTTCATAACAAGAATTGAACCTCTTTCCTTGAAGTTTTTGATGATCCTATAAATTGTTGATTTAGGTGCAATCTTAGTAGCCACAATATCCTTGCCTGTGAAGCCATTTTATTGCAACGCAATGATGGCTGCACGCGTTTCTTTGCAGGTCACCATGGTTAACAATGGAAGAACAATGATTTCAAGCATCACCCTCCATTTAACATGTCAAGTCTGCCATTCTAACCCAATCAGCCATGACATAATGATCTCCAGCCTCAGTTAACAAGACGATTACTGAAATGATCTCAGCAGGTCCTTTAATGACAGCAATGAAATGCAGTTTTTTCAGGATTAAGTTCATTTGTATACTGTATACATTTTTCAGGAAACAGCAAAGGATTATTATGGGATTGGTGACCATAGTTTTGTGAAGTGAATAAAACAAGAGCTTAAGCATTTAAGCAGCTAATGACATAACTGCAGTGTGTGCTTATAGTAAACAATGCATTCTCATTTATTGATGTGGATGTTGCTCTGTTTATCATTATACAGTAGTCCTGTTTTAGTACTTTAGTACTTCTGTTTTTTTGCACTGCAAAAAGCTGACTTAATTGACTTTTTTACAAAGTGAGAAAACGTGTTGCCTTAAGTAAATTAACTTTGTACATAATTATGAAAAAAATAAGTTACATGAGTTACATTGACAAAAACAGCTATTCGGTCAAAATAAAAAAAAGTGATCACAGCACATTTTCATTTAAGTTGGACCAACTTAGATTTATTCAATTGGAATTGCCCAAAAATGTTAAGCTACTTAAATTGAAACTTACAAGTTAACTTAACTTAAATGTTAAATAACATTTCTGTCTAATGAATAAAAATGAGTAATTTGTTTACTTGAAAAAAACAGTAAGTAACCACAATTTGCTGGTTTCAATACTGACATTTAATGTAAAACATATAACGAGAAGCAAATGTAGCATGAAATATGTTAATAAATTGTTGTTTTTGTTTTGCTCATAATTCAATATTTTGCTCATATATATATGATTTTGCTCATAATTCATACACAAAACAATGATGTTTACTGTTCAACTGCTTATTTAAAATGAGCTGAAACAACACAATTATTGAGTTTTTATTGGGGACAACTTAATTGTTTTAAGTTCTATCCACTTAAATTTGTAAAAGACTAATAAGTTAATATTACTTTTTTATACTAATAAATTTTATACTAATACTAATAAATTAATACTTAATTCCTTCATGTTGTCCCAACACAAATCAATTGTGTGGAACCAAGCATTTTTTTTCTACAGTGTAACTACTAAATATTTTGTGACAATGGTGTCAAATGGATTAGCTTTTATAATAGTTAGAGTTAGTGGTCAAATTTGGGGTTTGATTTCTAAAGATTTTGGACCAATCCCCTTCTACAAATTTTATTTTACCTTCCTTACATTCCTTCCTTCCTTCCTTACATTAAAATGTTTTATTTTCTCATTTGCAGAATTAGAAACCCACAAACAATCGAAAGTGACCCTGCCTTTTGAGTGGTCACTTGCACACTGCTTTGTTTGAGTCACGTGTTTGGGTGGCTGATCTGTGTTGTCGGCACTCTTCTGTTTGTAGTGTCTGAACGCTCACCTCCCTAGTCAAACATGAGGGAGAATAAACATTGTCTGTAATGGAAATGCGGTCTTGCTGTGTTTACCCTTGCATCATGGGAACTCATGTCTGGATAAACCTAGCGAGATAACCAACATGATCTGGTCAGAAGCCCCTTCGAGGGTTATTCAACACCAAATGCCCCTTTAAGTCCCCCTGGAGTAGCGAGGTAGCTCCTGATTCAGAATGAACTCCGCTTGACCATAACTGCACTCTACAAGCTGTTGGGAATTTGCAAGAATATTTACTGCTTCCTGCGGTCACCGAAACTTCGTAATAGCGAGCATTTGGACTGTGTTTGTTCAAGCTGTTGTTTATCCCTGACCATAAACAAATGTGATATGTAAACGCTTTGTCACAGGCAATGTGAGGCCACTTTTTAGGCCACTATTGAATGTTCTGTTACGTTCAGAAGTCTCAAGGCCTGGATGTTTCTTCATCCATGTAATGCGCATCTTCTACGTGACGAATATAACAAAACATCAAGCAGCCATTAGGCGTGAGAATTTGGAGGCATGTAATTAGCCAATTCTCCATATGACTGGAAAATTACAGAGTGGAGCCGGCGATCAGCGAATTTCATGCATTCATAATATTTTGCTCTATTTATTTTTTGGGGCGCTACAAAGCTGTTTTCTGACTGTCAGTCATCTCTGTAGAATATATGAGATCTATAATAGAGTGTTGATGTTAAAAAAATATGTTACAGACTGGAATTCATCATAGAATCACCCTCATGTTAGTCCAAATCTGTAGGAATTACTTAAAACAAGGAGATATTTAGCAGATTGTTCAAGCTGCTGTTTTGCTATAATGAAAGAGGTGATGGTTGCCATTGAGTGCAAAAGAGCACTTTAGACAAAAACTAAAAATATAGTTTGTGAATTATCTAATCTTTTAATCAGATCTGGGAGGTGCTGAGCTATTGAGGTTATAAAGCAAAGTAAATTCTTATAAAATAAGCTTTTGTGAGTCACATCACAGTCTGGATCAGATTGAACAAATGATGGGACATATTTGCTGTGAGTTTGACACGCTAGATGTTTTTCATTTAAAAGTAGAGTCACTGTGATATTATCAGCTTATTGTCTCCTTTTAAGTGACTGAATTTAGCCCGCAAAAGCCATGCAGAGTTTTGTAGCCGTAGAGTGTTCAAATTCAGTTCAGGCTTTCAAATAATTGCATCAGTCTGTGGATGTTCTGTTGGGTAATGTCCCCACTTTTTGCAGTGGAGAGAACTGTACCCTTGAACTGATGGATTGTCTAGATAAGGTGATAAACAGAATAATCAATGGAAGTATTCATTGAAGTATATGATTACATAAATAATAAAAACAACTAACGGAATAAATGAATTAATTTAAAAAAATACATAATAAGTAGAAGAAAAGATGAAAAGAGTACAATTCTGGGAGAGTGCACGCATGACCACGTAGTAAAGTTCAAGATAAGGACAAATTTACCCTTGATAAACTCAAACAGAAACTAATGAGGTCAAAGACATTTAGAATGGGGATCCAAGATTTACAGAAATGATCAGTAGAGCCCCAGAAAGAGAGTACTTTGCTTTTTCTAGAGAGAGGACATAAGAGCACTTGAACACTTTCAATGAAGCAAAATGCATCTGGTATAGATGTATCCGCACCTGTACGATCACTCTTAAAGACTCAGAGGTGGCACATTTACAACTCCACCTACTGCAGCACGGGGTTGTAGGAGGGTTCGAAAACTTCTTTTTGCCCTCAAATGAAGAACAAAAAGAGCTTTGTTGAAAGTAAATCAAGCCTTAACAATGGCCTCGGACTAGAGCTCTTCAGATAAGCTGACCTCTAACTCCTTCCAGTTTCACTTTATGCAAGATAGAGAAGATGATCTGAAAGAAACCAACATGAGAAAAATCAAATAACTTTTGGTATAAGAGTTCATTTGTGTAAGGATGCCATCTGAACCTTAGTGCACATCAAAAAAAGCTGACCAAGACCTCAAAAAAAAAAAAAAAAAAAAAAAAAAAAAGATTTATCTTGTCAGCACCGATAGCCTCAAGGGCAGTGCGCTGACATATAGGGTCACTAAGCTCTGGGCATAGCGAGCTTGATACCGGATCTTTTCTGATGCCATCCCTCTTTCTCCGACTTTGCTTCCTGTCTACTAAACTGTCTTATCCTAATAAAGGCAGAAATGGCAAAAATTCTTTAATAAATAAATAATAATTGGTCTCAGTCTGCTTCCAAATCAACTTCAGGTGTGGTTTGGCTGAAATGTGAATGCAGCACATCCCAAAGACAAACCAGCCATACTTGCACATTCTGTCCTTTTCAAGGTGACATCTTGTGACCCAACATCCTGTTTTTGGATTTTCTTGTCACGTTCACCATGTTGTTTATTTGCTATGTAGCAGGCATTGAAAGTAATGTCTGCTTGCCATAGATGTTTGTTTGTGTGTATTGGAAAATTCCTTCCACTGTTTTGATTCCTTTGCGTCCTTTTCTGCACTTTGTAAATTCTTCACTAGGTCTCAGCTGATAAAAATACCAACACATGTACACATATTCAGCCTGCACATTTAGCTCAACAAACAAACTTAGTAAGATTGTATTGGATGTTTGGGTTCTGTCTCAAAAAGGAATGCTAAGCAAACCAGGACTAAATATAAAAGTCATGAGTAAAAATAGGAACGTTTATTATAGGATACCAGTACTCATAATACTTGAATGTTCTGAACTTGTTAATTCAATTCTAAAGATTAAATTGGGATTTCTTAACCATTTGAATGGCATTAATTTATATTACAGGGTATTTGTTTGTCAGAAGTGGTCCTTGGTGGCTGATGTTCATGCATATTGCAAGTATTGTGTATGCGTACTGAGAATACATCTGAAATAATGGATGTAACACTCAAGTAATGCTATTTTCATTCATACTGGAAGCTGAAGGGCACCCAGACTAAGTGGAAAAAAACAACAACTATATGACATTCCTGGACGAAGACATTAAGCTTTCGCTGCAGTATAATATTGTGTGGAATCGGATAGAGATGTTGTGACTTGTTGAGAGAAAAAAACAGCCAATAATATACCTGTGTTTTTCTCATATATTTTGATAAGAAAAAGGTGTATTTATAAGTCAATGCTAATGCGACATCATAAAATAATTTATTTTCTCTCTCATTTTATGATAATTAGTTACATTGGGTCACAGAAAGAGAGGTTGTTTCATTAAACGCCTCACTGATTTTTGTGTGGTTGAATTTTGTAACAAAAACATGGTTTTAATTGAATAAATTGTGTTGTTTTGAGGTTGTGTTATGCTAAAATGCTATCGAACAGACTTGTGCATCTGTTGCCAGAACGGGATAGTTTTATCCCATTTTAGTTTTGTTTAATTTTGAAAAGCAAATCCACAGAAGATCTCTTTAATGCTGCCTTAAGAAGGGCATTCAATACAGAGGCAAAGAAGGAGAAATGAGAAGTTGAATATCAGTAATGAAAGACTAAAACGTTTTGATTTGAAAAGGGATTTTCTCTTGCTATCATTCGGCCTTGATTATCAGCTGTATTTATTTTATTTTTTTGGAATATATAAAAAAAAAAGATTGTTTTGAAAGGTATGGTCCCCATTGACTTTTTTTGTATGGTTACAAAACAAAATAAAGGTACTGCGCCGAAGTCGGAAATAACTTTACAGGCTGCAAATCTGCACAGCATTCTCTCAGATGCAAGATTTATGAAGTAACCAGGAAAGGCTTCTGTGGTTTGCTAGAAGTATGTTGTTTCAGTAAGAAAGCTACCATTTTAGGAGAGACGGTGCAAAGCTGTGAATGCTTTCTAAGCTCTCACAAACATTCCTTCAAAACCTCATAATACACCCTGCGGACCGTCGTGGTTACACTAAAAGCAACTCTCCTGGAACGCAGGAAAACAGCTCGCGGGCTCTTTTCAGACCTGGCACGGACCAAACGGTGGATTAAGTCTGATGTCCTGACTTTGTCCTCCTCCTGTTCCTTTTATTATTTCTTGCAGGGTCCGTTTATCAAATGTGGGTCTGGGTTATGCATGCTTGGGTCGCCGTTGGGGACGTGTAGATTGACAGCGCTTGCTCTCCATGAAAACACATCATGCGGTTTTGGCCACACACAAGTCATGAGGTGAAGGTTTGTCTTTGTGGTAACTTGTGAAAACATAATGTCCTTGCAGAAGCTTAGTGAAACCAAGGTATTCAGTCTACTAATTATAAAGATGGCTCACTATGGGAAAACTAGCCAGAAAGGAACAAATCTGAATGTTTTTGTCTTTTGCAACACACAAAAATGTTTAGACAGTATGTTCGTGTTGCCCTTTTCCACGAACCACAAACAGTTTCTAAGTCATAAATAAATAGTTAATAAATTAATTTGTATCTTAATTGTTATGTTCAAAAATGTACATAGTTTCATTAATAGGACATCTTACACATGTCAGTCTCCCCAAAGGGATGATCAAATATTAGAAATTTCCATATGGCTTAAAGGTTTTCAAACAGCATGCATACAGATGATGATACAACGTTTACTACTGGATAAACTTGCTTAAAATGTAAATTAATTATGTTTATCTGCTACACACAGGCTGCCTCTTAAGAGGTACAGCTCATTAAAAAAAGAGTTATAAAAGAGAAGAGGTTTGTCATTTTAAACCTTCTGGAAGACTTTTCTCCAGCAGGTTGACATAGTTGAGCTGCTGTTGAGCCGAGGTGGTTATGTAGTAGGTGGGTGTGGCTCTGAAGCTCCGCCCTCTTTCCCATGCAATTTTTCTATGGTTTAATTTCTTCTGTGTGAGTAAAAGCATGAACACACTGTGAGCTGCAGTAGTAATTGGACATTAGAAATTTACACTGACATTGTATGCTGTTTAGTAATGTAAAGCTGCTTTCAAGAAAGCCATGTTTCAAGTCAGTGCCATATAGGGATGGACGATATCTTTTAAATTGGAATGTACTGATAAAATTCTCTCAATGATGTGATGATGATGATAATTTGTACAATCAGTGCAATTGATACATGTGATACAATTTTGCATGCGTATGAATCTGTTTACAAACAGAGATTTCCTGACATACTTATAATCTGAATTCACTTCGTAACATAATTTGAGTTTGCTAATTATATATAGACTATATAATAATACTATAAAAAAACAAATAATACTATTTTTAGTGGCTCATACAGGAATAAAGGCTAGGTAAATGTATTTTATTCTCATAAAATTTCCCAGGATGTCTGAAGAGCACAAGAAATCATATATTGGCCCAGTCTTTTGTTTATTGTGTTCATGTTTGCTAAGTTTATCTATTTCTATCTTCTCTTTATTTGGTACACAGGAATAGTCGATGTCTTTACTTCTGTAATGCATAAGTGGAGTGTATGCGCAAGGGTGCCCTCTAGTGTCCAGTATGAATGAAACAGATATTACTTTCTTTGTGTTCACACACTCTTTTTTGTTTGTTTGTTTAAAAAAAGAAAAGGAAAATAATATAAATTATCGTCATTGATATTGTTATCGCAATAACTACCAGATATTATTTTATAATATTTATTTTTTTATCCATTTTGCCCACTGCTAATACCAAACTTTATCCACACTGTCATTTTAGCTGCATGTTAATTTTGTACCATATTGGTGTAATGATCTTCAGTGAACTAAGTAAAGAGCGCTTTCATTCATTTATTTATTTTCCTTTGGCTTAGTTCTTCATTTATCAGGGGTCGCCACAGTGGAATGAACCGTCAACTATTCCGGCATACGTTTTACGAAGCGGATGCCCTTCCAGCCGTACTGGGAAACACCCATACACTCTCACGTTCACTCACACGCTCATACACCACGACCAATTTATTTCACCCAATTCACCTGTAGCGCATGCCTTTGGACTGTGGGGGAAACCGGGGAACTCAGAGAAAACCCACGCGAACACGTGGAGAACATGCAAACTCCACACAGATATGCCAACTGACCGAGCCGGGTTTATATATATCAAATATTTAATTACATGAAAGAATTAATTAATTACATTAATTACATCAAAAAATGTCAATTCTGTCATCATTTACTCACCCTTCACTTTAAAAAACTCAATTTAAGTTCAAAAGCTATTTCAGTTATTCTGTTGAATACAAAAAATGCTATTAGCTGACACCCATTTACTATCTTCTTTTGTGCTCAACAGAAGAAAGAAACTTATAAAGGCTTAAAACCAAATGACGGGGTAATTTTCATTTATGGGTAAAGTATCCTTTTAAAAAAAAAATTCTTGTAAGAATTCAGACGGTAAGTAGAAGAAATTGGGTAAAAACATGTTTATATGCAAACTGATCGAAAGATCTTACTTTAGGACACCATTTTTGATCTCCAGCTCAATTCACAGTGTGCAATTGATAGAAATTTGATTTAGATTTTTTAGGTGCGCTGCCTTTAGTGAAGTGCATTCAGTTCATTCATGTTTTTAAAAGCGCAAAAGAGAACTCGTGCTGTTCTGGTCAGAAACGAGCAGAACACGCACACATTAAAGTCATCTTTTTGCTCAAGCTGTGCCTAAGTCCTCAAATACATGCAAATGAATGTGTCAAAATGTGGCGCTTAGTGATTATTCACATAAATAATCAAAATGAACGAACATAAAGAGAATTTAAAAAAAGTGTAATCGTAATTCAGAACTGTGTTTCTTAAAGTGACAGTGCGCTATATTCCTGTTGCTGTGCTGATTATTACTAAGAAAGCAACAAAAGACAAGAAGAAAATCACTCACTGCTCTTGAATGAAGGACTTTTGTAGCTTTAATAAGAAATGAATCAAGAGTAATTCTTACAGTGATGATGCTTAGGTGTAATAGCAAACTTATTTACATGGGGGCAACTATACAGTGGCTAGAGAAAATCATCATACCCTGTTAAAATCTATAGCTTTTCTCACATTACACCCTGCTTTCAAAAGACCTTCGAGAAAAAGTTGTAGAAAGGCACAGGTTAGGAGAAGGCTACAAAAACATTTCAAATGCTGGAAAAGTTATTTGGAATGTGATTTGATTTCAGACTGTATGACAAATAAATAATTTCAAAGAGATATAATGATTTTCTATAGGCACTGTATATCAGGATCAAAAACATTTTGGTCATATGGCACTGGTAATCATTTTAAATAGTCGTGATTACTATTTTGACCAAAGTAATTGTGATTATAATTTTTTCCATAATCGAGCAGCCCTAGTTCACAGAAACATCTGTGCAAGAAATAGTGGGATACCAAACATAAAGGATGCATCTGTGCTGTTCCGGAAAAAAAAAAACCCATCAGATGAAGGTGTCTCAGTACACAGAATGTGACATGATCATTGGATTTGGATTGTTGGATTGCATTGTTGCCTTCCTACCTGCGTGTGTGCTCCCTGCCGAGGCTCCATTTTTCAGCTTTCGGAAGCAGCAAGAATTGATATGTGTTGAAGTCTCGCCTGGTGCCTTCATTTCAAACCCTAGTGAAAGTACACAATCTAAATCTTCACACTTCTTTCCCTACAAACTCTCGTTTGAAGGGAAATGAAAAAAATCTGATTTATTTCTTCGGGGAACAGAAAACAGGCAAGGACATGTCAGTTCAACGAGAAGCGCGCATGCTTTTGTGTGTGTCTACAGTAAGGGCAGAAATATGGAGAGCTGCGCTGACCGTGGCCACTGGGCCATCAGAAAATGGTTTATGATTAAATTTAATAACTAGAGAACGCCGTCCTCCAAATCTGGCAGACGGTTGTGTGTGCATGCGCGGTTTCGAGCACTCAAGGTGGCTAAGCCGTAAATATGTGTTCAGCCGCTGAGGTTAATCTCTCGTCCGGTGCAGAATAGAGATAGGCTGCCATCATAAATCTCATTCAAATACCTTTGCACAACATTTGCAGGTGGATCTTTCTCCTTTCCAGGCAGCCGTTTGGCATTGTAAATCCAAATGTTTTTTTTATTAACATTTAAATTATTGCAGTATGAAGTCAGTTTTATTGTTGTTTTTATTTGTTTATTGTAGGAATAATAATAATAATATTTATTATTGTTGTTATTATTATTATTATTGATTTCTTTTTTTACTTTTATTTAACATCTTTGTGTTAAATGGATCAAAAGTGGCATTGAAATACTTTAACTATTACGAAGAGATTCTGTTTTCAATAAATGCTATGAATTTCTATGTACCCTGCATGAGTCTCGAGATGACCAGTGTTTCCTCAACATTTAAGCTTTATTATTGATAATATTACAAATGTTTTTTTAAAGCAATAGTTCTCCCAAAATGAACATTTACTTGAAATTCACTCACACTGATTGAATAAACTATTCAAACTACTCAAACTATTGAATAAAGTAAAAATAATAGTTTCACAATTAGCACTAGGATTCATTTAATTTAGAATTGTTTTTAATTAAGCTCCATTAAATCAAAATTCTGAATTTAGGACTGGATTAGTTTAGTTTAGTTATTTATAAAGCACCATTAAAACAACAGAGCGATGACCAAAGTACTGTACAATGATAAAAATTAATCTGCATGAAAGAACAGAAAGACTTCAAAAGACAAATAAAACACCAGTGCAGTACTGTAACAGACTGTTATGTGACTAAAGACTAGAGCGGTTTTGGGTAGGTTACTTAAAGTAATTAAATAGTAATTACATCAATAAAATTGTATTTAAATTACTATTGTAATTTCTAAAAAATCAATTTAATTACTTGACTCAATACTGCTTAAAATCCCTAGAAATATAAAAACAATAATTAACTCTTGAGCTTTAGCAAAAAAAAAAAAAAAAAACACTTAAGAAATCAAAACACACAATTAATGCCACCATATTTCATACATATCATATATTAACATTCATTTCATGCTTAATTAGTTGTTTTTTTAATCATGTGCAATGCAGACAAATCGAACCTACTTTAGAAACGTCAAAATAACCAAATTAACCAATTATAAAACACAATTACTCATTGATTTACACAGAACTGTTGAAGTACATTGTAAGTAATTAAATTAACCTTACTTTTTCAGCCTAAAAGTAATTTAATTGCAGTAACTAGTTACTTTGTAACTAATTGCACCCAACACTGGACTGGAGTAATGGCTGCTGAAAATTAGTTTTTGCTGAAAACTTTGCAAGGAATTAGTGATAATAACAGAATCCATTATACAGTCTTTAACCAGATGTTTTACAAAATCAAGAGAACGCTTGAAGTTTTTCTGGGTTTACTTGAGTTATTAGGTATGTGTTTGACTAAAAGGTTTAAGCTTGTAATATAACATTTTTTTTAGCAATATTAATTGAATCAATCAAGCAGTCAAGTACGATGATAACTGTTAGTTAATTGTTTTCCCCTATTCACCTGTAGGGTCTTTAGTGAGCAAACAGTGAGGCCTCAGGTTGAAACACCAATATCACATTGCATATTGGTTTGTGTAGCACTAATGCAGAAGGAAAAATTAATATTCCGAATTGCATTTGACACTTAAACCAAAAAGCGTCTCCCCGGCCCTTCAAATTTGACTCTAATGTGTACGCTTATGAAATTAAATGTCTTTTAGCTGCGCCCGGAATAATCTTGGGATTCTGCTTTAAAGTCATTAAGTCACTGCACGAGTCTGTGGGTTTGTGATGATAAAAGGACAGTTGACTGCATCTCGCACACACTTTCCACCTTCCACGACTGCAATACATCATCCTAATGAACCTGTAGCCTGGGCACGCAGTACTTGATTAATCCGCAGTCATTAAATCCAGTCTGCCGAGGACATCGGGAGGGAAGAGCATCCAGAGCTCCAGCTTCCATTAATCTGCTGCATAACTGGCCAAACGCACAGAGCACGAAGACATCTCAAACTTGCTTCCCACACTTTTCTTCTTAAATATTTTAGAGAGTCCCACAATGGAACCATAGTGTATGAAAAAGTGCTGAATCATTGTAATATTAAGCAAGTTAAAAAGCACAGTTCTGGTTCTGGACGGAGCTAAAATACACAAGATGAGATATTATTTTTAGATCGTTTTCCCAGAGATTGTAAGTAATTTTAGTTGGTTATACAGTGCTGCGTGAAAGTTTGTGAACCCCTTGCAGAATCTGTAAAAAATGTCAATATTTTAAACAAAAAAAAGAGAGATTTTTTTTTGGTTTCTTTATTTAGTACTGTCTTGGGTAAAATATCTTGCATAAAAGATGTTTACATATAGTTCATAAGACAAAAATGGCTGAAATGATTAAAATAACCCTTTGCAAAAGATTGTGAACACCTGATTTTACTTTGTACCTGGATAATCTAAGATATTTTTTCTTTTCTTTTTTTTTCGCTCTGTGATAGTTGTTCTTGAGTCTTTTGTTTTTTTTTCTGAACACTTAAACTGCTGCTGTTCTTCATAAAAAAATGTCAATGTTCTGTAGAAACTTCAGTTTTCCAGCATCTTTTGCATATTTGAACACTTTCTTGCAGTAAATTTATGATTTTGAGATCCATCTTTTTCTACCATGAACACATGAGGGACTTACAGTAAACCCAACTAATAGAAAAGGTTTAATATCTTACTGATGCTCCAGCACAGGGTTGCCAGGTTTTCATCACAAAAACTAGCCCAATGGCCAGTCAAACCTAAAAGTCAAAAAATGGCACTGCCCATTCATAAAGTACATATTTTACATCAATGCACACAAAGTTGTATAAAACCAACTATATATTAGTAATTATAAAAGTTCTGTGGTAATAACAAAATCATCTTACCTTAAGATCGACAGTCTTCCTTCTGTAAATTACATATTTTTGCAGTTATTATATGCTGTTACCATAGAAATGAAAACAGTCACACACAGTCTCTCGTCTAGGGCCCCTGCGCTTCACAAAAGTGTGCATGCTCAGTTTCATCATCCTAGGACTTTTCAATTGTAGAATGTAAATTTGGTTGAGTAAAATATTTCAGTGCCTCCATATAAATATAATTAATGTCAAAACCTTAACTAGCAGAAAAAAAACAAAAAAAAACCACCAACCTGCGGCAAGTGGTTAGAAGTAGCCCAATTCCATGAACTTGGCAACCCTGCTCCAGAAGGAAACACGATGAAATTTGAAGATCAAGGTTAATTGTAGGGATAGTTCATTCATTCATTCATTCATTCATTTTCTTTTCGGCTTAGTCCCTTTATTAATCTGGGGTCGCCACAGCGGGATGAACCGCCAACTTATCCAGCATATGTTTTACGCAGTGGATGCCCTTCCAGCTGCAACCCATCACTGGGAAACATTCATACACTCTCATTCACACACATACATTACAGACAATTTTTAGCTTACCCAATTCACCTATAGCGCATGTCTTTGGACTTGTGGGGGAAACCGGAGCACCCGGAGGAAACCCACGCGAACACGGGAAGAACATGCAAACTCCACACAGAAATGCCAACTGACCCAGCCGAGGCTCGAACCAGCGACCTTCTTGCTGTGAGGCGACCGTGCTACCCACTGCGCCACCGCGTCGCCCAGGGATAGTTCACACAAAATTTATTTACTCACTCTCAAGTTGTTCCAAACCTTTATGAGTTTCTTTATTCTGCTGAAGACAAAAGTCGTTGTCAATGGTTACAGGTTTCCAACTTTCTTCAAAATATCCTCTTTTGTGTTCATCAAACAGGTTTGGAACAAATAAAGGCTGAGTAAATGCTGAGAGAATTTTCATTTTTGGATGAACTATCCCTTTAATTTGTTCTCCGGGAAACATGCAAATGTCTTGTGCTACTTCTGAGGGGCAGTATTAAATGCAAACCGATGATATTTGAACAATATATGAGCATTTATCAATGTTACTTACATTTTGTTTTTGACATTACTTTGTAACAGTTTTCACCCCCTAGCTCTTAATGCGATGTGTTTCCTTCTGGCGCATCAGTGGGCGTTTGAACAGTTTTAAATAGTTGTGTATGAGTGCCTCAATTGTCCTGATTATGAAGAGATGGATCTCAAAATCATACAGTTCACATACTTTTTACATAAAAGTTTACAAACCTTTGCAAAGGCTTATTTAAATAATTCTAGCTGTTTTTTTTCTTGTGAATTATTTTTAAACATCTTTGATGTAAAATATATGACTCAGGACAGTACTAAATGAAAATAAGGAAAAATAGCATGCATTTTGTATGATCTCTCTCATTATTTTACAATTATACACATTTTCACTAATTCTGCACTGTACTGTATACTTTCTTTCACTTCACTTGCACATTAGATTAGCTTAAAGCTAGGCTACATCTGAAGGCCACATTTTACAGTTTAATCAACTATTATTTTGATAAAAATGTAAATTACTATTATGAAAAATAATAATAATGTGACAGTTTTATAAAAACATCACAGTCGTCTTGTTTCTTTTCTTGTTGAGACTTATTTTTAATCTAAAAATAATCCAAAAAACAAACAAATGTATAAATTTAATCACTTTCTTACAGGTGATCTTAAAGCCAGGGTATATCTAAAAGTTACAATTTTATTAAATGTCATCATTTATTTTTATGTAACGATTTGTAATGTTGTAAAGCTTAGTCTATATTCATTGTACTTTTATTGTTGAGACATTAGGAAAGTGAATGATGATTTGAGGGAATATACCATAACCATAAAGTTTCAGCAATGATAGTCAGATTAACTGTATCTCTTCTCTCTTCTCCATGGTTCTGCAAGTGCAGTATTGTAGGTGTCACAGGCAGCAGTTTTGATGCAGACATGTTGCACATTCCTTCTGCCTGGAAAAGGATATTAACATGATGGATTGTGGATCTCTTGTTTTCCACAGACGAGACAGAAAATTTCCACCCGCACATGCATTCCTAATAAAGCAGAGGATGAGCACAGATGGACTGTTTTAAATGAAGCCTCTTTCCCTCACAACAAACACACAGAGGTTATAGGCTTGATGAGCTAACCTGTTTACTGGAGTAAACACATGCACGCTTATGTCAAACTAAACCAGTTTCTCATTTGCGTTATAAACAGGAAGGGGGAAGAATTTGCAGACTTTCTTTTCTCATTTTTTCCACCACTTGATCTCTAGACCCTCTTCCATATGCGCTTAAAAATAAAGGTTCTTAATTACCTTTTATGGTTCCACGAAGAACCATTAAAATCTGTGAAACCTTTCCATTGCACAAACGATTGTTTACAGAAATACTTGTACATATATTATGATCATATCATTTTTAGAGTGTTTAAAATGCTTCCATTTTAAGTACTCTTCACTGAAATGTAGAGTAGGCAAACAATTGTGGTTTTGTTCTAATTTATTTTTATTTTTGAAAATTTTATTTATTTTAACTTTATTTATTCAAATTTTATTTATTTAAATTAAATTTTTTACAATTAAATTTTTTTATTTATTTTTTCATTTAATTTTATTTTATTTAAAACTTTTTAGCATTTTGCATTACAATTTCTGACCCTTAGGCTGATTTTTATTTTTTTTTAAACCTATTTGATCAGGCACAAAACATACATAAATGATGATAAATATTTTAAGTATATTATAATTTAGTATTTAAAAATGCATACATGTAATGTAATGTAATGTAATGGGCATTTATATAGCGCATTTATTGTGTGTGGCTATACACGCACAAAGCGCTTTACAATCATTATATAAATTTATTTCTTTAATATGATCCCTTCAAATGATAATTTTTCAACAATTCCTAAGAGGTAATGCAAATTGCCCCTGCATGATTAAACTAAATCTATAATGACTGTCACTATTTCAAGTGAAAATTGAAAAATTAATGAACAATGTCAGTTCACTGCATTACAATTAGGTCTGCAAATATTCCCTCACTTTAGTGTGTTTTCTAAAGTGCTGACATTTATAACCAAGCACACACATTTCTGTTGAGCTCATGAATACAAAAGAGCAGAAACAACTTAGCAACTTAAGAGACTTCAGTCAAGGTCTGAAGCATTTGTCTGTTTAGACGTTTTCACAAATACACAAAAATGCTTTTATATATCTATTAATTAACATTATTAATCATTATTTCGATATCACTAATGAGTTCTATCACAATATATTGCAAATTATATGATTTGTACATCTTAAAACAGTTTATTGATCACATTTGTAAGTATTCTGATTGATAAGTAAAGGGTTACATGAAAGTAACATCTGGCATGGAAGACAACTCAGAAATGCTTAATACGTTAATTCCAAAAGTGTCTTTATATGACGTTTTTAAAATAAGTACCAGTAGGCAAATATTGCCCTTTAATGGCAAAATCTGACTCTTTTTCTGACTCTGGTGTGATTGTGTGTGTGTGTATATATAGTTGCATATTTGTACAATAACATCAATGTTTTTAGTCGCTTACTGCTGTGACATTGTTTTGCCCTGAAGATTATAAGCTGTTATAATTGACATAAATGATTGTCATTAGGCAGGGAAATGTCTGGTTTTGGCTACCGGGCAGTGGAGTGCAGAAGTGACCTCTTTAAGACTGTAGCGGGGGCTGACGAACTGTGCTTACTGTTCCCTGGGGACCAACATTTTGTGTGTGTGTGTGTGCATGTGTGTGTGTGTGTGTGCGTGTGTGTGCGTGTGTGTGCGTGTGTGCGTGCGTGTGTGCGTGAGTGAGTGCATGTATCTGTAAGTTGGTGCATTCATTTGTGTACGCCTGTGCCAGTTAGAGGATTGAGGGTTTGGCCCAACCCTAGGAAGTGTTGATAAAAGCGACTGGCCGGAAAGCTTGTGTAAATTATTACATTCCCGTTTAGCCTTGTAAGGTTATTTTTACCCTCCAGTGCAGTGCTGGACTCCACCTTCACTCTCTCTGCTTCTTCCAGAACAGGACGAACTGGTTTATATGTTGTGAGGAAACTAGTTTTGCTCTTTTGTCACATTGGGGGGTAGGCGTTATCGTTCTTATTTAGCTCAAACTGTTAGTATTCTCTAAATTGTCATGCTTATTAATATATGTTCGTTTTAAGGCGAGATGCTGCAGACAAAAAGCATTTTTTTTTTTCATACATCTGTCAATTTAGAAATGTTGGACTTTTCTTTTGCTCTTCTTACAGTGTTTTTATTTTTCTCAGTCTAATGGAATGAAAACATCCAAAATACACTTGAAAGTATTTTCATTACAAAGATGTTATCAGAATTCATCCATTTGTGTCTGTGGATTTCAAAACAACATCTTTTTAAAGGCTGTTTTCTCAAATTAATGTTTTTCCTCCTGCACTGAGCTATAAATCTCCACATCTGTCATTACAAATTTCACAGATTTATTCTTAAACATTTGTATACACTCTTTGATGTAAAATATTGGAACGTGCAAAATGAAAATAATGAAAAATAAGTTGGGTAAATACCTGCAGGTTTTTACAGAGGGATATATTCATAAGTAGTTTCTCTGATTATATAGAACATTTTATTCAATTTTGTCTGTTTTTTTCTGGCTGTTTGCAGTATTTTCTGAAATGCGGACTGATAAAAGATACTCAAAATACTCCAAAAAATGGACAGTTTTTAATGAAATAATGATTAATTGTCTTTTTTTTTTTAAATAAGACTGCAAAACATACAGTAAACACATAAACAAGAATAGAACAGAAATATAAATGGCAGAAATGTATATAAACAGCAATCACATTCACAACTATATTGATATTTATCATTCATAGGCATAATAATAATAAAGTTAATTATGAGAAACGTAATATTCTGTGATGGCAACAGTGATATAAATAATAATAAAGATGGCAGTAAAAATAACATTAACATTAATAGTAACAATAATAAGAACATTAATAATAAATATTATTATGTAATAACAGTGATATAACGACACATAACCAATGGCCACCACATCAGTCCTAGCTTTTTCAAAACATAACTTTTTAAAATATATGTAGCATTTTAGAATCTTTTAAGAGATTCGCCAGCATTGTCTCGCCTTAAAACATGTCAAAATTTGCATTCCCATTGTGCACTGTGACATTCCACTTCCTAGAAATCCCCCCGACTCACACCACACATCGCTCGCATACTTCCTGTGTCTGAGCTGAACACAATTAGACTCTCTCGTCATGTGAAAAATTCCCAAACTCTTCCAAAAAAAAAAGCGAAACTGACCATGTCCGAAATGTCTCCGCAGAGCCTGGATGAGCTTGACGACGATGACGGAGAGGAGAAGGAGAGGAAGATGGAGGAAAACCTGACGCAGCACAACACGGTCCAGAATGAGGCCTTGACCTCTGAACACGAAGCGGCTCATTCGGTACAGGTGAGTTGTAGTGTTTGTATATAATGATCTTCCTCTAGAGAAACTGTAGTGTTTATGGTGCAGTTGCCGGTCTGCCGTACAGAGGCAGTGTTGACCAATGAAACAAACACTGATGACTGATGAACTCAAAGCAGAAGAGGCGACACTTCCTGCTGCCGAGAAAGATAATACGTTTTGACACTAGACTTGATAGTGTTTTGTCTTTTATATACCTTGTGTTGCGACCCGTCTGGAGGAGACGTGACAAAGAGGATCACAACAGCATCATGTTTTTTGACTTGAGCTTATAAGTTGAAAGTAGAACTTGAGGGGTGAGCAGAGACTATAACAACAGAAGCAGACAGAAATGAAGTTACTAAAGAAAGAAACAAAATAAAAGTAAAATGGCAATGTCAGAATAGCAGTGTAGAATATTAAGCAATAAATATTATATATTAGATTTGTAATTTTTTTGTGAGTCATGTAATATTTGTATACTTTTTATTACTTTTGTTCTTCAAGGACGAATTAAATTGCTAAATAGTGACAGAAAAGTGTGTGTATATACAGTTGAAGTAAGAATAATTAGCCCTCCTGATTTATTCCCCCCCCCCCCCCACCGTTTATAATTTCTTCCCCGATTTCTATTTAACGGAAAGAAGATTTTTCTTAACACTTTATTTTTTTTTTTTTGCCAAATATATTTATGAACATTTTGTGCAGATTGAATATCATATACATAGAAAAATAAGTAATACACTGTTCTGCTTTTTCACAACTAAGAACCAATGACCATAAAAACGATATAGTTATTAAATAACACAGTAAATGTAAAAAATAAATAAATCAATTTCACTGATGGTGATCCCCAACTCTTGTTCCCAGGTATTTTTAGGTAATTCAGAGGACTCAGAATTTAAAGAATTTATTGACAGATAGATGATAGAGACTATCCCTTTTCTGTCTGGGTTAAAAGAAATTCAACACATTTTTTAAGCATAATACTTTTAATAACTAATTCCTAATAACTGATTTTTTATTTCTTTGCTATGATGACAGTACATAATATTTTACTAGATATTTTTCAAGATACTAGTATTCAGCTTAAAGTGCAATTTAAAGGCTTAACTAGGTAAGTTAGGGTAATTAGGCAAGTCAATGTATAACAGTGGTTTATTCTGTAGACAATTAAAAAACAACAAACTGCTTAAGGGGGCTAATAATATTGACCTTTAAATGGTTTTTAAAAAAAGAAAAGAAAGAAAAACTGCTTTTATTCTAGCCAAAAATAAAACAAATAAGACTTTCTCCAGAATAAAAAAAACAATATTATAGAAAAATTCCTTGCTCTGTTAAACATCATTTGGGAAATATTTGAAAAAGAAACATCACAGGAGGGCTAATAATTTTGACTTCAGCTGTATATCTTACTACTACTAAAAATAACGATGCAAAAAGATTCATGCTTATCAGCATATTACAACAAAATCAGAGGAATCATATGTCACGAGTGATATCTTGTAAAAAAAAAAAAATCAGCTTTGCATTACTTTAAAAATATATTGGAACATAGAAGTGTTTATAAGTATATCAGTATTTGAAAATGATTCTGTTTTGCAGTATTATTTATTTTTTTAAAGCACATTTTTAAAAGAACCTTTTCAAACCCAAATGTTTAAACATTAGTTTGTATAATAAAGTATTTTTAAGTAATATTTGACATCATTGTTTGTATTTCAAAAAGAAATGTAACAAAATCATATTAACAAAAATACTTTTATGTAAATGAAAATAAATATTAAAAATGTTATCTTAATTTGTAATGTCAGCTTTTTTGTTCTGTTTTATTTTTAATTTAATCACTCTAATATAGCTTACCTGTTTTGAAGAAATGTACAGTATTTTTTTGTTTTGTTTAGTGGACCTATATACTGACCCAGGGCTGTAAAAGACACCATAAAATACTCCACAGAACAGTTTATTCCAGACCTTATAAAGTTGAATGATGGCTTTACATGAGGAACAGCTCAAACGTCAGGTCATTATTGAGTTGAAGTCCTGCTTCCATTTGTAATTTTCAGAGGCTCACTGAAGGATGAGGATGGCTAACTGCGAATGCTGGAGCTCTGAGAACAACGTGACGTATTTTTCAAAACAATGCATCGTTTTATTATATTTAATTTCCTCCTATTGGGTGATTCCATGTAGCTTCGGGTCGCTGGATGCATAAACTATTAGTATGTGATTTCCGACACTATAATCACATTGACATTATGTGTGTGTGTGTGTGTAAGTGCTTGTCATTTATTACTTTTCCCCGAAAGATCACTGCTGTATACTCAATTACTGGTTAGAATTTCAAACCTATGATTGCAGAATATGAAAGGACTTTTAGTGAGTTGTTTGTGACTGGAGGCATCGTAGAAAAGAGATTATCTGAAAAATCATGGAATTGTGTTTCAGTAATTACATTTAAATGAAGAAATGTATTATTGTTAGAGTAGATACACAAGTTTCTGCTGATCCTGGTCATGTTCAGCAGTAAATGCCAACCAGTGCTCAGTGCTCCAGATGTTGGCATCTGCTGTATCGGACATGGCTGACATTGAACCGTGGATGTTATACAACAGACAGTTCTGCTACTGTTTTTCCATTGGCCAAGAGCAATATTCAAGGTGAGAGATTTTCATTCATTCAATCATTTTCCTTCTGTTTAGTCCCTTTATTCATCAGAGGTCGCCACAGCGGAATGAACCGCCAACTTGTCCAGCATATGTTTTACATAGCGGATGCCCTTCCAGCTGCAACCCAGTACTGGGAAACATCCATACACACTCATTCACATTCATACACTACGGCCAATTTAGTTTATTCAATTCACCTATAGCGCATGTCTTTGGACTGTGGAGGAAACCGGGAAGAACATGCAAACTCCACACAGAAATGCCAACTGACCCAGCCGGGACTGGAACCAGCGACCTTCTTGCTGTGAGACGACAGTGCTAACCACTGAGCCACCCTGCCGCCCATGAGAGATTTTTATAATACTCAATATATACAGAATGCTCTGACCTGACACCCACATTTGACCTTATGATGGATAAATGCGTCACAGCCCAAATAGCATAATATTTTGGACTGAGAGCCCATAACATACATTTACCATGATTGTTATGGTAAAAAATATTATGCATTATAATAATAATGCATAATATTTTTGACCATAACAATTATGGTAAATGTTTTTGCTGGTTCAGAAAACAAACTTTACCTCAAGAGTCAGTATTTGATAATTTCTTATTTTATTTCATTTTGTTATTTATTGATTTATTAAATGTAAATGAATAATTTATTCAAAAAATGCAAAATACAAAAAATATGAGTTTCTTTTTTCAGTCAAATACAGTCAGGGTATATTTAAAATGTGTTCTGGCTCTTCCATGCAGTTTGATGGTGTTTATTTTTTTTATTTTTTTTGGAGTCAAAGGTCTGCCAAAAAGTTGTCGAGAATGCACTCTCTAAAGCAAACTTTAGAGCTGAAAGCTGTCATCGTCCCAGAACGGTTATCTCGATGCCATTGTTGACTGACTGAAATCAATTTTTGCATAGCTTATTATTGAACTGCGACTGTAGTAAACTCTGCTCCATCTGCACGTATGTGCTGGAGGTTTACTAGAACTGGCTTTACTGAGAAAATTTGCAAGAAAATTGCCACAGATTAGTCAAGTTGAGCTTTGTTGTCCTTCCGCTACATGTGTGGACTTAAAGTGGAAAGAAATGTCATATCTCGCAGGACCATGATGCTATATAAATAAACATAATCATGGATATAGACACAACTCTGGATGTAAGAGCAAGTTTGAAACTTATACATAACTGACATACTGGAGCGGTAATCTAACTATACATATATACTATAAATGGTTAACTATACACCTAACCTAAGACAGACTATACAAGTACTTTACATAAAACAATAGGTTGAAAGGTTGAAAATGATTTTTGCTACATTGAGTCCTTGTAGATGAGTCAATAAGATTAACAATGTTTACATGTGAATGTATCAAAAACCATGTACTTTTAAACCTTAAATGAATCTCCTAGGCCTAGTTTAGTTTACACCTCCATGATTGCTTTTCTCCATTAACTACAAAAAAAAAAAAAGAGTACAATTGGGCCTAAGTTAAACTAAAAGCCTTCTTGGTTGTTTTTTGACCGCATTTAAAGGAACTTACTGTAAAATCATGAGGTACATCAGTAAATGAGCTGACCTGTGTTTTTTTGGTGAACATAATTGTTCCGTTGTGGAGTATGTCGTCACTCCATGAGACCCTGTACCGTTGCTTGTGTGGTGTTACATAATGACAGCAACATCCAGAAGAGTTTCAGAGTGTTTCCTCTTATTACAAGTGACGACAAAGGTAACATTATCTGTGTGTTTTTTTGCAGACGTCACGATCAGAGTAGATTGCAGATCTTTGTCAGACACGTGATTGCAGAGCATCTCAAAAATGTTCGGCTTTTCCCTGCTGCATTTATCAGTTGTTTGGAATGGCTTTTGTGGAATACCGTGCCATATTTCACTGCTCTCTGACCTCCCACCAGACACGGTCATAATCTACGAGCCGTCTGCGGTATTAATGCCATGCCTGACAGATCTCAGGTTCACCGATTACAGGGTCGGATGCACACGATGCGTCTCTGGATATTCGATGTACAGTCTGTTCAAGGCTGCCGGTAATTTGTGGATGCAGTAAATTAAAAGATCATAGCTTTATGAGTACAATTCCTAGATATTTTACACCAAGGCGAGCATTTTTCTTCTGGTTCCGTGTGTGTGTGTGTGTGTGTGTGTGCTGTTTTGCTGCTTTTCTCTCCAACATAGTCCTGATCAGCTCAAGGCCTCCATCTGCTTCTGTTTAGTTGCGCTTTACCTTTTTCCTGCCATACAAGGAAAACACAAAGTGATACCGGAGAACCGCTAGAACTCGCAGAACCATACGGAACATTCCACAGGATCATCTCGCTCCAGTGTGGCGCCAGTTCATAGTTGGAAAAGTCAGCTCCATCTGGGCTCTGTGTAGTCGTCTTGTCATATTTTGAAGCTTTGCCTCCAAACTCAGTAAGCTGTCTACCTAGAAATAATTCTTTTGGGCAGTTTTCCACATTATTCATTTTGCAGAAAGGTAGAGATTTATTTCAGATTGTTTCTCTTGGACCAGTGAGCTGAATAGCTTGACAACATTTTGAGGCATCAAGCAGTACATGAGTATGGCATTAAGAACAGTCAATAAAGTCTTGGTATCACAGTCACATATAGTATGTCCATAACTTGAAAGATCCAAATAGCTACAGTAATATTCAGGAATTCAACTTATGCCGCAAAATGTAGTTTTAAAGTCTCATAGGCACAATTAGAGGAAATCCAACATTTTTTTGGATGGTTGAAGGACGTTCTCATTTACTGTTGGTGGCTGGTGGAATGATCTGTCAAATCCCATCTTTACCTTTCATTTCCTCGAATGAGGAAGACATCAATTAATTCACCGTAAAGAGACAGTACTCATCAAGTGCTACAAATATTGAAGCTACAGTACAGCAGAATAAGAGATATTTTTAAGTTAAGCGCTCACAGAAAAGATGTATTTTTAGGTGCCTTTTGATCATTGCCAGGGAATGGACAGTCCATATGGAATTAGGGAGATGGTTCCACCAATGAGGAACATTAAATGAAAAGGTTCTGGAAAGTGATTTAGAGCCTCTCCGTGACGGTACAGTCAGAAGAGGCTTCTGCAGCTGCAGATTTGTAGAAATGACTGAAAGTAGGGTGAAGAGTATGTGGCCATTCTGTCTGCAAGCATTAGATCTTTGAATTGATTATGAGTGTTGAGAAATGAAGAGATGACTCGTTGAAGACCAGATGAATTGCAGCGTTTTGGATTATTTGGAGAGATTCCATAGTGGAAATGGAAGTCAAATTAGGTGAGCATTACAGTAGCCCAGTCTAGAAATGACAAGCGATTGAACCAGAAGCTGTGCAAACCTGAATGGTCATGCTGTTTTTGCAATGTGATCTTTGAAGATTGAACAGGAAATCAAACCTCACGCCTAGATTCATGTCTGAATTGGGAGGACAAGAGGTTTTGTTTTAGCCAGATGAAGCTGGAAGATGTCCCTTGTGTGAGATCCGTGGAGCCAGTGTGAGATGGGTGTAGTTACTGTTGGATCATCTGTATGAAATGAGAGATCCAGCTGTGTGTCGTCAGCATAGCGGTGGATTGGAAAAGCCATGTTCTGGAATGATGGGACCCAGAAATATGGTGTAAATGGAGAAGAGAAGGGGTCCAAGAGCTGATCCCAGAGTAACCCCCGTGACCAGCTGATGTGCTTTAGATACCTCTCCACTCCAGACAACAGTGAAAGACCTACCGGTAAGGTATGGCTGAAACCAGCGGAGCGAGGCACCATTGATGAGAGGGTAGATAGGAGAATCTGAGGATTTTCTATATCAAAGGCAGCAGACAAGACCAGTAGAAGTGATGATTTGGAAACGACTTTAGCAATCTACAGGGCTTCAGCGACTGACAGTAGTGCAGTCTCAATGGAATGGCCACTTTTGAAGCTTGATTGGTTAACATCCAGCAGGTTGATCTGTAAAAGAAATGTTGAAACCTGGTTGAAGACCACCCCTACCAATGTTTTGGATATGAATGGAAGGGAAAAGACGTTAAAGGGGTAGTTCATCCAAAAATGAAAATGTACTCTCTATTTACTCACCCTCAAGTAGTTTCTTTCTTGTGTTGAACACGAAGGAAGATATTTTGAAGAAAGATGAAAAGCCATTGTCACAAACCTCTAAATATATTTTGAATTGTAAACATGTAATCCAAATATATATTTGCAGTACAGTATGGTTGGGATAAAACACAAAATGTGGGAAAAGTGAGCTGGCAGAAGGCACGGGGATGGTGGCAAAGAAAAGAACAAAAAGCAAAATCCTTTTGAAGTAACTTGTGAAAAATAAATAAACACACAAAGAGGTCTACTCTGTAGGATTACTCTTTGTACAGTACATTAGGTTATGGGCGAGTGCCACCCCTTGTACTGTTTGTTAGACAGTGTATGTCATGTGAAGTTCATGCCTGTCCGCTTTGTCTCACATAATCATTGACATCCATAGTATGAAAAAGAAATGCTGTAGAAGTCAATGGTTCAACAGAAGAAAGAAACGAAGGAATAGCGTTAGAATAAACGAAGGGTGGCAAAATGGTGACAGAATTGACATTTGTGGGTGAAGTATCCCTTAAATGAAGAGACAGCTTGACAACACTGCCGTTTACAGCATCTTACTAAAAAACAAACAAACAAAAGAAATATTTATATTAATGATCAATTACAGTGTTTATTTTCCCTATTATGATAAATTGCTAGTTGTTTTCCTTTGGATTAAAAGTGTATTCTAAATGAATAAATGGGCAATTTCATCCATCAAATCATAATTTTGTAATATCTCAGTATAAAGTGGAGCATAGAGTTTTGCGCAGAGCACAAAATTGAAAGAAGCAGCTCCGGCTAGAGGACAATGACTTTGTCAAACTTGACTTTGTTGTCTATTATAGCCAAAATGGAGTGAATTTTTGGGACATTGACTAGGGCATATGATGGAACACCCAAGTAGAAATCTTACTAGGGTTTAAGACATCAGGTGCATGACTATATGGGACTAATTTGGAGTCTTAAAGTGTTGTTACTCATTTGCATTTTTAATTAGCACTTCTGGAGGTATGAAGAAGCTGGATGCTCTGGGAGGGATTTCCAACGCGTCACCAAAACTGACCCCAGCAAGAAGAACGACAAGATAGTGGCAGTGTAATTTTCACCTGACAAAGGCGCCTGTTAATGATGTGATGGAGAAAAGGCAAATTTGCATAGTGCAATTAAATGCAAAAACACCTCTAATTGTCAGCCTTTGCTTTTTATTTTTGACATTTTATGAAATATTTTTTTGCACCGTAAACTAAGGGCTTTCATCGCTTGTATTTAATCTCCTGAAGGCAGTGTGGGTAAATATGAAATGTGCATGGTCCGGCAGGCTTTTCTCCAGCACGATTTGAATGTTTATGGCATAAAGCAAGATTTAGGGCACACGAGCGTAGCTCCAGAATGCCAGAGCAGGCCTGTGCCGGACTTGTGAGATCCTGCGATTTTACCTTTTAAATTAGCTGTCAAAATCACAAAGGCTGTCAGATCGCAAACAGCTATGAATTTCCTTTTTAAGCAATGTGCAGTTTATCAGAGGAGAAATTGGGCTGAATACAATGAATATATTTGCTTTGTCCATTTCAGTCTCCCAGTCTCTCTCTCTCTCTCTCTCTCAATTCAATTCAATTCAATAATTGCTTTATTGGCATGACAAATGTATTGCCAAAGCATTTATAAAGTTTACATAAAAAAATAAAAAATAAAAGAACATATATATATTAAAAAAAAAAGTAAATACAGTAATAGTAGCAGTAAAAAAAAAAAAAAAGATATATACATATAATAATTAAATAAATAATATATCATATTATTATTATTATTCAATATATCATATTATTATTCAATATATCATATTCATTTATATCATATTATTTATATATATATATATATATATAAAAATAGATCAGAATACACAGTACATTTAACGATCAACATTTTAGAATAAAACAGTAATAAAAACAAAAATAATCAGTATATTTACAATGATTCATTTATAATAATCTAGATGTGTGTGTGCGTGTGCGTGTGCGTGTGCGTGTGTTGGCAAGCGCATCACTGATGTTTTTATTGGTCTCCTCTCTCTTTTTGTGACAGGCATTAATGTATTGTGCCGCTAGAAGGATACAGTCAGTTTTTTCCCCTAGTAAATATTGCAGTTGTGTTGTATTGTCTGACTCAGTGAATTGAGGGTAAATGCTCTGGAGTTTGGGGTAGAATGTTTCTCTGATGTGCAGCGGGTGAGGAAGTGTTCCTCCGTCTCTACCTCTGCCTGGGCACAGTGTGGGCAGATGCGGCTCTCTCTGGGTTGCCAGTTCTGTCTGTATCGGCCCGTCTCTACAGTCAGACTGTGAGCATTCAGCCTGTATTTGGTCAGTGTTGCTCTCAATTTACTGTCCTTTACTGCACTCAGATATGTTGCTGTCGTATAATCTCTATTTAAGTCTAAATAACATTGAAGTTTACTTTGTTTCCCTGCCGCTTCATTCCAGTAAATCAGATACTCTTCTTTTTGTGCATTTATCATTTGATTGGCTTTAGTTCTGTGGATGAGCACGTCCGTGTCCTGATGCTGCCTGCTGTTAGTCATATTTGCTATGTTGGTTTGTGTTTGCAATTTCAGGACCATCTGAATCAGGGGGCTTTTTTCAGTGTCCATTTCTTGGTTTTTGAGGGCTTTAAAATGATAAGAGTTGGGGTCACTCATTTTTATATGTTTCCAAAATTTGACGGCCCGTTTCTCAATGCGCACGAGTAGAGGATACTGGCCTAGTTCTGCCCTGCATGCATTGCTGGGCGTGTTCCTCTGTACCCTGAGGATGCTCCTGCAGAACTCTGCATGTAGGCTTTCAATTGGATTTTTATCCCATTTATCAAACTCATGACTGAGGAGAGGACCCCACAC
>CAIGQV010019029.1:1586530-1597038 GCA_903798115.1 Danio jaintianensis
TCATTTATGGCTCCTAAACTCTGGAATAGCCTTCCTGATAATGTCCGAGGCTCAGACACACTCTCTCAGTTCAAAACTAGATTAAAGACCTATCTTGTTAGTAAAGCATACACTCAATGCATCGCATAACGGTATGATGCATGAATGTGCTCCACGCAGGTTTTTGCATCTCGTTTATATACACTATGAACAGCAGCTACCCTAATTATTCTCTTTATTCTCTATTTCCACCTGGGGATACTCATCCCGAGGCCCCCGGAGACTACGCGGCGCCACTAATGCAATCCAAGACCTGTGAAGAGATGATCCCAAGGTTTCCATAATCCCGGACCAGGCCGTATCCTGAGCAGCTGCTGTGGTGGTCATGGAGGAGTGGAGAGCATGAGACCGATTCCTGTGAGACCCCAGTGACAGACGAGTCTTTGCTGACGTCCAGCGTTCACCAGCCTCCGGCGCCTAGACTGCAGCTCTGCACAAGACGTTTGGCCAGAGGAGAAATGGTCGTGCCCAACTGAGCCTGGTTTCTCTGGAGGTTTTTTTTCCTTCACTTTGGCAAATTGGTGAAGTTCGTTCCTCGCCGCTGTCGCCACTGGCTTGCATGGTTCGGGACTTGTAGAGCTGCGCATCGATGGATTTGCTCTTCAGTGTTTGGACTCTCAGCAGTGAAAATGAAACCACACTGAACTGAAGTGAAGTGAAGTTAAAGTGTAAAAACTGAACTGACACCATTTCAATTGACTATAATCTTCTATGTGAAGCTGCTTTGACACAATGAACATTGTAAAAGCGCTATAGAAATAAAGATGAATTGAAAAATGGAAAAAATATGTGTGCTAGACCGTCAAACAAAAAGAGAAAGTAATTTATAAAGGAATACAGAAACACTGTTAAGACAATGGCATTTGTATTTAGGAGGTTGAACATGCAGGATGAATCATTCTCAGTCAGAGCAGAAACGGATTGTAAGAGCATATGTTTGGAGCGATTTTGAAGGTAGAACGCGGCATTGCTTTGAAGTATTTGGTGAGGCTTAGGCTGTGCATTTGATTGAAACTTGCAGGCTACTTTACTTAGGTTTAATTTGTTAGCAACCACAATGTAGATTCACAACAAGAATAGGCTCAGGCCTTTTTTGATTATGCTTTATTATGGTTAGAAGTGCATTTTTCCCCCCCGTGATCTTTGTGTATTTAATGAGATGATGATGATGATGATGATGATATCGTAGCGGTGGTGCAGATTTCGATTACCATCATGTTGCTTCAGCCAAATAATATTTGAACGGGGTTGGAGGCAATAAATTGGAGAAACAATTAGTTTAATGTAATGGACAACAGGAGCACACAGTCAAACACAAATAAAAGTAAGAAGATATCGGAGTATCTGTGTTGTGGTGAATGTGAAATGTAGGAAGTAATTGTAACCAACTAAACATGGCACTCCTAGAACATATAGGTGTGTGAAAGTGTTAAGAGTTGGATATCAGCCTGTAGTGAGAGTTTGAGAATGCTAACCGTAACCTGTAGGTCACGGCAGCGATGAAAGTTGTTTTGATGCATTCTGTGGAGCAAAGAAACACAATCATAAGGGTCAGTTTTGTGCGAGTTACAGCGCCTGCATCTGTTGCTATATATTTAGTTAGTTTAAACATTTATATCAGAGAAAGGAGTGTATGATTGGAGTGAGTCACAGCGTTCAAAGGCCAACAGAAAGGAACGAGAGGCTGTTGTGTGTGGGCTTGTCTGCGTGTTTATCCTTATGTACTGTATTTATGTCTGTCTGTCTGTCTGTCTGTCTGTCTGTTTTTCCACCGAAGCCTAATTTGTCATTGTTATGCCTTATTTTTGTTCCTTTTTTTTTTTTTTGCAGGACACTCCAAGATGTAAAAGTCATAAGAGGTGAGTGTGACCGAATGTAATATCTGTCAGCAGTTGAGATGCATTTATTTGCAGAGAGGCAGATCTCAGAGATGAAAGAGTTTTAGCCGCTGACCGCAGCTCTGGTGGCTTGTGTCAAATTCCAAGAAAGTGTGTCGGCTTGAAAATTAGCCTTAGCAAAATAGGCAAGGAAGAAGCGTCTCGTCAGAAGAAAGATTTAAAGCCTGCGAAAGGACAGGCCGGCTTAACTGGACTCATTTTCAGAGGCATTGTAAGGCTGCCAGGAGCTTTGGTCCTCTCAGTTGGCAGCGCAGTCAGGCCTGAATTAGTTTCCACTTGAAGGATACAAGTGGACTGTTTGTATCAAGCTGAGCGGACAAATTTAAGAGGAAAGTTATAGGAAGTGCAAAGTTTGAGCCTATAGTCTGTAGGTCTACCCCCCCCCCCCCCCAATTCCTCAGGCCAAAGCAAACAGGGAGCGAGCCTGACAAAGAAACATCCAGCGTGACTCTGTGTCACCTCTCACGTAAACATTTCCTGCCTCCACAATGGCTGTTTGTCTTAAACGTTTCCAAATATGACATGAATTTGACAGTTTGCAGCAGTTGAGATGAGATTGATGATCCAATTGTAGTTTTGAAGGTATTTGTTAAAAAGATTGTTTTTGAAGCCATTGAGAAAAGCATTGGCTGATCTGTAAAGGAGATTTGGAAGTGCATCTGTTAGATGTGCACATGGCAGTGTGGTATTGAATTGAATTTATCCCTTGTAGAATCCTGGTGCTGTTCTTTACAAAGTTTAGTGTAAATGTGTCCCTGCAGCATTTGTGCTACTCGCATGAAATATTGTTAATTGTTGTGGATTAGTGAGAAAGCAAATGTGTGGCATTTAAAGAACAGAACAAGTATGATTTGAAAAAAGAGAGAAAAGGAAAAAAAGTCCTGGAGGGCCACTGCCCTTCATAGTTTAGGTCCAATTTGCTTCAACACACCTGCCTGGACGTTTGTAGTATACAGTACCTAGAAAAGGCTGGATTAGCCATTCAGGTGTGTTTATTAAAATATGTAGGACAAGGGTCCTCCAGGACCAAGTTTGGGCACCTCTGACGTGGAGGATATTAACAATGACTTGGCAGTACGGTAGCAATGATTTGGAACCCCTCAACAAGCGTCACGTCTTTCAGTGATAGATGTATCCAGTTACTTTAGAGTAGCGCTGCATCTGAAATGGTATGTGCTGTCGAGGCGATCGTTTTGAGCAACTGCTGAAAACGTAGCATGAACGTATTCCGCACATCCATTATTAGCGTGTTGTCATTATCATGGAAGCAAGCAGCACTTTTGTAGCCATTACCAATCCTCCCCATGACCTGACGTGAGTGAATGTCAGAATGCCAGCAGAAGTACTGTTGTAGGTCATGCAGCCACTTTGTAGACGGTCTTTCATGAGTATTTTGCATTCAGAGAATGCATTTTTGTTGCATAGTGATCTTGCTACTTGGGATGCAGCCTTTGTAGAGAAAGCGGGGCGATGCAGACAAAAGGCCATCTGAAGCACAGTCTGGCCGTTTGATTAGTTGGCTGTCTTTCTGCCCCAGTAGCCACACTCGAGCACCGAGGGCTCTTCCGCAGCCGGCACGACAGGTGGACGGCAGATCCGGCGGCTGAGAGCGCTAGCAACGCACCCACAATGCATAAAAAAGAAAAGGAGGCGCTAGTGATCCCAAGTGAAATGTTTATTTGTGTACTACGGTTAGTTGAGTAGTAAGCAAGAATTGATTGTTGAGCAGTGGACACAGTTGCGTAGAATTGTTTTTGGAATGAGTGAAACGTTCAGCCAGCTAGTATGGGCAGCATATTTGGAGATGGCTCCTGCCCTTCTTTCTTTGTGTGTATTATACACATGCACGCACGCACGCACGCACCGCTGCTGGGTTTCCAGGAGCAGATCATTACCTCTGCCTCCTCCCGTTTCCTCTCCACAGGGGACTAATGCAGCAGAGTGGCGGTTACATTCCCAGGACATGAACATTCAGATTGGACATCTGCTCCGTTCTCCAAGTCTATCAGATTCAGACTACACTACAGTGATAGAGGCCGAGCGAAATACATCACACACACACACACACACACACACACACCTTATCCAGATGCATTACTGGAGCTGTTTCCTTGAGGGATTTGTTGATTGTTATTTCTGCTTTTTTTTTCCGCGGTTGTTTGTGTTGAATAAGCGCTGCGCCATGTTTGAAAGAGGCCAATTTTGAGTTGTTAAAGTAGAGTTTTAGATTTTAAGGAGAAAAGAAGTTGTGGCCACTATGGTAGATGGTTGAAAGGGCATTGGTCGTTAGACAGTTTGTTAGAAATGAAAATGCGTCAAGTGTGAAAAGTGGCCATGAAACTGTTAATAGAAAGTGAGGATGGCAACATGTTCTGTGATAGGGAAGTTAGCTGATTTGAAATGAGCGCAAATGATGATTTGAGGCACCGGTGTCAATGATGTAGCGTTTTAGGGCTACACTGGTTGAAAAGTGTAATCCTAATAAGAAGTGATAATAGTAGTAACATTGGCAAAACAGTTTAGGTCCATAAGCATCGGGCTGGTTTGGTTTCTGGCAGGCTTGATTGGGTAAGTTTGAGCTGAAAAAGCTGATTAGATGAAGCATTTATTGTACCTCTTCATTAGCAGGAGGATTAGAAGCGCAGTGTGTGTGTGTGTGTGAAACGAGAGATGCTCAGAGAATAAGCAGGACAACGGTCCTGTAATTTTTGAGGACAGTAATTTTTGAGTAAACATTTGTGTATGTTCTTTTTAAATTGGCTGTGAAATGTGTTTTGAAATGTAAAATAGCAGGTTGTTATGAGTAGGGTGATTTGATCTTTTAACTTGAGAGAGGCCACAAGTGTTTGCTGCGGATGTGAAGATTGTAAGGGTGTTGAGTTGAAAACAACATGAAAGTGCATTGGGAGCACATGTACTGTAGCTTTGGTATTGTGATATGAAATGAAAGCGGGAAAAATGTGGCATGAGAGAGTGCGTGCGTGCGTGCATGTGTGCTGGATTATGTGGTTTACAAGGACACCAAATGATATAGTGACATGGGTATGACCTGTGTCGTTGTAATAGAAAATGGTTGAAAAAAAAAAAACAAAAATCAGTTGATAGGGTTTCCTGTGATGCTTGGGTTTATGTTAGAGTTAGGCTATAGATAGTTTTTACAGTTAAAAAGACATTATGTTTGTTGAGAGTTGTAATAATTATTATATTTCCTGTGTGAGTGAGTGAGAGAAGGAGTGTAAAAAGAAAATGTTTGTAGATTTTTTTTTTTTTTTTTTTGTAGTTTTGTTATGAATGATTATTTTTTGCGTGAGCAGCTGCACAGCAGTATCCCAATGCTGAGTCCTGCGTGGAGCAGCTCTGTTCTCCCGGCTAATGAAAGCACATTGCTGTCATGCTTTGTACTGTGCCATAACAGGCTTTTCAGAGTTGAGTTTTGTTATTTCCGCTGGTGTGAAATAAATGATGCACTTTCCAAGCCATTAAGATGGAGAAAGGTTGAAGTGTCATTTGAAGGGGTGAAAAAAAAAAAAAAAAAAAAAAAAAAGAATGTGTGAAAAGATGTTTTAGTAAGGTGTGTTTTCTAAGCACACAGCTGAACGGAAAGCTGTGCACTTAATGATTGATTTTTGTAGTTGTTTTTTTGCTTTTCAGAAGCACCTCCATTAACAAACTAGCCATTAGTTATTTAGCATGAGCCCTTATAGTTTATGTAGTATATTTTTGTATTGTAAAATGTCTTTTTTTTTTCTTTTGTCTTGTGCCCAGTGATGAAGAGGGAAGTAGACATCGTCATCGACACGGACGGGACAGCAGCGACGGTGCACCCATAGCCCTGGAGAGAAGGGTGGAGGAGCTGGAGAGGGTGAGTTGAGTTGACCATGAAGTTTTGTTTCCACATGTTGTATTTGTTGGGCAGTCTTGTAGCTTAAAGTACACTAACACACGCACACACACACACACACACACACACACACACACACACACACACACACGCGCTGACTGGATGGCCATTGCCTTTGACCTGAGGGGGGGATAAGGTGATGATTTGAGTTAGTTTGGGTAATGGCTTTGTGCTATCTTTTGGCTCATCCTAAATGGGCGGCGCAGTTTAAAAGTGGCATAAATTGTGTCAGCACAGTCCTGACCTTTCTGTGGAACACAAGTGTGTCCGCAGTGCTTTTGTGAAATGCCAAGAGAGCAAAGTGCGCATGGGTGATGCTGAAATGTCAGCACAGTGTCAATGCTGAAACGGAGAAAAAGAAGAAATTGTTTAGTACTTGTAAAATGTATGTCTTTTTTTGGGAACCTTATGTTGGCAGAGATTTGTAATATATGATGTGGGCAAAGTTTAGCGAGAGTAAAATGTGTAGCATTGCACTGTACTGTACATGTATTGTTGTGCTTGTGCGCAGAGCAAGCCTGCGTGTATTAGATGTAAAAGTGTGAAATGTAATGAGATGTATTGAAATATATGAGTAAATGTAATGTATTTGTGTGACGTGATCTTTTGTGAAGTGAAGAATGGGATGGCCAGCAGTGTTGAATGTTTGTTAGTAGGTGAAGAAATAATGATGGTTATTGTGGAGCATACATTTTTGTTTTTTACTGGTGTACCAGTAGGGTGAGTGGAGTGATGAAAAAAAGAAAAAGGTGATAGAAATGTCATTGAAATATTGGTGTGTTTTTGCTGTAGTTTGTTCAAAGATTTGAGCAGTAGTGCATGTGTGCTATAAGTATACACGAATGGGCTTAATGGAACTTTTGATGTACTTACACTGATGTGGTTGGTAATCTTAATGGGTTTGGTGTTTTTTGTGTGTTGAACAGAAGATAAGACATTTAGAAGAAATGCTGGAAACCTGTAACATAGATAGACTTTTATAGCAGGGAAAAGCAAGGAATGCTTTTGCGGCATTTTGAAATAGAGGCAATTGTTTGTTAAAGGCAGAAGGAGATATGAACAGTAGAAGTGGTTTGATTAAAAAAAAATGAGGTGGTAAGAGCGCTCGAGGTGTAAAGTTTGTCTTGTAGGGCAGTTTACTGCTGAGCCGCGTGGAGCGATGCAGGGCTTTGTATATGACATGTTGTGTGTTGACAGGAGCTTGCCTCGGAGAGACAGGAGAACGAGCGGCTGGTGACAGCCTATCAGGAGCAGGACGAGCTGATCATGAAGCTGAAGGAGGAGATCGACCTGCTGAACAGGGTGAGAATGTGACTGTGCTAAATTTGAGAAGCATACATGGTGGGGTGTTGTCCTTGTAATGGGAAAAATTGGCATTTTGTAAGTATTTGTATTATTTAGTGATATAGATGTAAGTGGCATTAAAGAATAATCAATCAATAAAGAAAGAAAGAAAGAATATATATATATATATATATATATAGAGAGAGAGAGAGAGTGTCTATCTATGTACTCATTCAAAGTGAGGTGTCCCCTGCCGTTGTGGCCTGCTCGTTGGAGTCGCGCAGTTAGAGTCGCGCCATGTCGCGCCTCGTCTTTACCCCGCCAGTCTTCACACCGCAAGGGAGGAACACCGCTCGGCTGCCACCACAGGGCTGCCGCTTCCGCTGCCGCTCCACTACAACTGCCTCCTCAAGTACTCCTCTGCTGATTGCTCAGCAGCTGAACCACTGCTGTCTGACCAATGGGAAGCCGGCTCTCTCTACACCTGAAGCCCATCACGTCCTTGGCATCTGACTCTGCTGCTTATTACACATCTGTAACATGTCATGTTGCTTTCTCTCTCACATGCTTGAGCCTCCAATTTCTGCACAAAGGACACACCTATACCATCATTGATAAACAAGTACACTCAAATCTTTGCTAAAGCTTTTGATTCAATCTGTCATCAAGGACGCTATCAAAACTGACAACAAAAACAAATGCTGAAACTCTAAAAACATAACATTTTACTAAATGGGGAAAAAGAAGAAATTCTAATGATGCGCACACACACACACACGTTTCTAAAACTCTTTTCAAAGTTAACGCATCAACTCCTGCAGGACACAATTAGGCCAATACCCCTTGATCAGTATTCAACAGAGACCTGTAAAGTTCCTCAAGCGCAGTGATGCCACCTCATACCAGGCTGAAGCTCTGCATTGGCAAGAGCACAACCCGCAGAAGAGCAAACTTCTACTAACTACTGCCCAAACTACAGCCAGACCGGCACAACACACTCGGCCCCAAAACACATCACAAACAACAACATTACACTCAATACTGGAAAGATGCCACTAAAACAAAGAAAGATGGAGCTGTATTTACAACTAAAACCACAATACAAACCGGCAGATTACCACAGCTGTATGAAAGATTATAAATTCTACTACTTTCTGCCCAAGTATGGCGCACACACACACACACAAATTTACTCAACCTCACTATTAACCATAATACACATCAACTCAATATAGCTACAGACGTTTCATCAAACAACCAACCAGCCAGCATATCCCTTTTTAACATTTCTTAACACCTTTCTTGCATTTCTCTGTTTTCCAGGATCTGGATGATATTGAGGACGAGAATGAGCAGCTCAAGCAGGAAAACAAGACCTTGCTAAAAGTGGTCGGCCAGCTCACCAGGTAGAAGCATCTCACCCAAGGACCTGCTCTGCTGGATTTCCTCAGCAACATCTCTGCCATTTACATCTTCTGCACATCTCTTGCTCTTGGACATGTGCGCAACACAGACACTTTAACAAAGCGCAACCTGGAACACGGAAGCGTGCCCACCCCTGTGCTCTTGTTCAAAGCCTCGCAGGATCCCAACAGGAATGTGCTTTCTATTTAATGTAAATGTCTGTGTACATAGCTTATGACCCTTTATGCAGGACACTACAAGGAGGAAATCAATCACAATGTCTCATCAAATTCATTCTCTTTCTGTTCATTTGCTCATCTCAATACTTCATTATTGTTAGTACTACTATTATTATTAGCATCACAAGTAATGGACACATAATTATTTCTTATCGTTCACACTTCTTACACCTTCATCAAATGTTTACCACTTCTTTCAGCTCACCGTATCTACATTTTTGCTCATCTACAGTGCTAATCGCATGTATTCCACAAACTTCTAACAGGGCTCTTTTTTTTTTTTTTCCATTTTACACTATATCAGCTGGGAGATACCGCTCTCCCGCTGCTTTACCTAAAGCATGTACAGAAGGTTCAATAAAAGTTCAAATAAACGTCTCTTGCTGTTTTTATATACACTGTTTCCAGAACAGTGAAATGTATTCACAAATGATTATTAAGGCAGGCGCATATACACACACAAAACAAATATCAATATAAACTCCACATTTGGAACAACATGACGCCAGTCAATCTTCACACAATCTTCATTTTTGCCTTCATTTTACAAATGCTACTCTATGACACAACTTGTTTTTTGCTTACCGTATGCAAAACACATTAACCCTCAGCTTTCATCCCAACCTCTTCCTAATGCACAATTCAGCCTACGTCTCCCACTGTGGGAAATCCTGAGTCATTCACAAAACCCATCAGAGGGTGCCGGCCACAAGGCTTCACTGTCTAGAGGATGCAGGGACTTTAACCGCATTTTAATAAAGCCACACCTCTGTGCTCATCACAGCCCTCGCCTCCAGAGAGCAACGTGATGATGATGATGATGATGATGATGATGATGATGATGATGATGCTTTAATAACTGCTTCCTCTCTGCCACTCTGGGACAGGCGTGCGTCTAGATGACCATTTTTTATGGTCAAACGGCCGGCCGGAATCTTCTGACAATAGCACAAATGCAAACGCGTCCATTACTCTACTTACACACTCCTCCACCTTTCACAATGTTTGCTGCTTAAGTGACAGACGCCCAGGTAAAACATATTCTGCTTCTTTCTGTGCAAAAATCAAGGAACTAACTGCATGCTACAGTTACTCAATTCGGACTCCACGCTAATCCAAATACGTTTCAACTGCTTTACAACAAACCCAGGCCTAGATGCCTCTCTACACCCTTAAGATCTTCCACCAGGACCACGCTTTCCTTGATTATCAGCTAGTGTGCCGCATAGCGATGCGATGCGCTGTGTTCTCACACACACACACACACATATCCACAACAGACAGTGGGCACAGAAGAGGAGCTCTCACAACCATCATTCCTTCTAAAAGCTCATATTATCAGTGGCAAAGCAAAATCTTTCACAGGTCCTCACCATTTTACCTCCGCCACTACACAAGTCAACATATAGTGTGTTGTTTGGGACAGGGCACTTCTTTCACACATATTAAAGGTATAGTTCACCCAAGATTATACATTCACTCTCCAACTGCTTTCAAACCTTCATCAAGTTTTTAGGGGTTTTGTTTTTTTCCTGCTCAACACAAAACAACATATTTGGAAGAAAGCTGAACATCACAAACTCATAAAGCTTTCAAATAAATGAATAAAGGGTCAATAAATCCTTTGCACAATTTCCATTTTGCTCTCAACTATCCCTTTAACTAGTTACACTTTATTCTGCACAAACCAGCATTTCTTTTCTCTCTTCTGTCTGGCCCTACTTACAGCTAAAAGAAGAGCCA
>CAIGQV010019029.1:1608308-1651606 GCA_903798115.1 Danio jaintianensis
TCTCTCTCTCTCTCTCTCTCTCTCTCTCTCTCTCTCTCTCTCTCTCTTTCATAATGTTCCTTTCACAGCATCGATGTTGTAAAGTAATTAAAATACAATCAGTTAAAAAGACTTAAGCATTCATTTAGTTGTTCAAGTGTAAAACGAGATGAAAATCTGTGTAAACGCTAGCGCCAGCAGTAGCAGCAGGATTCTTGTCCCGTCTTGACACCCACTTTATATCGTATATCAATCAGGCAGTGAAGATCACAGATTTTTTTAAGAAATCAGATCTTAAACATGCCAATTTTGTCATGCCGTAACAGTTCACTGAAAGCCCTTGAGCTGACTGACTGAAAAGTAAAAGCTTGTGTGCATTTACCCCATTACTAATAATAACAACAGATATAACACTTAAAGCTATTTCTTGGTTGATGTCACTAGTTTAATAACTAAATTATTGGGACCTTTGGGAAAAATGTGCTGAAATTTAGCTTTGTTTATTCCTGGGTTTTTTTTTTTTTTTTTTTTCTTCAAAAACTTTGACAAAAAATGTTTCACTAATACATGACATGCTGACTACATGACTACTATTCTTTTGAGTGCAACTAAAAAAAAAACTCTTTCAAAAAGTGCTTCCCCCATGAATGTGAAACTGTCCAGCCATGGCCTTTAGTTGCAAGGCCGGATCATCATCTATCACAATGAGTAAAGCCAAACAATTCGGATGTGGAGTAAAGGATTATTGCTTTCACAAAATAGAAAAGCATGCTCTCAATCAACTTCTGGGCCAAATCCTGAATGATAGCAACCCATTCTTTCTTTCCATCCGCCTCTTGAGGATTGACCACAAGTTCTCAATGGGATTAAGATCTGGGAAGTTTCCAGGCCATGGGCCCAAATTTTCAATTTCAATTCCATCGTGCTGGAAAATGCATTGTTCTTCACCAAACTCTTGTTGGATTGTTGGAAGAACTTGCTGTTGGAGGGTGTTTTGGTACCATTCTTTATTCATGGCTGTGTTTTTGCCCAAAATTGGGAGTGAGCCCACTCCCTTGGATGAGAAGCAACCCCACACATGAACGGTCTCAGGATGCTTTACTGTTGGCATGACACAGGACTGACGGTAGCGCTCACCTTTTCTTCTCCGGACAAGCCTTTTTCCAAACAATCGGAAAGGGGCTTCATCGGAGAATATGACTTTGCCCCAGTCCTCAGCAGTCCATTCGCCATACCTGATGATTTTTTTGGAAGAGAATTGGCTTCTTTGCTGCTCTTCTTGACACCAGGCCATCTTCCAAAACTCTTTGCCTCACTGTGCGTGCAGATGCGCTCACACCTGCCTGCTGCCATTCCTGAGCAAGCTCTGCACTGGTGGCACTCCGATCCCGTAGCTGAATCCTCTTTAGGAGACGATCCTGGCGCTTGCTGGACTTTCTTGGACGCCCTTCTTAACAAGAATTGAACCTCTTTCCTTCAAGTTGTTGATGATCCTATAAATTGTTGATTTAGGTGCAATCTTAGTAGCCACAATATCCTTGCCTGTCAACTATGTGGACTATGCAACTCATCTGATCACTCTTCATAACATTCTGGAGTATATGCAAATTGCTATTATAAAAACTTAAGCAGCAACTTTTCCAATTTCCAATATTTATGTCATTCTCAAAACTTTTGGCCACGACTGTACACAGTAAGAACAGTGTGTGGAACAGTCAAGCATTACAGCAAATTATAATAGTAAAAATAAAGGTCTGCTCTCATTCAAAGTCAAATTATATGGTCAAATGACAAACAAAAAAAGAGCTTTTTCCAGCAAACATGGATAAGTAACCCATTTCCACAATAGTATACAGCTGGATCTGTAATGTTGTGGGCCTATTTTCTAGATCTAGGACCCCAAATCTAAACCTGACTGCCTCTGATAAAATTGTCATAATGGGCCATGATTGGATCTTTTGTAAGAACTATGATCTTGGAAAATGGAGCTTGGAACAAAAAGCATGTAAAATGGTGCCAATAACTGTAGCAATTACCTATTGAAGAATAAAAAGTTTTGTGTTCTGACAAAAATGGTGACAATATTTATTTCCCATTTCTCTTAATAGTACATGCAACAATAAAATCAACAAAAAAATCATCTTCAAATCATCTGAATCAACAGGAAATAAAACATTTTTATTGAACATTTGTGTATATGAAGTTATATAACAACAGTCAGAAACTCCACAGAGTGAATCACTACACAAAGTCAAACCAAATTGTAAAACACCTCATCAAAAATGAAGGTATACACAGCAATATAACTGTCGGCTCGCCGCTGGGGCCAGCAGTATGGCAGGAAAAACACCCCGAACAGTTCTACAAGATTACAGAGAAAAATTCCACACACAAAAATACTCAAGCAGGCAGTTGATATACACAAAGGCAACTAGGATCTCCCTACAGCATCAGATTCTAATTCTTTTTTTTTTGTTTCTTTTCTTCAAAGGTGGCTTTTTGTCTTCGTAGAGCATCGGAAGGTTGTATGCATGTACGCTGAGCGATCAGGCTTGGTGTTTGTTTTTTCTTCTTCAAGTTGTCGGGTGCGGTTGTCGGAGCTGTTTGCGTGCTTTGGTAGGCTTCAGTAAAAGATAGCGTTGCTTTGCAGGGCTAGAAATGGCTTTTCAGACTATACTTACAGACCTCTGAGGTGCAACCAGCAATGCTGTCTTCTACTGTTCGTCCGGTTCTGCGCCTAACCTTTCTGCCAACACCACCCTTCTGCCGTACGAATACGAACGAGTGTGACTCCAAAACTGCATTTGTTTTTATCCTTGTTTTAGAAACAAGCCTCACGTCAACATATCGTAGATACTGATATAAATGAGAGTACACAAGTCGGTTAACGCAGGAGCGGTCCATTAATAATTGCACCTATAGTTGCGATTACAGGTTTTGGAGATTTCCTCGCAATCTCTCGGACAGGGTAAGAAATCAAATCATCTCTCAACGAAACACATGAATCAATATTTATTGCAACATTGAAATGAAAGTGCCAACTATACTTGGTCCCACGATAAAAAGTAGAAACGAAACACACACACACACAGTCCATACTGTACATTCTGAGTTCCATATTGAATATAAAATGGTCTTCAATAGGGCACTAAAGGAACGATAACCAGGTAATAGAGTCATGAGTGTAATCATAACAGCGATAACAAAATGGTACAGCCAATCATATTCATAGTACAACAGAGAGTTTCCATAACAAGATTGATACAATTCTCTTAGAACCAGGTGATCTCAATAATGAGGAAATGATATCAGGACAAATATAAAAATATATACACCTATTCTGAAAGGGAAGGGTTTATATATATATATATATATCATTTATATATTTATTTATATATATATAGAGAGAGATAGATAGGTAGATAAATTATCTCGTATTTGGGGTACATCCTACATATACGTTTACCCGAATGTTTGGATGGTTCAATCTGTGTGCGGGAAAACTCAACGGGGAAAAAAAACGGAGGAATCCTTAACAACTTTACAGATGTTGAGCTCCAAACTACACACGTGTGCTGTGACCTAACCCGACTACGGTCTATGGATGCATCGTCTCGCTGCTAGGGATTGTGTCTTTTGTTTTGTTTTATTCATTCTTTTTTGCCCCCTATCGAGCGATGGCACCCGTTTCAACGAAAGGGAATGAACATACAAATATTGCACAGTGCTCAACGAAACGTTATGTGAACTGACCCGCGCGAGCACACGCTCCGTAACGTTCAGTAAAAAAAAACAACAACCACTGTCCATTTCGCTCTTTCGTGCTCTCGTTGCGTGATTGGGGATGGCGGCACAACATCACTATAGTACAAGATGGCAGCTACCTACTGAAAACTACAACGCTAAGCACACACCGCAGTCACAGTGATACACAACTCGGTCCTTAAAGACTCCTATGGAATGACAAACGGCTTTTTTTGTCTTCTTTTGTTTTATGTAACAGTGCTATCACCTACACAGTAACATTGAAAACACTTAGAAACTCCTCCTGAAGCTAGCATCTAGTGTACGCAAGAGGTTCCTCCAAGATAACTCATGGTTTTAATGGACTCCACGTCTACTCGCCCTCTTGTTAGACCCGTAGTAAAGGACATTTGAATGTAATGTTATCTATCACCTGTACAGACCATTAACTTTTACGGTTATTGTTAAAGATTCGCTAATGATCGTGCGCTTTTGACTGAACGGACATCCCGACAAGCTATTGTCTGTTCAAAGACGGTACAGTGCAAAACAGTAGCCACGGGGGAAAAGGATTGGCAGTAAAGCATGGCTAACTCTATTGTCACTGTGAGAAGGCAACAGAAAGCAAAAACTGCTGTTTAGGGCACCGCTGCGGCCAAAATACATTGTTCCCCGATAAACTGAAGCTACGACCACTTTTACAAAGTGGACTGTGTGCGTGGAGGGAGGCGTAGCGTACGTCTCGTACCTCCCTAAAAACAATGGCAGTGTTTAAAAGCTCGCCTCTCCTCCTCCGCTCCCATGGTTTCCTTTTGATTACCTTTTGATTGAAGGCAAGGGAGTCTGTTGAAACAGACGCCCCGGTGTAAATAAATCCCCCCCTTTACCCAGCCTTTAGCAAAAAAAAAAACAAAAAACCCGGGGACCCGTTTTACTGAAAGTTAACAGCATCACCGTATGACAAATAAAAGGAAAAAAAGGCTGATTGGTTTTCGTCAAGTAAGTAATTCTTCGATTAAAGTGGTTTAAGCGAAGCGTACAGGTCCTCAGTTTGATAAATCAGTACAAAAAGTTCTTACGAAATCATGTGCTTGTATAATTGTCAGCAGCATATAATATTTATACAATGAAACCATATCAGTTAATGGCCTTTGTGTTGTGTGTGTGTGTGTGTGTGTTTAACATGTTCGGTACATTTGTATGCATTTTTGTTTTTACGTAAACATAAAGCGCAAACCGTCCTTTACAAAGTAAGTGTACCTCCACTAGCGTCTTGCAGGTTGGATTTCAGTAATTCGTAAATATTTATATAGATATATATATATATATATATATCGTTTATTTTCCTGGAATGCAATTAGGTAAAATTCTTAAATCCCGTTTTATATATATATATATATATATATATATATATATAATATGGGCTCTTCTATGTCTGCATTTACATAATTTAAAATAGAACATCTTATTAAAAACATCGAGATATACACAGATTAGGAAACGGGTAACAACATACAAACACATAAACTAGAAATCATTTTCGTCTGCATATTGATATATACACCTGTGGTACAATCAATTCCTCTATACAGATCATATTGCTTAAAAGAAGGGGGCATTTGGTCAGGGATTTTAAGGTCGTGGATGAAGGCCAAACGATAAAGGACAGAGAAAAGTTTATCGACAGAAGGAAGGGACGAGGGTCGAAAACGACATAACAACACAACATCTCAAGGGTGGTCCGAGAAGGTGGTTTTCTTAGACACCAAATTAGGAGTGAGGGTGCATGGATCCTTATATCACTGAGGTATTTACACGCACAGGGTAAAGAGCACTACACGGGTGGGACTGTGGGAAGGGGCGAGGGTTTGGCCGAGGACTGCTCTATTTTTTCTGAGCTGCCAGCTGGGCATCCACTTCCTCCTCGGGCTTGAGCACGTGCCACTGTGCGATGGGTCTCCTCGGGTTGGCCAGCATGTCTGACCAATGACGGATCTCGGTGCCTGAGCTGTTCAAGCCCACAAACACCTTGCCGATGGCATCGTTCTTGCCAATCTTGTCATAGTCCAGAACAGTTATAACAACTTGAACTTTCTGTAATAGAAATTAGACACACAAACAATTATACAGACAAAACATAACATTTGGGGCTTTCAGTCGGTTTGAACATGCAGTTTGATGAAATGTTACTTCCTGTAATCAACACAAAATGTATTCAAACATCTTTTCATTGAAAATAGCTAATTTGCATATCAACAATGACATGATTTCATTGAAATATACACTACTATTAATTTCAATTACGCATGGCTCTCAGGATTGACTAAAAATGCAAAGTGGTGCAAAAGTTCACTCCCACCTTCCCAAGTACCACTACAATTATCTTAACTCAGCTTGAGTCTTTGAAGAGCACAGTGGCGAATACCAAAGAAAGGCCAGCGAAGAGCTCTGGACAACTAGGGCAAATTGACTATGAGCGCACAACTGATCGCTGGGGTCAATGGCTCGCACTTAGCTTTGCTTACTCAGAGTGCCATCCGCCTGTGCACGAAATGCGAGCAGACAATATGAATTAGCGTCTTCAGAGGCCTGATTATCCTTCGATCCACCTCATCGCTTGCATTTCTCTGACCGGCGAGAACAGGCCCTGAGCCATTGTTCTCAGAAGCCGGAGCTAATTTGCCATATAATGAAATATTGAGGGATGTACAATGAGCGAGGAACTGTTCGTTTCGGGATGGCGCCTTTCACAAACGTCTGCCGCATGGTGTGAATGGAAAGGGAGGAAGGCCTCTCTGGTTAACAGACCCCAGACACGCTTCCAATTCAAAGCATAAAATGTATCCTTTGAACCGTCAAATGCTAAATCAATTGGAAGCAATTTTACTCTTATTGCACTAGCAAGCATCGCATCCATTTTGTTCTCTAACTAATTAGCAACAAAACTTTTTTTTATCCAGTTAGCCACTTTTTTGGCCGCGGCTTGTCAATTATTCTGTCACTGACGGGAATAAACTAGAAAAAAAATGGGAATTTGTGTCGGATTTGCCATACTAGAGCTCGGTTTCAGTACAACACCAAAGACAAATTACCTGGATTTGTTCGAATGGCACTTCGAAACTGAACGACTCATTGTAGTAAGGGTTGAGGGTGTTCTTTTTGATTGTCGTCTTCTTCTTTTTCAGCCGTTTGCCGTTCTGCATCAGGTGGATCTTGACGTAGGGATCTGATAACACACAGCAACAGGACATGGCATGACAAATCATTCGTTGTAGCGGTGGATCTCGATCAGCGGGCCTCAGCACACTTATGAAAATAAAATAAAATGTTAAATATCCAGATGTAACAACATGTTTTTGTTTTTTTCAAAACTGTTCACTCAACAATTTTAAAATGTAAAAAGTGTCAACTTTTGAGACCCAGACCATATCTTTGTGGTCTACACTTATTCGTTTATTTTCTCCTTAACTCTATTCCAGCGTCTAAGGCTATATTTTCAGAGAGAACCATTTAATACATATACAAGCCTTTCTCATATCTTTCTCTTCTCTTGGTGGTCAAAAAGTCTCAACATCAAGACAATAATAACACTGCAAATCTGTTCAAGATTACGTTCAAATAGCTGCTAAATAGATAGATAGGTAGTTTGACACATTTATTACAGATTGCCCTTATTTAATTGTTTGTTTGTTCATTCACCTTGTGTTTTTATTTTATGTTACATTTATTAACATAACAAAACCACTATGTATTTCTAAATTTGATCTGTTTGTTTGAGCACACGTTGCAGGCACCTGAAGCTGTGCCACACACAAATCTCATGTGTACGATAGTAAAAGCTTTTATTTATACATGACAGGTGTGTGTGTGTGTGTGTGTGTGTGTGTGTGTGTGTGTGTGTGTGTGTGTGTGTGTGTGTGTGCGTGCGTGCGTGTGTGTGCGTGTGTGTGCGCGTGTGCGTGCCCCCTCCGGTATCCCAGAAAAAAAATCTTCCCTGTGGCATTACTGCCATTCAGACACATCAATCTCTGTCTGCGCCTCAAAATACGATCCATCTATCTATCATTTCCAGCATCTATATTCTATTCCCATCATGCATCTCTCTTCATCTGTTTACCTCACCCAATACTGATTCATACTCACCTTTCCTAGAATCACTTTTTGATTGAAACCTCACAAAACACGCAAAGGATGAAATATCAACCAAACATCTGATCTTTAAAGCTCTGCTTTTGAAAAGGGGAGCAAATGTGCATTTTTTATATGTTATACTGATCCTGTAAAAGGGGCGCTGACATCATCTGCCCTCCTGAGCCTTTCTAAAAGGACAGAAAATAAAGGATATAGCAGCAGTTATTGAGGTGAGGAATGACTGAACCTGACAGATTTAGCCGTGTTTCAGAATTACCTTTTGTCCAATGTGTCATTTCACTCTTTCTCTTGCTGACACTTTTATGTCTCTTTTTTGTCGCCATCACTCTTTTTGATCTGTTCCAAGAGGAATTAAAAAACTAAAAAACTAAAATCTCTGGCATTTCCAATTCCCTTTTTTTAAACTCATCTAAATACTCTTCATCTCAGTGAAAAAAAAATATAAGTAGCACATTCCATACAGAGAGAGAAAGAGAGAGGGAGAACTCACATTCATACCATATTAGGAGCAAGCCAGCACAAAGTCTCTGGCATGCAGTTTTTGAAAGTGTAAATCTTATGAGAGTGTGTGTAAAGATTGGCTGTTTATTATAGTAGATATTCATTCCCTTCATTCTTATTTACATTGTCATGATGTAATAAACAAATGAGTAACATTTATATAATTTAACTCTTGTGCACTGTTCAAATTAACTACCCTTTTGTTATGTTAGGGATGAAAACATCCAATTAATTAAACTTCTGTAAAAATGCACCAGATAAATATATATATATATATATATATTTTTTTTTCACATTTTTTTGCATTCAACCTCAACCTTAATGTTTTTAAAAATTACAGGATTTTAACTCTTTGATTGCCAAGCTCACAAATGATGTCACTGATTTGGTGAAAACACACAAAATGACGTATTTTCAATATAGTAAAAAAAAAAAGTAATTGTGGACTTTTTTTCCCTTTTATCACAGTCTTAGACATGTGAACGATTAGTAACGACATTGGCTTTGATGCATTGTTAGATTTTCATTTTTCCTCCCTCATTTACTGTTGGTGGCTGTTTTTGCCCCATTGACTTCCATTATAACCCTTGTTTCCAGTCTTTGTTTTTATTAACTCCATGTAGTTCTGAGAGCTGAGATGCATACTTTGATTTTCTCAGACACATCGAGGTAAGTGCGCAAAGGTCACTCTCGAACACTCACAGACACACATACACACACTTTAATTTGCTGTTATACTCCATCTAAATCCAGAAACTAAGCTTTTACTGCACAGGCATATCTAAAGGGTTAATGGTGCCAACTAATGATCAACAGTAAAAAATAAAAACAAAATGTACCTCTTCCCAACAGGGAAAACTACAAACAATTAAAAATGCACGATTATATGGTGTCATGGTTTTGCAATCAAAAAATGTGGTTGTAATAGAAGTCAATGGGGCAAAAACAGCCAAATTAGGGAGAACAAAATTAAAATCAATCAAAAACAATGTAGCAAAGCCAATGTTGTTTCACATGTCCAAGACTTTGATAAAAGGTAAAAAAAAAAAAATCCAGTCGACAATGACTTTTTTTATTGAAAATACATCATTTTGTGTGGTGTTTTTCACCAAATCAGTGACATCATTTATGAATTTGACAATTAAACAGTTAAAATCCTGTAATTTTTAAAAACATTTAAAAATCTAACGTTATGCGTGGAAGAAGCAGTGCGCTTATACTGCATAATAGTAAGCTCATACGGAGACGCCAATGCAATCACTCCATAATTTTTTAGTCATATGAATACAAAAAATACTGTATGGCCGACTCAGCACGTGAACTGAAACTCCACAGCTCCCCAACATTTTTCTGTACGCAATGCAAACAGACTGGGTAGCACGTTCGCCTCACAGCAAGAAGGTCGCTGGTTCGAGCCTCGGCTGGGTCAGTTGGCGTTTCTGTGTGGAGTTTGCATGTTCTCTCCGTGTTCGCGTGGGTTTCCTCCGGGTGCTCCGGTTTCCCCCACAAGTCCAAAAACATGTGGTATAGGTAAATTGGGTAGGATAAATTGTCCGTAGTGTATGTGTGTGAATGAGTGTGTATGGATGTTTCCCAGTGATGGGTTGCAGCTGGAAGGGCATCCGCTGCGGAAAACATATGCTGGATAAGTTGGGCGACCCCAGATTAATAAAGGGACTAAGCCGAAAAGAAAATGAATGAATGAATGATATGAATATAATTGATACATATTAATATCAATTGATATGAATCAGGGTTCCCACGCTTTCATGAACAGCACACTTTTTAAAGCATCATTCATTTTCAAATCAAGAGCCTTTCTTATTCATACTCCAGCAAATGTAGCACCATGAAAGTCTTTACTGTACTTAACACTTCACTTGCACTTAATATTTATTTAAAAAATGTGACCATTTTAAACAGTCACGTTCCAAGAACTTTAATAACATTTGTTGAATTAAATTCTGGAAATATTCAAATGCGGTTTCTAAAATATTGGTAAAAATTGCTACAAATTTGTCAGTGTTATTGAGATTTTAATTTAAGAATTTCTCTACTTTTTCGTTCTATTTTTGACAATTGAGTAGAATTTAAAATTTTAGTCAAGCACTCTCAAGGATCTGTGCTTGTTTTTTTTAAGTATTTTCCAGGCCCTGAATCCAAATGTCTGAAATTCAAGTACTTTCAAGATACGTGAGAACATTGATTAATATTAATAAGACACATATAAGTTCATCTTTTCAATTTAAAAATACATATGTACCGAAAAAAAGTACATAAAAATGTATTTTAGGAATGCGACTTGACTTGATCAGGGTGAACTGACTTGACTTGCTTGACTTGTCTGAACTGTGACTTGAGACTTGATTGTAAAAGACTTGAGACTTGCTTGGACTTGACCACATGTCCCCCACCTCTGCCGATAAAATAATATGTTATCAAATGATTATTTTTGCTACGTAAACTTTTACACTGAATGACATTTTATATGTAGAATATATGATTAATTATTTTGGAGACATAAAAAAAAAAATCATTCTACTGCACATAAAATAAATCTGTATTATTGTTATAAAAGTTTCCAAAATGCCTGCAAGCAAAGATGCCACCATCCACACAATAAATAATTTTTTTTATGTAATACACTACTGTTCAAACGTTAGGATTCAGAAAGATTGATTTCAATAACGATAAACTAATGTAATGACTAATGAAAACTGGAGTGATGTTGAAAAATCAGCTGAAACGACAGGAATACAATAACATTAGTTTACTGTATTTTGATTCAATAAATATTTTAGGAAGCGAAAAAAGGACTTCATTAAAAAATATATAAAATATCAAACCATAAAACTGAAGAGTCTACAGAATTTATTTTTAAATCAATAAATTTTACAGAAAAAAAACCCATCAGAATTAGCAATGCGTTCATACTAACATGTAAAAAAGCTTCTATTTAAATACATACCTGCATTAAGAGTAGTATGCTGCCATGCCGAAATGTAAAATAATCATGCATAAATGCCTTTCAAATTATTAATATAATTCAAGAATTTGAGTTCAATTTATACACGCTGTAAATTAATATCACTCTGTACTTAAATGCATTATGCTGTAACAGAAATCAAATAAAGCATAATTTAATGAACCCATATGAAGCATTTGTATAGCTTGTACAGCGCTATGGCCTGTAACTTAAGCATTTGAACATCATGCAAATCAGATTCTATTTTAAATGCACTTTTTTTCTCTGGTATTACCCTTCCATATACAAAGAAAAGTATGCTTTCGTGTTTACATTATTCATTGATGGAGCTTCACAGTGGGATCTCATATGTTATGGATGCTGGTGTATTTAAATCAGCCTATATGAGATTTCTCAAGACAGAGCAGCACAGCACCTCCTGTTGAACCGACTCTAACACTGCACGATCTCCAGAGCTCTGGCTGCTCGCTCCATCTGCTTTTTAATAAGGTGAAAACCTGTAGTGTGGCTATTTATGATGTTGAACTAAAGCAGAAGTCCTCCAGCCCTCACACTATTAACAGTGGTGCTTTTGCCCGATTGCTTGGCAAAAAAGAGTGGCAGAGGTCTGAGGTTGCTTTAGGAAATCTGTGGTAATCTATACTCGCACTGCAGCCAAGCCTGACGTTTGTGGTTCAAGGAGCTGGCATTGCTTGTAATGACTTGTGTTTTTGGTTCATATAGCCACCTGAGAAGCTCATCTAAAAGCGATACTGGAAATCCACCTGAAAAGAAAGCTGGCTCTTGTCTCTGATGTGGTATGTTTTCATTGGCTCTGGCACATAGGCTTTCGGTCATGTTTGGTCTACAGACTCATAGATGTCTCCTAGTGGTGGACTGCATGTACTGCATTCACCCTCAACTGTAGAGATGCTGTTTTGGTGTCAACGTTTACCACTGTTACATCAAATTAAATACATGCATAGAATAATATATTATACTATGTGTTTCACATTTCACACAGCAGCTCACATCTTTTAATGGAAAAAATTTAAATATAATATAATATAATATAATATGTACACATTCACACACACACACACACACACATACATCGGTGTAATGGTTTTTATACTGTACAAACTGTTTTCTGTTGCCCTAGCCTAGACCAACCCTACACCTTACAGTGATTTTTACTTTCTCAAATAACTGTTTCATTTATAAGTCAATTGGGGGACACGGACAATGTCACACCTTGTGATACCTGTGTCATATCCATATCACTACAAACAATATCATTTTACAAAAAACATTAATCATTAATTCTTTTGAAGTTTAAACATTGATATTGCGTTGTTTAAAATGACTATACATTTGGCAACGTTTTTAAAGCCAGTTGACTTTTTTGTTTTTTAGACTATCACAAATAACTTGGATTTTAATCATTTAGTTTTTGAATAAATGCTATTAGATTTGATATTTAAAATATAATTCGGATGACATTCAAACAGCATTTGCAAGTGTTTGCCAAAGGGATAGTTCACCCAAAAATACCCACTCTCAAACTGATTCCAAACCTTTATGTGTTCCTTTATTTTGACAATCTGTAACCATTGCCATACATAGGAGGAAAAAAAAAAAATACTATGGAAGACAATGGTTACCTGTTTCCAACATTTTTAGAAGATATTTTGAACAAACAAAGCCAAACATGACTGGAACAAGTGAAATGATGACAGAATTTTCAGTTTTGGGTGAACTATCCCTTTAAAATGGAAAAATGCAGAGATTGGTAAGCAGCGCTCTTGTGAATAATTCAAATTACATTTATTTTAGCTGCAACAACCATGTCTTGTGTGATTAGGGAGAGTAAACAGGGTTTGAAAGGAGAAAAGGATAAATTATAGTGTTCTGATGAGTCGTCCTCCCTGTAGCTGAATCACAATGGAAACAGTCACTAATTATTGGCATGATCCATGCGGGCCTATTGTTTCTAATCATGTGACAGCTCTTTGGACATGCTCGCAAGTGATTCCTTCGGGAGAACGACTCCCCCTGTAACAACAATTAAATCTGGGCCATTTTCACCAACTTGGAAGAAAAACAGAGGGTGAGAGAGAGAATGCAGTTTTCCAAGTAAAATTTTTGGGAACACGGAGCGCTTTGTCAAATCGGTTTATATCACAATACAGACTGTCAGAGTCTGGCAAAATCCCAGTAATTGATGGTGAAAGCACCCTTAACTGCACAATTTTCACTCAGGGTTTGATTGATCTGGCAAACAACCAATTCAACAAGCCTGACGATGAAACGCAATAGGAGGTTTGGGGGTTTGCAATTATCACAATCTACAGTCCACCAAATGGAAACCCCTAAATAGAGGTGTTAACTGTTCATTTCAGCAGAATGTTGCAGTACCTTACAAAATATCAGATCATAGCTGGAATTGAGGCACGATACTAAAGGGTAAAAATGTAACACTTTAGCTTGGAGACCATTTCCCACTTGCAACTACTGTAGCTTCTTATTTTCATATTTCCAGCATATTGTTAGTACTTAAAAAGTGCATACTAATTAGATTTGATAACCCTACCCCTTACATTTATACATATTGTATAGTATTGTATCTTTTATTTAAAGGATTAGTTCACCCAAAAATGAAATTTCTGAAATTTATTACTCACCCTCTCTTCATTCCAATCGCCCTGAGACATCTTCGCTCATCTTCAGAAGACAAATTAAGATATTTTAGATGAAATCCGAGAGCTCTCTCACAGCAATGATCCTGAGACATTCAAAGTCCAAAAAAAGGAACCAAAAACATTGTCAAAACCACTGAAATCACGTGGAATGTTTTGTTTTTAGTTGTTTTTCGGCCTTTGGACGTCTCTGAACCATTGCTGTCTATGGAAGCTCAGAGAGCTCTTGGATTTCGTCTAAAAAATCGTAATTTCTAAAATACATTAATATCTTAAGGTCTCAGGGGTTTGAAACGACACAGATTAATAACATAATTTTCATTTTTTGGAGAACTACTCCTTTCATGCAATGTCCATTTCATTGAGTGTCTTCTTGGCAAAATCATTCAGAATAATACAAATATAATACATACAATAAACCCCATTGAACACAAGTTACATTACATCAGACTTTTTACATGTTAATAGCTACTTTACTTAATTAACTTAATAGCTATACTTTACTATAAATAAGCAGCAAATTACAAAGCAAAAGTCCCCAAACTGAAGTGTGACCAAAAAGTAATCTAATAGTTATCACCATATTTCCCCAGCTGATTTTTGTATTATTTTTCTAAAATGTTGTGTAAATATGCAAATTATGATTATATTTAATTTAATATGTGCTCATTTGCATAGATTTTAAGCAAAAAAACGTAAAAAAAAAAAATAAATTTTTTTTTTTTAACAAATCTGAACACTGAATCGAGTCTAAATCAGGACAGATCAGACTCAAATGTGAGGGGCTTTTGTGATTCCATTATTATCAATCCGGAAAACACAGAAAATAATGTGAACAGCCAGAGAGACTTTTTTTTATAATAAAATGTTTGTAATCAGGCAAATTATGTACTGTATGCACATATCCCTGTAAAGTTTGGTCTATGTAAGTGTTGCTGAAGTGGCACAAGTCAGGAGAAAAACTCATTTTGAGCACTTTAAAAATATGCTCAGTAATTAAAATCTATACACACAAATTGATAAAGTGTTGCAAAAGAAACACTTAAAGTGTATTTTGGATGCTCTCTTACATCTTTACAAGCCAAAAGGGCCAAAATCTCAATACTGACGTGCATGAAAAAAAACGTTTTGCCTATAATGTCTCGCCTTAATCTGTATTTCTAATGGAGCGAGGAGAGAATGAGAAAGTTGCTGTGCTGCTAATCGCCGTTTTCCTCTCTGTCTGAGTGATGAGAAGTAAACGTCAGGCCTCTTGGCTCTCAGCAGGTGTTTCTGCTACTGATGGCCTGTCCGCCTCTCTGACAGCAGGCCGAAATGAACCAGGTGCGAGGGAACTGGCGAGAGGGTGGGAAGGATGTATGGACGAGACCGAGGGCTGTTTTTCATAAGTGGTTACGGCACAGATGAGGACTGATTTCTGCATGCCGAGCTGTAAATTTACTCAGCGCAAATGTATTCATGTATTCACCAGAGCTGATAAAGCGCAGCCGCAGGTTTGGGAAGTGCTGGATCATTTTAAGCCACATTTCAGTGCCGTTGGAATTTGTAGCTTTGAATAACTGTATGCGCATTACATGATTTTAAAGGTAAAAGATACACTAAAAGTGACTTTGCATTTAAATACAGACAACCTCGTCCTGACAGAGTTTTTAAATGGAGAGGAGATAAAAACGCATGTTTAATGATGGAGACGATGAAATATGGGAAACAATGGATGCAAATATGTTTTATGTTAGGCTATTATGTTGTTGTAATATTTTCCCCATCTGCATGGTCCTAAATAAAAACAAAACATCTAAGTAGATTATTATATTTTGAAGAATGATAATGTGCATTATAAAATCAGAAACATGTCATCGCCTCTAAAAGGCCTCTAAATTTAGAAAATTCAAAATTTGCAGAAAAGCACTTGGATTGATGGTTTAAACTTGTTTTCACATTATAAAAATCATAATCATAAAAATGTACATGTGTTTTACTGTAAAACACTGATCAGGTAAAAAGGCTGTCCAAAAATATCCCCATTGAACCACAAACTACAGAGCTTTAATCATCTGTTCATCATTTTATCAATCTAAATATTTAAAGATCACCAATAATAACATACTATTGGAAAATAGAGAGTGACAACTTATACTGTTATAATATATTACTGACTTTAAAAACAAAATTCAAAAAACTGCTTTTTGCCTATACATCAGCAATAAACCACATATTTTTGATCACCTTGGTCCCATGAATAATGTGGTCCTGTTTCTTCTCTCTTTCTTTCTCTTCAAGTTTGAGCTCCAGATTGTCAACATATCATACTATAATGGGTCACAAAAGCCTAATGCCTTCTTTCTATTTAGATATTGTCTTGTAATTGTTTTGATTTCTTACTATTATATGTATGGTTTTATAAGGTTAATAAAACAGGAAACATTTGTATTTGACATTGTGTTTAAAGACACAAGTGAACTATCATGACAAGAGACATTGTCTAAAACATTGCATAATGGCACAACCTTTGTGCCAGGCTCCAGCTGACAGCTTGACTCACCTGACAGGCCACCGACATCCATCTTCTTCAGGTTTTTGGCCTCCAGAACGACCACTGTCAGTTTGCCAGCAGTCGGCACATACCGCAGAGAGAAACAGATGTCGCCCAGCTTCTCTTGCTGCGAGTGGTAAAAGTTCAAAAAGTTCAATCAGGGACATCATTGTCAAGGTAAACAGAAAATATGAACTCGAAAAGCTGGTCAAATTTGGACATGAGTGAATTTGCTAATATGAATGAATAATTCTCAGAAGCAAAAACTAAGAACGAATCATCTGCAGCTAAAACAATTTAGCTAGCACACAAGAGAGATAAATATTCCTTTTTTTTTTTACTCTCAACAGGATTGATCAGAGAAATTGAAATGAGGAACACGGCGTTTGATGTCTTTCAGTTTGATTCATTTTCCACAAATGTGAAAATTCACAATCCATTAATATTTCAAGAGCCATTCTCATAAACATGGACACAAACATATGTGACATATAGAAAACAGCAGGAAGGGGGAAAAGGTTACGTCATTTTCCTTTCAACTGGCTGATGCCATTTTCCACACAATCAATTTTCTGTCAATTAAAAGGTCATCAGAACAGAAAAATAAAACGTCTTTGCTTAATTAGATGAACCCTACAAGGTAAATAATTTGAATTGACTGCTGACTTGGACTACAATATAAAATCACCTAATTATTCACAGAAAATAATATTCCTTCTAAAGAAACTGTGCAGGGGGGTAAAAAGAAACGAGAACCAAACTGAAAGGAATTGTGAGGAGATACAGCATTTTGCAGTCGCTTTTCATTTCTTTTTCATACAGGCACTTAAAGTGCCACCCTCAGGACACCACTCTAGAGATCCTTTGGTAAAAGTCAATACGCTTCTGCTTCCTCAAGCATTGCTTGAAGTGCTCCGCTAGTTCATCGGACATGGAGTATTACAGCAACACAAACCCAAAGTGCAACCTTCAATGTATGTAGATAGCCTTCAACTCTCTGCCCTCAGCAGGCTTTTGACAGCGTCATAATTAACCTTTACAGCAAGAAACCATGGCATAAAAACAAGGTTCCCATAGAAACCACGGCTTAAATGCTATATTCCATGACATTTACCATGAAAATTGAATCTCCCCAACCACTGCATGGAAAGTCACACTTTTTATTAATAAAACAATGGCACAGCCCAGCTGATTAACTGACATTTCCATTGAAGACGGATAGCCCTCAAGTCTTGCACCTTTACAGTGGGTGAGTTTCCATGAGGTTCCTCCTTAATGATATTTACTCTGGTTGTGTACAACCTTTACAATATATGAGTTCACATTTGGGATTGATATGAATTGTTTGTGCTAATGTGACGCATTACTACTGGGGAAAGTGGAACTGGAAAACTTTAAACTTCACTTTTTTTTTCACTCAAGAAGGTCAGGCAATAATGCAGGAACATTCACTCAAAAGCTAATATTTAATCACGTATATGTATGTCAGTTTTTACCTCTTCTTTCTCAGCGCTCTGGATGTCCCTCCACTCCTCAGTCACATGACTAAAGTCGACTTTATTCATGGGCACCTTCACATCTCCGATGGCATCGTGTTTGGAGAAGCGGTCAAAGTCGTACACTGTCATCACCAAAGTCTTCCCTCCGAGCTCAGTGTAGGGAACCTGCAGAATATGAGTGGTGAAAATAATTGCTCGCACACCTACCAGTGTAATCTCTCTCTATTCTAGTTACGGGACTTATCTCCCGCCGAAATGTTGGGATGAAAATATAGGACAACTGCTTGTGTGTAAGACAAAGAGAAAGAGAGGGAGAGATTTGATTCTTGATTGCCTCCAATTGAGCTGTTTTTCAGACAAAACTCATTATCCCGAAGGACTTGTTCCAACATGGCGACAAACTGCTTGATTGGCCAGGAAAGAGATAAGAACCAAGGGTTGCTATTTTGTCCTTGACGCTATCACACACACCAGCTCTCCAGTCTCTTCATTTCAATAATGAAGGCACTTGTGATTGCATGTCAGCTTTGTGGCTATCTCTCTAGATGGTGGCGTGTGGATTCTCAAGGTACAGTACCTTGCCATCGTTGAAATTGTGCTAGGCTAAACAAGAACCAAACAAGAAAACAGTCCTCTACCCCCCCATTGGTTGGTTCACTTCTATTTTTGCAATTATTTTAAGAATTCAACACTTCACTTGGCAATTTAATACAAGTCTAAAGGTCTGACTGAGGTAATTACACAAAAAGGTCTTTCTAGCTGCATGATGTCTCATAAAAAACAAATCAAAAAGCTCTACTGAACATACAAACTAGAAATTATGCCACTTTCTGGCTGTCGGACACCTGCAGGAGCCCATCTGCGTGTAATTACAACGATGCATCGTGCAAAACAATGCATCGTGCCACTAAATGTCTTGTTAATCTGGCACAAGTAGTCAGAAATAACTTGATTTGCTCTATGAGTGGGGTGTGAAATCACTCGTTATAATAGGAGCATTCAACGCCTGATAAAGTGATTGTGACCTACCTTAAAGGTGAACTGCTCATTGAAAACAGGATTCAACGTCTTCCGGTGGACCTTGGTCTCAAATTTCTTCTTCTTATCTGGAAGAAGGTAGACCTTCACGTATGGGTCAGAGGTTCCACCCATATCCATGGCGGGCAGTTCTGCGGCTTGGATGATCCCCACTATGAGCTATGAAGTGTCAAAGAGGATATTAGTAAGACCTTGAAAAAGGCAGTGCTTTTTGTCTAAACCATCATCCCACCACCATTCTGTAGAGGTCTCTGCTATGTCATTTAAATGTACTGGCATTCACTGTAATGTTGGCCCAGATTCTTATGAAGATATCTGCTGTCCTTTTTGCTCAAAAGCCTTCAGAGTAGGTCTGCTTATTTAAATGAGAAGCCACCAAGAGGTTAGGTATAGTTATGATGCTGAGATGCGTCCTACAGGCTTGGACTGCATTACACTCTAAACAGTCCCAGCATTAAGGATGGGGTCAGGCCATGTCAAGCGTGGCGCTCCTGATCCTATCTCCCCATCAGCTCTGATAATTGATTGGCCGGCCGGCTGGGCTGAGGTCCTGATTGACCTGCCAGTCACCATATCCCTTGCATGGCCTCATGGGTCCTAGAGTCAGTCAATCAAGCTCCCATCAGCTTCCCATAAAACGCCCTGTCTCTGTGTCTACACAGGCAGTCGGCCGTAGAGATCTCTGTCTCTCTCTCTCTCTGCTCTCACCTTCTCTCTCTCACTTACTCAGACCAGCTGTCACACTTCTTTTGTGCTGCCATAGCAAGGACTGTAGCCAGAAACAAGCTACAAAGAAACCAATAAGATTTTAATATCCTGACAGGCTGTAGAAGCGTCTGATTTTTGTTATTAAATGGTGGTGGGTCTCAGGTCTGGCAGTTTTACTGCTTCGCATCGCCAAGTTCAAAGAAAAAGGGCTTTAGATTTCAAGATAGAGGAGCACAACTTAAACACTGTTTGAGCACACAATCAAACAGGTAGGAAGGAAAAATGGTCCACAAATAATGCCCATTGCTCTGTTTATAACAAAACAAAAGCTGTATTATCTCTTTTATTAACCCTCAATACTCTAGTTAGTCATGCTGGAATATAACCATTATTATTGTGAGAACTGGATAATCCAATTTTGATAAAGTCTGATGTCAACGCATACTTCTTAGATGTCAGCTAGATTTTTTCTGACAGGTTCGCAATAGGGAATCTCAATATCAAAATAGGAAATAGCTTCCAATGAACTGTAAAGGTCAAGTTCACCCCAGAAAGCACCTCAGCATAACCCAATTATAACAACATATTCATCATTATTGCTATTATTTCTATAATGAGTAAAGCATTACACTCACAATAGGAAGGCTGCAAGTTTGATTTGCATGGAACACATAAACTGATAAACCCCCCTGAATGCAATGTTTGTTACTTTGGATAAAAAAGGTACAAACCATTTGTTAAATTGTGGTGTACCAAAAACTCACAATGTCACAAATGTTTTAGTACTTCACGATTTTTGGTAATGCATTCTCTAAACATTTTTTTAACGTGCAAACAGCGACGTGACTTAAATGGATATTGCTGAATTCATGTTGACAAAGCATTAATTTGCCATTTACCACTGTTTATCTATTTATTTATTTGCAGATTATATACACATTACAAATTCATGAGAGTGCTAGTGATCTCTCCAAAGATTTTGCTACAGGTTCAAGTTATTCACATCGATTTGCCACATTAACAAACAAACAAACAGCTGCTTGTTTTAAAATTGACTACTGTGTGGGCTGTGCTTCATACACCATTACACTTCTGACAACAGTGACACTGAGAAATAAATATTTAAATGGGGCTAAATGTGAGGTTGCATTACCAAAATATAGTGGGTGCATTTTCTGTTGTCAGTCTAGATGGAAGTTTGCGATGCATGTACATACTCCAAGTCTTGTGTAAGTAGCCCCTAGCTGTGAGTTAGATTGAATAGCTAGGAACGACAGTAGCAGTATGAGTCAGGGTAGATCTGTCTCTGGATGTTTTGGACATAGATGGGGGGTGAAGGACTATCCGGGCCTGATGAGACTTTGGCCATAATAACCTTCAATCGCTCTGCAGGCTACAAAAACTCCACACAGTTTGAACAATCAGACTGATGCAGGCACATGCTGGAGGAAGATTCAGCCATATGACTTCACCTCAGTGGGTGCAGTGCTCACAATCTCTCATCTGAAGGCTTTGAGCTGTCATCTTAAATTACTGCTGCAATGTTTTTCAGTGAAAACATTTTTTTTTAAGGACGGTTTGTTATTCGGAACAAACTGTAAGGGGGTTCTGTCCTTAAAATACCTGAAATGTGTTAGAAAACAGGCTGTGATCTCAATGATTCACCTCAGCGAATGTGTATGGATTCGCAGTTCAATCCACACCTCTTTTTCTATCCTCATTAATAACATCGCCCTTATCTGCACCCTGTCGCTCCGTCTCCCCGAGGAGCCGCCCTGGATTCTGAGATACTGTGTTATGTGGCTTTGTGACAGCAATGTTTTGTACTTTGCTATTTTTACCCTCTGGCTTGCTCAGCAGGGTTAGAAAGGTCCAGATTACCTTTAAACAAGCCCAGAGTTTAGTTGAGCTCGTGGAACCTTTCCCCTTTGGAAAGGGCAAAAGTTACAGAAAAATCTCCCAGACCTAAGTCTCCCTGAAGCAATACTCGGCTTGATTTAAAGCACGCAGATTTCCTGCTGGCACGGAGGGTGGAGATACATGAGAGTGTGTGTGTGTGTGTGGGTCTTCTGGATTGAATCTGGGTCAGACTGATGTGGATTTTTCTTAGCATCTCCAGCTTTAACGCTGAAGAAAAAAAAAAAACTCTGTGAAGGGAATTCACTAACAATAAATTGTGCCTGCTGATGGCTTCATCTATTTGCACATGCTGTCTTTGATGTTTTAGCTTTCCCAGACTTTAATAGTGCAGTGTTAAAAAATGGTAGAAAGCTATTTTAGCACTCGAGTGCCTGGTAAAATGAGGTAGCAGGTGGTTAGCATGCAAATTTTTTTGTCAAAATAACCCCCACAAAATTAAACCAACTGTTTCGTGAATTTGCTCCTTTGTGTTCATGCTACATTTTGTCCTCGCATTCTTTTACTTCCAATGAAGACTAGATATTTGAAACATTTTGTTACATGGCAAAAGAATAGAACAAATGGAGTATCTTGAACATATCATTTTTGTTCTTATACCATAAATTGAACACATTACCAGTCATTTGCAGTCATTCTGTCACTTCAGCACTACTCATACACTGACAGCATACAATGAAAAGGTTCCTGTAGTGGCAGTGCTTATAAAAGCTGTAATTTGTGTGTGTTTGATGGTGGATAATCTGGCTCTTTCAGGTTTCTTGCTTTTTTTCCGGCTTTTCTCGGCGTGAGACTATGCACGGCTTCAATTATCTGTCACCGAGTATCTGACAAAAGGAAGTGCAACCATTTTGGAAGTCACTCGGCTTTCAAGCTCCACCGCATGTAAGAGGCTTGCAATGAATTTCAGCTTAGCGTTTAGTACGGAAGAAAGCTGATTCAAACTCAAATCCAACTGCTGTGATGTGCCCTTGACTTTCCCTGCATTCGGTGTGTTTACAGAATGATGGGCATTATTTCATAAGGCTGAACACCTCTGGCTCTCAGAGATAGCACTTAATAATAGAGCTGGGCAATAAAAGCGATTCATATTGTCAAAGTTCTCTTTATCTTCCCGTTTTCAGTTTGTACTTTTTTTTACAGCGCACAGCTTATAGTGCGCACTCAATTATGTAAAAGTGACACACTGTATAACCTCAGAGGAATGGACGTTATTTGAGTGGAGCTGGTTACAATGTGACAGACATGCACGCAGTACTTACGAAGAAGACCTCACTAAACACCACACACAGTGAACAGTGATTCGGAGACAGCCCCTTACCGTATTCTCTGTGAAATTGTAATCCATGGAGTACTGTAATTTGCCAAGTTTCTCTTCTTCCTTAGGCTCCACCTCTTTCTCTGTATCCGTCAGCCCTGTTTCTGCATCATCCTCATCCTTCAAGGCCTGAAGGAGACACCCACTAACAGTCAGTCCTTTCGGCCCAACGCTGGCGCTGCCCGATTGCCCTCGCCAGAGCGCCGGGCCCGCACTGGACCAGCCTGCTCTTCAACCGCACCTCTATTAGGGGGGGGGGAGCAAGCACTAAAACACCACAGCGATTAAGACCATGACATGCTCAGTGATGCACTGGATTTGGCTTGTAAAGCCCTTCACTTCTTTAGTGTGCTTTCGTGGAAAGAGTTGCAAGAAGATGAATTGAATGGGTGCAAGCAATTCAGGTTGGTGGGAGGGCAAGGCTAGGGCTGGACGGTGTGATTATACATATCGGCTGTGCATATGGTTCTATATATTGGTATATTAAAATGGCTTTAAACGCATCTCATCCAGTCATACTTCCCATACTTCATACATTTTTTCACTCTGGAATAATCACAGAGAATTGGAGACCAGTGGTCACTTTAAGTACATAACTTGATAAAATACTTTATTATTGCATTATTGGTATTTAAATAAATTATTACTATTTAAATAATAATAATTATTATTATTATAGTCATATTAATGACTATACATATAAAAAAATTAAGCATTTTAAGAAAAAAATTATATTGATTTTGTGCATTACTATTTAATAAAAACACACACACACACAAATTATGTATATTGTGTTATGTGTATTATTTTACAACAGTTCTGCTCATAAGAAGCCATTTCTGCACAGATGGGAGGCTTCCAGTTCATTTGTTATGAATAATCTTCCATATAATTAACCTTCTAATTAATCTTAATCTTCTTAATGCATGACACATCCATTAAAATAAATAAATAAATAAAAACAAACAAACAATGAAATGTTATGGAAGGCATTTTCAGAAAAAACAACAACAACAAAAACATTGTAACATATACTAATATGGCCATAATCCAAAAACAAACAAACAAACAAAAAAAACTCATCGGTCATACCGCCCAACCCTAGGAAAGATGAGCAGACAGATGTTCTTAAAAATACATTGTACAATACATTTTCCTTTATGTTATTTCAGGCAGAGCAATCTCTGGCATCAACAAATCAGTGGGGAAATGTTGTGGATGGTGTGCTATTAGCTCCCTTGGCTATAGTCTAAAGAGTGTTAAGGGGATGTTGAGGGTGGTTTGTTGTCATGCGATTGTCGAGGCAAACTCAGCTCTCAGTTCATTCACTGTGAAACAGTTGCCTTCAAAAAGGGCAGTCTCGCTCATCGGTAAAGCATGCAGGGCATTCACGTTCTCAAGAAGAGTGCTCGTATAATGACCCTCATTCTCTGTGACGTGATCTTCCACACACAGTGGCACAGTTGTCATGACCCTTAGTAATTGGTGATAATCACCACGCTCACGGAAGCTATAAGCATCATGCCAGCAGAAGGTATTGGTGGGAGGGATCATAATGTGTACCAGGCCTGTCTTATTAGTTGTCGGGCTACAAGTGTGAAAGCAAAAGGCTGAACGAAATTGATTTCATGACTGTCTTCTCGACCAATTTCTTGACTTCTGAAGACCAGACTATTCTCGTTTATGCTTCAGTTCAACAAGCTTTTTGAGGTCGGGTGACCCAGAAATCATTTATTCACACTCATGTTATTGTTTGAAATACGTATGACTTTTTTTAACTTACGTAGTGTGCAAAATGAGATGTTTAGCAGGAGCTGTTCTTTTTCCATATTATGAAAGTGGATGGGAATTAATGACTGGCAAGCCCAAATCCAAATAGTGGTCAATATGACATTTTGAATAATGATATACTGATGAAGTTGCTATTCATTGAAATGAATGCTTTGAAAGCTTTTAAATCTTGTTTCTTATTACTTTACCCACTTATTATTTTCCAGGTCAGTCTGACCCATTGTGATTTTTAAGTTGTCAAAAATAACAGCTTTTTAAAATATATATTTTGTGACCTACTCCTCATGCTTACTGAGTTTTGATATTTCGCTGTGCAGCCAATTTCAATGATATTTGTGATGGTCATGGGTCAATCTGACTAATTTGATGATTAAGTGGCTTCACAGAACATAAAAAAAGAAGAAACACTAGCACCATGCTAAATCCATTCAAACTTAATTCAATCTTTTTCCTTTTAACATGATAAAATGTTTAAAACTGTTTCAATTACTTTTTAAATTTGTGAAATAATTACTGAAATAAATAATTCATTCTGAACGTTTACTGTTATAATATGATATTTTGATGATTTTTCATGTGATTTATGGTGATTTATACAGTGTAGATCAATTTGATCCACAACATGAAAGTTATTCATAAATTCTAGACTTAACACAAGAGTTAACATGTATATTATCACCATTTACTTTCATTGTACAGAAAACAACAGCTTGGATTCTGCTGGATATCAAAAGATTTCTGTTCAATTAAAGAAATGAAAGTCACATGGCTTTTAAACAACATGAGAGGGAGTCATTTTTCTTTTTTTTTTTTACTTTGTTTTTGCAGCTGTGTGTGTCCTTTAATGATAATCCTTTCCATCTGACTTCCAAAGATGAAGTTTCAAAAACATGTCAGCCAATTAACGATCAGTCTGGTCATTGTGTCTGAAAATTGCTTCTTGAACAAATTTGTCCTGCTAATGAGGCTGGTGCTGTCCTCCTTCAGGACATTTTTCAATTTGAAGTTGAAGTGAACCAGATGAGTACTGATAATTTGGCCAAGGGCAGTCAAACAAGTGGAACCTATCACCAGCAGTTATGCAGACCACACTTTGACAGTCTTCTCAGCCATTTTTTTTGTTTTTTAATTGGTAATTTCTCTTAAACAATTTACATGTTCAGATTCAGAGCTCAAATTAGAAGTGCGTTTACAAAAGAAATCAATGTGGTTCAACCTTGCCATACCAAGTGCATTTTCTCTCTTCATATATATGTGTATACGTAGACTTACACACATATATATTGTAGATATACATGTACTGTATGCATAGTTACATATATTTTACTCTACTAGAGTAAACCTTTTGTCAAGAGGCTATTAAAATCATTGCAGCAGGCTATAGAAGATCCAACAGCAATTGGGAACCTACCGCCAGTGGCAATCCCGCAAAGTCATCAGACAAAACATAGATAAGGAGGACATGGAAGGAAGAGACAGAAATTAAAACAACCACACACAAAGGCGACATGGGTCTGGGCACACCAGGAGAAATGACTGCTGTGAAGCTCAAAGCTCCTTCTGCTGATAGTACAACAAAGACTTGTTTTGGGCAGGACATTGCATTGTGGCGTATCGCTCTGATTGTTGTGTATTTCTCTAATATCTGTGCTAAATGGCTAAATAAAGGCATCATGATTCACTGACCTCTCTGATTTAGCCAACAAGCACAGGTATTGCAACCTATATGTGGCTGTTTCCCTGCTAAAATGAACAGGTTTGTTAGTTTGTTAAAAATAATTGTTAGCTGGTCTCCCAACCAACAGCTGTTTGACCACCTGACAAGTCACTCAAACTCTTGTGCGTTCATTTAAAAAGGTTACAATACAAAACATAATTTTCATTACATCATTTTAATTTCTTTGGAAAACTGGAGAAAAAGCTATTGTTTATTATATAGGCCAAACTTTAAAAAAATCTTCCATTTTCTTCAAAATAGTTCAAATGTTTGCATTAACACAGACAAAATGATCACAAAAAATCAAATGGAAAAAGACAAAAAAAATATCCATATGGATGCACAAGGGTTAAAGACACCAGGATAACCAGGTTGGCCAGGCCAGGAGACCAGCTAAATGCCTTAGGCTACGTTTCAGCTGTTTTATTCAGCAGGGTTGTGTTGCAAAATATGAATCTATATTTCAAAGGCTATAGCTATTTCTTTTTTCTCTGGAACATCATACGGGGGCTGCTGTATATCAGCTTTTTTTTCACCAGCAAGTGTTCAGATTTGGTTTGACGCTGATGAACTGTGACACTCCGGAATGGCACACTGTTTTTTTTTAAAGAGTGTTGCTAATTATCTGTGTCTGTTCCTCCTCACTGTGCTTTGTGCTCGAAAATCAATGTCTCTAATTTGGGATCTGAGTGGTCTTGGCATGGTCTCAAAGCCAGTGTCCTTACACCGCGAATTAAGCTGACTTTGTCAATTATTCTGTTAGAAGTGTACTATTGCGAGCTTGTTAATGGAATTAGCATGCTAACTAGGGTTAAAGTGCCAGTGTTCCATATAATTTGTGGGTGTGCGGGGAAAAAGCGAGCTGCATTAATGTCCGTTCTTCTATTGTTTTCATTATCTACTGTCATTTCTCTGGGTTGATACCACTTCATAGCACAGTTAACCATATGCAGCACTGAATTAAGCTAAATGCAAGAAAAACAGAAAAGCTCAATACTTTAATGAACTGTAACATGCCCAGGTTGTCAGTCCTGCAATTAAAGTCAGCTGTGAAACAACATCATCAGCAGATGACGAGATCTAGACTGAGTTGTCTTATTCATATTCTTAACTGCCATCATGCATTAGTACAATTATACTTATAGAAATATTAAATTCATGCAACTGCTGGCAACTAAAGAATGAGGCTAATCCTGCAGCAGGGAAAAAAAAAAAGTTTTTACCTCGGTTTTAATACCGTCCTTCACGTCCTTCATGTTGATGGCATTCTTGCCCTTGTCTTTGCCCTTTTTCTTGTTCTTCTTCTTGAATATCCACTTTTTGCAGATGCAGAAGCAGCAGGAGACAACTAGTACAACAGCAACGAATGCAATGGCAACGATAGCCCATGATGGCACTGTAGAGACAAAACACAGGGAAAACTTCATGATTTTAATGAAAACTTTCTGAAACCATACAATAGATTTCAATCATAAAACTTAGTTAAATGAAAATATAATTGTTTTGGTTTGTTGGGAAATATCTGGTTGGGAATTCTGTTAAGTTTATCATTTTTTAGTACAACACAATAAAGAATAGTAAATCGAAAGACAATTCAATTCAATTCATCTTTATTTCTATAGCGCTTTTACAATGTAGATTGTGTCAAAGCAGCTTAACATAGAAAAGTACAGTAAATTGAAACAGTGTCAGTCCAGTTTTCAGAGTTTAAGTTCAGTTTAGTTCAGTTCAGTGTGGTTTAAATTTCACTGCTGAAAGTCCAAACACTGAAGAGCAAATCCATCGATGCGCAGGATCCACAGGTCCCGAACCATGCAAGCCAGTGGCGAGGAACGAACTTCACCAATTGGCGAAAGTGAAGAAAAAAAAACCTTGAGAGAAACCAGGCTCAGTTGGGCACGACCATTTCTCCTATGGCCAAGCGTCTTGTGCAGAGCTGCAGTCTAGGCGCCGGAGGCTGGAGAACGCTGGACGTCCATCGTGGAGAAGCTCCAGGTGGGAGAGGTCACCGGCTGGTGTAGAGGCTGGCCCTTCAGGATAATGCGAAGACTCGTCTGTCACTGGGGTCTTACAGGAATCAGTCTCATGCTCTCCACTCCTCCATGACCACCACAGCAGCTGCTCAGAATACGGCCTGGTCCAGGATTATGGAAACCTCGGGAATAAAAAAAAAAAAAAAAATGGCTAACATAAGCGCAGATGCCGTTCAAATTATAATGTCTTTTGGGAAGTGTTCCCGGCTCCGGTTGCCCTAAATAATGCAGACTAACAATCCTTTTAAGGATTTGTATTTCAAAAGCATTTGTGTTTTATGTGTATGCTAATGCAAAGAGATGTGTCTTTAATCTAGTTTTAAACTGACAGCGTGTGTCTGCTTCCCGAACTGTGCTGGGAAGGCTGTTCCAGAGTTTAGGTGCCAGATATGAGAAAGATCTACTACCTACAGTTGATTTTGATATTCTATATTTTGATATACAGCAGGATGAAATAATTGAAGGGTGTTCACACTTGCAGAGTAGTTCTCTTTGTCCATTCCTTCAGGACCAGAAAAGAAAAAGATATGCTAAACAGTGGTCTGCTTTGCATTCACACTGTCATTTATAAAAGTGAATATTAAGATTAAAGTGGTCTACAAGAGTCAAAACTTTGCCGGGATTTCCTCCATTATGTAAACAAATGAAGGTATGCTGCAAGGAGATGCATTTTACACCTGTATTGAAATGTAATGGTAACATTGCAACACCACAAGTAAGGGTGGGTGGTATGACCAATATTTTGTTTCCTTGTAAAAGTAATTTTATTTCATTTTATTTATTATTTTTTATTTATTTCACTTTATGTAGGCAGTTGTCCCAGAAAATAAACAAAAGGGGTTACAATAAATACGCTTCAATATTTAAGAAATGAAAAGGTCTTCCCTTTTTTCTTTTATTTGGACCTATAGTAGGGATGCAAAATATTGGATTTTTGTCGATACATTCAAATTCCTTTTGGCTGAGCTGATGCATTATCCTTGATCCTAGATAGAATTAGCATTTTTTTCTTTATAATTAGTGTAACAGCAGCCCCTAAATAAATTTGTCATGGGGCAGGCACTAGCACCAAGGTTTACAGCACCCAAGTCTGAATGAGTCGTGTTACAGAGTAGGCATTAGGACCTAGAGGGAGGCTGTTGGCCACAAGTGACTGTTTAACTTTCTAAGCAATATTGCACACAGAATTATTCTGTACTCACATTCACTGTTTCAATTCTGTATTTCAAAACACCCATGCAAAACACCATAACGGCCAACCCTAATCGCAAGCATTTTGTCCTATTTATGGTCACATGTTGTGACATTATGTCCTGTTTTTGGTTCCTTTAGATGTCTTAGGTCCATGCTATATTCATATTCCAGTCAAAGAGTACATCTGGAAGCAGACCCAGACCCAGCTTGATCGGCTTATTCACTTATTCACACCAAGATTTGGACTGCAGTGCTCACACTATTTCAAATGAACCGCACAAACAGACTAATCACCCTCAAGTTTGTTTTAATCTCACCAAAACTGCCAAGATCGTTTATCAAACTATATCTATTTAAATGAATAACAGCTGTACTCGCACGACGGAAAAAATCTGTTATGAAGACAATATCTTCAATAGGTTCAATATCTTCCCACAGCAACAAAGAAGCAGAAGCAGGCGAAAAGTGAAAAGTTTCAGTCTAACGGTTGACGCCCTTTGATCAATTGCCAGAGACCTTCATGTCTGCCGGTCTCACAGGATTAAGGATCTTCGCTCAGACAGAGATGCTGCAACGCTCTAGTGAGAGTAATCAGCCAATTTAGCTGAAAACAGGAGCCGCTGGCATTCACAACTTGCCATTTAAACACTCTTGAAAGACATTTGGAGCCTGAAACTGCTAAAACAATCACCCACAACACTCAATTTATTTGATTGTCAAGGACATCTAAATAAACAGAACAGAACAATCCTGTTTAATAAGGCTTAAACATGTATGCACATTGACCAAACCGCTTAATAATTGTTCAAAAATATCTGTGAGCAATTGACATCCATGGAGCACCGAGATAGACTGTGTTAGAGTAACTGAAAATAGTATTTCCTCTTCTAGTCCTGACTTTATAAATACAGCTCCAAACTCCAGCGAGTGCTGTCAAGGGAGGACAATCGAGCTCCTCAGCTTTTCGACAAGATTAACAGCCTCCTGCCAAGAGAAAGAGCGACGCCTCTATACAGCAGGGCTAAAACTGCATGCGTCAACAGAGCACAAGCACCAGATACCAAAATGTCAGTTTCCGAGACGCCAGAGAAGCTTCCTCCTCGAACCAACATTTGCTGGGAATAATTGGTAGACAGATGTGTTGGAAGAATCCTGCATTCAGAGTCTCATACAGTAATTAAGGCTTCTGCGCGCAACCCAACAAACACCTGGCAACTTTGAGGAAAGCAGATTTCCCCAGAAAAAAAGAGCACATTTTCCCACTCCAGATTTGAATGTGCTTGATTTGCTTCGGGACAATGTGGAGTCAAGGACTGCATAAATAATGTCAGACTCCAGTGCACAAAGACATCTTGTATTCAGCATTTGTTTCATATTCAACGTATTCACATGACCGTGCACCTAAAGAAACTGGTCACGGTCATATTTCGTCTGAAAATGTGAAATAATTTAATAAGGCAGCAATTGACAATTGATGATACTTTACAATAAGGTTTATATCAATTAATGCATTATCAATTTGAAATGCATTTGTTGCAGTATTTATTAATCTTTGTTAATAAATTTACTTTTGTTCATTGATAAATTTGTCAGAACACTTTGATGTTCAGATTGAGAACATGTCTGTTTTTTTTTTTTTTTTTGCTCTAAACATCCTTCATTTTAACACACCTTTTGTTTCGATTGTCATGGTGTGAAGACTTTATATTTGATTTGGCAGTAGAGAAAAATAAAAATAAATGCTAGCATTTCTGTCTCCCAGGAGGGTTAGGATTGGTACCACAGGACACATTTCCCACTGCAAGATTCAAAGAGAGCGCGAGCGAACGGCGAAGATAAAGAGAGCACGCGAGAGAGAGAAAGAAAGAAAAATCAATTGGCTGTTGACAAAATCGATAAGCACTCTCCTCTGAGGAAAAACAGTGAGTGATAGTCTAAAGTAACTTTGGGATCATCAGCCCACGGCCTCAGTTTGACTGTGGGGTAATGGTGGTGACAACACTACTTTTTTCCCTTTGTTTTTTTCTTTCCTAGCACAGTACTATTCACTACTGCTTTACAACATCTATCCAATCAATCAATCAACCAGTACATCAATCAATCATTTTAGCACATGGAAAGGCATAGGTTAAAAACCCATTTATTCAAGTTTAAGAGCAGATTTATTAGCAAGTTATTTCAAATGCACTAAAATATGCACCAAATTGTATGAGTGGTTTTGTCGAATCAACAATTAAACCAAACTTTAAGGCACTTTTTAATATATTCAGTTCTGCTGCATAAAATCATTTATTCAGCAGAACTGTTCACATCATATTTTTAAAGAAAATTGTTCTGTGAATAGTGTTTCCTGCTGACATTCAAATTTGTTAGTTTGTATATCTTGAATAGCTGAGTAAATGTGTTTTGCTCATTTGCCATAACATTTGGCATGGTTAGAGACATGAAAAGGAAAAAAAAAAAAACACAAATTAAGGTGGGGAAAAAAAAATAAACTAAAAACTCTCTGGCCAATCTTTCAAAAAGCTTTTTCCAAAGCCCTGTCATTTCAACTCTTTCCAAACAAAGGAGAATCTGTCAGCCATCTTAAAGGCCACTCTTATTGGTCAGTTGCCCCATCTTCTTTGAAAGCTTGTGGCTTGTGGTAATTGCTCCTGAAGCTTGTCTAGCATCAGACCCTTACTCAAACCTGTTAAAACCTGTTCTCCTGCTCTTTTCTCCACCGCTGGCCTGAATATCAAATCACTTGGGGAATAAAGAGCCCCTTTCATCTCTTTGCAAACCCTGCCCCAAGGGACTCAAGCTGCAGAATGCATTGAGCCATCCTGGACTTAGACCCACCGGTGAACCATCAGTTTGCTTCGACTATCATTACTGGACGTTTCTCGACAGCAGTGTCATGCAGTCGAATACACGGCTGAGTTTTACTAAAAGTCCTACTTCGAAATGTGCAACTGACTGCAAAAATGTCCTACTTTGAAACAGAAAAAGTTAAGTGTTTTTCAAGATAAGTACCTGGTGTAACATGACAATAAACTGTCAAAAATCTGATTATTTCAGAAACTAGTTTATATGTGTTTACATGCAAATCAGTGAACCAGAGATATAAAGTTAAAATCTAACTTTGAATGGAGCTTAGTAGAATTTAGCTAATTTGGACCTCAAAGAGATTCTACTTAGCACACAATTTGTGTTTAGTACAAATTTTTATTTTTTTTATTTTTTTTATTAACTGTTAACCCGAACTGTTAACCTGTTAAATCGAATGCATAAGCTTTTGTTGAACTTGTTATTTGCATTGATTCAAATAATTTTTGAAACAATCATGATTAACAGCAAAATTAATGCAGAAAATAATACATTACCCATGATGCTGGGCATCATGCATTGGTGGATCCACCAATCAGAGATACGTAGGCCAACAAGATATTTGGCCAAAATATACAGGCCAAAAGAGATATTTAGCTCCACCCTACTCTTGAAGCAGAGCTAATTCTCCCTACCCTCTTAATATACTTTAATAGATTTGTGAAAAATTTTCGTTCATTTGATAGAATACTGAATTCAATGCCGTAATGCAGTGTTTCATTTTATTTTGGAAGTTGGGAGCACATTTGATTATACCTTTTAATATGTATGTCATCTTCTGTAAGCAATTGATAAAATACTGCTGTATGCTATACGTATATCAACAAAATGTATTTTTTGAATTTAATGGGAAATTTTAAGTAATGATAATTCAACATGAATTGAAATGCCTTGGCTCCAAATGGCACAGGATTCTGCGATGGTGCAGCAGCACACAAGAGAGCGCGGAGCTCATTTTAAAGACCTGTAAAGGTCGATGGTGAGAACCATTTAGTGCTACAAAAGACACTGAGCAATTCTGACACTTTTATAATGAAAGCTTATGAAAAAAATTATGTTTAATACAACAAGCACAGCTTGAGTCCGAGCAAATTGACTGCTATGAGTACATTAGCAGTATTTTTAATCACACAGTCTGCAGCAGCAATTAGATTACTTTCATAATTGTACAGAGGAAAAATAAATAAATAAAATACTTCTCATATCAGACTCAGTTGTTTAGAAGTGAAATTGCATTGGCTGTGCACTAATAAATGCAAATAAGTCTAATGTTGCACCATCCAATGCAATAAACTTGAGCGCTTATCTTCTTCATCGAGCAAATGTCCTATTCTGAAAGACACTTTTGTGTTTCTTAATTAAAAGAACCCGAGACCCAGAAAGCAATAGAAACATTTTCTAATTAACTCAATTGTGTAAGTGTCTATTGTCCTTTGGGATTGCAGAGCAAGCATGTGCTCTTCAACTTCAAGCAGCTATCTCTCTTTCCGCCGTGCACATGCACACATAAACTCTCAACAAGGAGCACAAAATGAGGTTTTGTAGCTGGACTGTGTGACTGCACAGCCAATCACAGAGGAATATTATTCAAATCCAGGACTGCTGTGGTGCACAATTCACAGCCAAACAAGGCTTAGAACAATGACACGACTGGGGGTAGATGCCATAGAAAGTCTGCCATCTCGCTATTGCTTTTGAGGACGTGAGAGTCCTTCTGCCTCGACCCCATCCAATCGAGTATGTGAATAAGATCTGGAGTGCACTCTCCATCTTTTCCGTGACAAAAGAATACAGCATCAGACTTATCAGACTGGGCTTGCACAAAAATCGTAGCAAGCTGCTTTAGGAAGCCATGCCAGGGAATCCAGACAATAAGGACTCTGAGATTGGCATCTCAGATTTACACAAGAATCTTATCGTTTGCTTGCAGTGCAGGACTGCAAAAATGGGGAAATGCATTCATATGAAAACATCATAAATATGCATGTATTTTAGTGCAAGTACATGGCTATTTTTATTCTACATCTGACAGAATTCTCTGTCAAAAGTCTTAGTCACATGCCAAAACTTTTTTTTTTTAAATGTATGTGTTTATTCGAGTTTCTAGATACTGGCTGCCATACAGTCTGGAGTTAAGGATATTCAGATTTTTAAATATGCTGATTAATTTTCACAACACCCACATAAAAAAGGTGAAAAAAAATTTACTTATGCAAAGCTACAGAGTGAATCTCATAAAATCTGTCACAGAGATTTCCATTAGATATGTCATATAAATAAATATTTCAATAAAACAAATAAGAAAAATTTGACTGATTTCTTCTGCACTGACATACCAATGCAAAAACGCAACAATTATAATCAACAGTTTATGCAATGTTCTATTGTTTTATATCAGTTAACATGAACTAACAATGAAAATATTCCATAGAATTAAATTGATTTGAATTAATGTTGGTTTTAATATTTACTAAACCATTATTAATATCCAGTGCTGTGTTTGTTAACATTTGTTGTAAATGAACTAATGAACACCAACAGTTTAAAGGGATAGTTCACCTCAAAAGAAAACAATGCTGTTAATTTACTTACCCTCATGCACATTAAAAAAATAACAAAAGATAAAAATAAATAAATAAATACATAAACTACTAATAAAAACTAACTGTGCGGTGAAATAATTGCTTTGTTTTGATGGCATTCATCTTAAAATTAAAACATGTTAATAAACGGTCCATCTCTCATTTTAATAGACTGCAAAAATAAGAGTAAACTGGTCATCAGCAGTAGTGACAGCATGACGGCCTTCTCTTTGGGCAGCTCGGGGTTCATTATCCCGCTGTTTGTCTGATCAGAATGTAATGTGAGCGTCTCTGACCAGCGAGGTTGTGTTGCCTGCTAACGCGAAGCTAACAGTAACATGATCTATCCCCAGGCGGCATGCCGCAGGGCCCAGTTACCCACTCTCACACTTGTTAACACGCCAAAATGCAATGAGAAACTCAATGTCTTAACAGGCGTGATTTGATTGAGAGTGCGCCGTGATTGTGAGCGCACGGGCCGAGTGCAGAGAAAATGATCCATCGGTGTAATGCGCCACACACTGGCAACCCAAACTAATGTGTTTTGACAGCACGCCGTTGGTCAATTAACCCTGGTACTAGAGCATGTTATTCAGCACGAGAGAAAGACAACCCTGTTGCACTTCCAAAGATACTCTCTGTGTTAAAGAAAATTACTTGGAAGTGATTTATCATGCCATGTGGTTTCGTTACAGTCCAGCAGATGGGTGGTAATTTCAATATCCATTTAGTAAAGTTTCAGAGGCGAAGGAACAATCTGAAAAGGGAGTCTGGCTCATGTATATTAATTAGGTGATGTAAAATTCACCTAGCAGATTTATTAAAAAGCAGGTGAAAGAGCCACGAGCCACATTAGGATTACCGTCTACACATTTTTTCCCTCCTTTCTACTGTGTCACAGTAAAAAACGAAGAAAATCTTTTTCTGAAAGGTGGGAGTAATGTAGGTCAAATCATACCGTATCAACTAATGACAAACTGCAAGCCTCATATAAGAAAATATATTTGAAGGGAAAAAGACAAGAGTGATAACAGTTCATGTGATATTGCTAGCAGATTAATATCCACCCTTCTCATATCCTCTGTCAACAGCATTCATATCAGATGGTATCTTTTGTTATTACAGACGGTGCTGCTGTTTGGTCTGTGATGCTCGTTGTGTTGGGATGGTAAGTGACACCAGTGATGAGACTCGGGTTGGAAACTGATAATATCACTGATTATGGTGCTCAGAATATCAGGGACGACAGCTATGAGGGACAACAAACAAACTGAAACCCTCATTCTCCATCTCATTTGTACGTTCTCATCTGCTGACTGCTAATCGGATGTCTGTCATCCCAGTTTTTAAGATAATGTGTTTAGTGACAAACAAATAACTGAAAGAAACCCTTTGAAAGATTTTGAAGGATTTTTGAAGGATATTCTAGGTATGGGTTTGAATAAAGTATTTATATTTGTTTTTATTTTATAAAGGTTTGATAGTATTTCTTCTGAATTACAAATAAAACTATAGTCATTTAGATTTTTTTATTAACCGGAAATAACAAAGGTTGTTGTGAGTTATTCCACAGAATGGATTTAGTTAAGTGTACTGTGTTGTCTATATATGAATATAAACATGTCTGAAAACATTGCATCTTTTTTTGTTTTTTATTCTGACCAATTTTCATTTTATTGTCATGGTAAGCCTTGCTGGATAAAATAGGCTATACGTGATGTTGACTTTGCACAGCTTTCTTTTAACCTGATTCCAGCCATGTGCAATCTGGCAAATTCCAGGCTCATGTATGGAATAATATGTACCTGGGCTCCCTTGTACATAAGTTTACCTTTCTTCTTTTGTAATTTCCAGTAACTTGAGTTTATCTGCATAGTAATGTAGTAATGAAGACAGCACTTTACTGGTTAGCTCTTCTTATATAGCACGGATGTCTGCGTTTCTTTGCACAGAGAGAAAATATTTGCTTTGATATCATTGAACAAAGTCATTATCTCAGCTTTTAGCTGCACCAGCACTGCTTCTCTGGATACCTGCAGTTCCTCTCTTAATGTCTGAAGCGAGATTGAGCTCTCCACTGTGATTTTGCAGTCTAGACCGTGTTACTTTTTCTGCCATTTTTGGACTGCTGACTGTGAAGGTACTCAGGATTTTTCTTTTGTTTCTTTTTACCTTCTTCGTCATTGCAGAAGTTTAGTTGTTAGGTTACTTTTATTACATTTGGTCCTTGCTTTATTAACATTTGAGAGCTCAGATGATTATATTAACGTATTGGTTTCGGCAGAGTTCTACACTTCCAACCTACTCCAAGCGGAAACCAGAACTCACAATTATCATTTAAAATTATAAATTATATATATTAAATAAACTATATTAAAAAGTCAAACACATAATTATAATAAGAAAATCCAAACAAAGTGGTCTCTAATTTTTTTAACTGCTTTAAATATAAAATGCCAATTTTGAGAGTCAATCATTGTAATTTGCTTACTTGGTGATCAATAATAATTACTACTATTATTAATAAGTTATGTTATTAATCCATTTTTGTAGAAACATTTCAGGATTTTTTGATGAACAGAAACATTAAAAGGAACGGCATTCATTAAAAAATAGCATATAGTAATATCTTCTGCAATATAATGCATGTCTTACTGCCTCTTAGCTTTATAAATAAGAAATTCAAAAGTAGCTTCTCTGCTACTCTGCAGGGAAAATGTCTTTTCTCATATGTCTGTTTACTGCTATAATGCAGTTTTAACTTGTTTTAAATTAGATTATCTCGTCCTCCAACAGGCTTTTATAATGTGAAGCAGGCAGACGGAGAGGGCTGGCCTTTTATTTTTGTTTGTTTACATAATTTGATTTCAGAGTTGCTGGGTTGACAGGCCTGGTAACCTTCAGATGTCCTCTGGGCCAGTTTTAGGGCAGCGGGGAGAAGGGAAGAGAGGGAGATGTTAATAGGTCAAAGGTTAGCAGAATGGAAGAGCAAGCAGATCCATCTGTCATCTGTTGGCTGGTGATGTGTTTGGCATGCTGCTCCGGTTCGCCTCCTGTTGCCGACCATGACTGAGGCTTTCTACAAACTGGCGAACAACACAGTCCCGCAAAACAAGCAAAACACATCACACCTCATAAACATAGATGGAGGACACACATCTTGACCTGTTTTGTCATTTTTGTAGCTTGGACAGTTGAACATGACGGTCTAGCTGACAAGGTCATGAGTTTTCAAGAATGAATGTACATATATTTATCATTTACTGTAAGAATAAATGTAATCTGTTGTAACTTTGAATAAAAGAGTTTGGTAATTAAATGAACACATTTTCAATAATTAAACTTTCACCTAGTATTTATGATCTGTATGGCATGCACTGTGCCAGAGATTAGCAACATGCTAACATTAAACACAAGAGTTCATTTTAATATTATAAATATCTACTTCAATTACGACAAAGCATCTTAGAAAAGTTAAGAAAATAGGTTTATCGTTAATCAAAATCAACTGTCAGTTTAGGATTCACTTACTAAAAGTATGTCAGAAAACCAAATACAATTGTTTCGTTTAAAATCTCCTAATATTTGTGGAGTATACAGCTCTTTTCATGCGCGAAATGTGCATCGTGTATGTTAAAAGAAAAAAAGTATTCTTGTAATTAAAATCCAGTATCCTGTCATCCAGTATCTATAATGTGTACTGTATTTTTGTACCAGACAAAAATGTTTGCTAACATTATTGCTAAAAGGTAATTGAGGGGGCTGTTGACGTCAATAATTGGAATTACTACAGTAAAGTAGTAATAAGTAAAAACTGAGGTAACTATAGGGTTTAATAAGAACGTTATTTAATTCAGGAAAGTATCCAAGTAAATCTATGGACAGGTAAAATAATAGAAAATACTGTAACGATTTACATTTAACCCAATTTCTGAGGTGCATACTGTAATTTTGTGTTAAATAACAACATGCTAAAAAGATTGGTATACAAACAAAATATATTCATTTTATAAATAATGTCAATTTAGCATGGAAGAGTATCTCAGAAAAGTAACTACAGATTTTTTTTTTTTACTAAATTAAAATATATTTCACCCACAATCTGTGTGCATTATATATTTTGTTCTACAACAGTTAACAACTTGCTAATGTCAGACATGTTTCACAGCGAGTGCCTCATGAGCAAAACAAATGAGTTGCTGACTAGAAGACAATTTAAACATCTTTAACAAGGTTTCACAGTAGACATCTACAGTGGGTAGCTCGCTAGGGTTTGAATCAGATCTAATAAGTGTACAACAACGTGACAAATTACAAGACGGGCAACATTTTTCAAGCTTGAGCTCAAATTAAAATGCAAATGCATGTAGATTTCTTGTAATAATGGCAATTTATAAAATCTGAACCCATTAATTTGTAGCTAATGTTCAAAGCCCATGTTCCCGGTTAAGTCTGCATTTTAACAAGAAATGAACATTGATTGTGGTGTTTGATAGAATGTCTCAGAAATTTGCAGAGATCAAGGGGCATTGTGTTGGGGATCCAGTGTGCAAGAGTGCTTCAGAGGCTGGACAGAGTGTGTTCATTATTCATTTTAATTGTGGCACAGCTGAATAATGTCTCAAACTGTCTCTGTGCGGCGAACTTAATTATCATCGAAAACAGACGCCTTGAGCTTGAGCGGTGGAGCGTTGGGAGAATAACCAGAGCTGTTGTGTTACAGTCATTTTCTTTTGTTGCTGCGAGTCAACCAAGCTGTGTAGCCGCAGCAGTGTGCAGACCTTTTTGAGCCAAGATGGTTGGGTTAAAACTGTTGAACCTGTCATCTGGTCTTGAGACTCGACGGGGAATGTTCTCGACGTGTGCCATGACAAAATTAGTGTGGCGTACAGAGAGCTACCTGTCGCAGTGATTCTGCACGCAGGAGCGTTTGTGATGGCCGCCGTAGAACGGATGTGATGTGGTGTGACCGTGAGGGTTGAGGGAACGCTGGTAGTCACAGGTTATGGGTAAACTGTTTTGAATATGTGTCACTATTTGAGACTACAAATAAATTGATACAAAAACAATGTGTGTCTGTTTATTTACATTTACTTACATTTGCTCTCCCAAAAAATGTGGTGTCATTTCTACCACAACCAAGAACTTTCCCTGAATAAAGCAATAAATTTTTTTTTATTAATTATGAAATGTTCCATAATGTTCTAAATCTAAACATCACTTGCGAATACCCTATAGTCATTCCTTCCCATCACAAAATGTGAGGTGGAATTGAAACAGTGGATTAACTCATTACAGGAAAGATTTATCATTAGAAATTATTAAACGGCTCTCTGTAATACTTGATTCTGATTTATGGATCACACCATTCAAAGGTATGTTATTCTGATATAACATCCCCTGAATAAAACAGACTCATCAGGGAACTTTGAATCATCTTGACCATCAGTGAATACGTTCACATCCATATATATGCTTGTCACATACTGTATATGATTGTTTGGTGTCATCTTGTGACTGATTAATGCGTAGGTTAGTATGTGCTCCATTCAGCCACTTCTGTTTCTGTTAGCTTTGCCTATAATTAAAGAATTAATAAACGACAACAGCTCAGATTGATGTTTTGTGTCTAATTTGTAAGTTTCGTGGCAGAATATTATTTCAAAGAATAAATCCGTCTAATACAACAGCCTATCAGGCTTTATTCTGCGATAACAACCTTGCTGCTGTAGCATACACTAACAGATGTATTATTTAGTTACAAGAACCCAAAAACAGCAGCATGACAGACAAGCAAATAAATATGAATGTGAACATTCACTGATGGTTAAGATGATTTGAAATACCGGATGAGCCTGTGTTATTATCTTCGGTAGTTGTTATCAAGGAATAATATACATTGGAATGTCACGACTTGCCAATCAGAATCAAGCAGACACCCTCAAGTATCTCAGATAACAACCACTGAAACAAATAACACAGACTCTTCAAATATTTTATTTATTTCTTATTAAAGAACTACTTTTTCATTCTGATCAACGTTTTGTCAATTTTTTTTCGTTTTGTAAGTATGCCATGTAATAAACACGATATTGTACATCCTGCTGATAATTTATTTTCAGAAAAAAGCCCTTCAGTCACATTGAGCTGTATTCTGTGTGATTAACCAGCTGTATGTACATTATCTCTTTCGTAAATAAAGTATGGCAGTGCTTGACGTTACTTTGTAGATAAATTAAATAAGTTGAAATGAAAACTGGTTTATGGAAGCTTATTTTTAAAGGTCCAAATGTACCTGAGCAGCATTCAGCTGTGTCATGAAAATGGATATTTGTCTTCATGTTTTGTCTACATACTGTTATGACAGAAAGGCAGAAGAGTGAAGTAAATCTTTATCCTCACTATGCAGCATCTGTCTGTGTTCCTGTTTTTGCTGCGCTAGATGGCAGATTGTGACAGGTCCATGCGTCTTATTTTTACAGGCGGCACCTGCACATATGCAGCGCAATGGATTATATTGGCGCAGAACTGCTCAAGTACTCTGCATCTGGGCATGCTCATTTATCACTAATGCGGGTCCGTCAGGGTTCCTGGATGGCCAGTCAATACTGAACCCTTCTCTTCAGGCATTCATCAACCCAGGCACCGTTTGGCACAGAGACGTGCATGTGATGGAAGGAGGTGGCTAAAACAGTAATTTAAGAGACTGTAATAGAGTGTCTTTTTCTGGCTGGATCTCAGAAAGGGGCACATCTGTCTGAGTCAAATGCAGCAACCCTTTATTTTACAGTTGTCTGCAGGAAGGCAAAGTGATAATTAATGTGGTGAATGTGTGTTCAAGTGCGAAAGCAAGGGTGGAAGTGAAAGAGTACGTGTGTGAGAGTGTGAGTGAGAGAGAGAGAAGTTGCATGTGTGAAACTGAGTATGAGAGACAGAGAAATGGGTAAAATGACCAGACACCTACAGTAAGGTACTGTAGTTGAAAGAGAGGACTCGCACCTTTCTCAGGTCTGGCCAATGGTGTCGTGAGGGAAGGTGTTCTTTCTGTACTGCATCATCTTCGCTGCTATATATATGTGTGTGTGTGTGTATGTGTGTGTGTGTGTGTGTGTGTGTGTGTGTGTGTGTGTGTGTGTGTTACTTTAAATCTATACAGTCGTGGGGTGGATTGTGCATAAAAAGCAAAATCAATCAAATTTAATCAATTCAAATCAACTAAACTAAATAAAGGGCAAAAAATATATATTTTAAAAACTATGCTTAAGGGCTGGACCATTTTTGTACACACACACAAAATATTAAACTATTAAAATGCATGCTTAAATACGAGTATAGAGAAAAATTTTCAAGCAACATTTTAACTTTATACTCTGTGGGAATTGCCAATTGTTTGAGAGCCTCGAGTGCTTTTCATTCATTACTGACTACAAAAAGCATCTCAAATCAGCTATTTACAAGATTTTATTATGGCTATAATGCTAAACATTATGGGGTTTAAAGGTTCAGAACGTTAAATAAAAAGATTGATTTAAAGCTGTTTGCAACAGAACAACTATCATTTTCTTTTGTGTTGTCTTTACAACTGGGTTGCGGCTGAAATGTCGTCTGCTGCATAAAACATATGCCAGAGTAATTGGCAGTTCATTCCACTGTGGGGACCCCTGCCAAATCAGAGACTAAGCCGAAGGGTAGTGAGTGAGTATTGTCTTCACACTGTCTTTGAGTATTGTCTTGCTGAACCATAGTTTTACCACTTTATTAAACACTGGAATATTAATCTGCCTTTGTCAATTAAATATTTACCTGTCCTGCCCCTAAATTTCACATAATAAATGCCAACTTTAGTTTTTGCTGACACCAGTTTTGATGTTTATTTTAGTTAACAAATATAGTTTTTGTTTTACATTTCAGGAGAAATAATAATCATGCTTTAAAGTGCTTAAAGCAGATGTGTGTATAATGGCAACATTATATAGGACCAACATTATATATGACCATTATATTGAGAATGTAATATATATATATATATATATATATATATATATATATATATATATATA
>CAIGQV010019029.1:1675389-1700586 GCA_903798115.1 Danio jaintianensis
ACACACACACACACACACACACACACACACACACACACACACACACAAGCAGTCAGTATGCAAGAGCTGTTTGTACTGAGAGTGTGAATTAGAATATTTTTCAGCATTGCGTAACGTTCTACATTTGAGTATTTTATCCTACAGAGTGGCTCTATGAAAAAGATGAATCCACTGCTGCTGGCAACAAGTCACTGGTTTTGTGATTTACATACTTCCAGAGGCAGTCTGGGGGTCTCTTCTAATCTCAAAGGGCTTTGGCCTAATCCAAACCTCCTCAGGTTTTCCTCTTGATTAATTTAGAAGAATAGCACAAAGGTTCAATCCAGCCCGCTCCCCTGCACCTTTTCATTTAGTATAAAATTTACAGCCCATAGGTGAGGATTCAGGTTGAAAACCTTGATACTGTATTAGATTTTTTTTTTCTTGGAGACAATTTGCAGCTATTTTTTAGTCATGTATATCTACTTAAATAAGAAAGAAGGGATTTTTGGGGGTAGAAAAGTTTGTTTTAGTAAAGTATTTTAAATCATCTGATGATATATATATATATATATATATATATATATATATATATATATATAAACAATTAAAAACAATTAATCAACACTATTTACAGTACTTCCTGAAATCATATTTGCACCTTGTATTTCCATACTATCTGGAAAATAAATTGCACCTGACTACAATCTGTACTGTGTGAAAACTGACACCTCTAGAATATCATAACTTCCTACAACTTTCTTTATCTGTATCAATTACAGCTGAATGCAAAATGATTAGCCCTCCTGTGAAATTAATTCTTTTTTAAATATTTCCCAAGTGCAGTTTTTTTTTTCCCAACACATTTGTACATATAATACTTTTAATAACTCGTTTCTAGTAACAATTTTTTTTCTTTGCCATGATGACAGTACATGGTATTTTACTACTTAATTTGCAATATACTAGTAATCAACTTGAAGTGTAATTTAAAGGCTTGGGTTAATTAGGTTAACTAGGCAAGTTAGGTTAATTACTGTAGGTTGGTCATTGGACAACAGTGAGAAAAAATAAATTAAAAACTGTTTTTATAAGACTTTCTCCAGAAGAAAAAAATATATATCATTATAGGAAATACTGTGAAAATACCATTGGTCTATTAAACACCCCTTGGGAAATATTTGAAAATGACTAATAAATGAATAGAGCAGCTGAAAAAAATGCTTCTCAAAAGAACTTAACCAACAAGACTTACACCAAAATGTTTTGAACTACTGAGCTATATCATGTGTGAGTGCTAACCAGCTTAAGTTGGTCTGTTCTGTAGGAATGAGCACATTAGTGTGGCTTTCTTCTTGGCAATAAAGTCAATTCTGACATGTTTCTTCACAGGCTTGCAGAAGGAGGACGTGATAGACGAAGATAGAGAGAGGTGAGGATGAAAGAAGGGGAAGTGTGATGGAAAGGGTTCTTGTGATGGTGTGTATGTGTGTGTGATGGTTGGATTCTGACAGGTAATCTACAGTGCAGTGGTTCTAGTGTTCAGCATTCTCGTCTCTGATGTGAATTGACAGTCACAGGACAGTCTGACTGATGTTTCCACTTCTCACTCCCTGCATGTCTCAACAAGCTGTAACATCTCTCTTTCCCTCAAACGTTCTCTTTCTCATTCTGTGAAGGACAAACTGTGCTAGTGGAGAGTGAGAGGAAAAAAAAGATTAAATAAACAATATTGAAGGCATGTGTCCTTAGTTTTCACACTGTGAAAACGTCTGTCAATCTATTTTTTTTACTCAAATAAATAAATGGAAATAAACAGAGCATAAAAAAATGTCAATTCCAGTTAGCGTGACAACTTCTGATTCTTAAATAATTTTTATTTTATTTTAATAGAACTTTAATAGAACAAAAAAAAAAAAAAAATCAAAGATTAGAGGAATTTAAATGCTAATTTTGAGAACAGATTCTGGAGGCAGTTTGTAAACTTATGAGGTGTAAGATGCCAAAACAAAAGATTGAAAGTACTCAAGGGTTATGCGGGTCTTGAGGCAGACAAATCTGTCCTGCATTGACATTTTACTCATCAAAGCTAATTAGTATTACGATCATAAGTAGATAGAAGATAGATAGATAGAGAGAGAGAGAGAGAGAGAGAGAGAGAGAGAGAGAGAGAGCTGTCAAGCTCATCAAGTGAGGACTGTTTTCATTGCTCAAGTCAAGAATCATTACAATCATTTACAACTGTGCAGGCGAAGCCACGGCTGACACTAACAAACCCGCCAGAGAGGGACTATATAAATATACTTTTATTTTTATTACAGAGATTTAGATTGCTCACTGCAAACAATTTTGACAGGCGGCGGCATCAATTACAGTGGACTGCATTGTTTATTTGAAAGTATTTATAATAATAGAACTAAATTTATGCAGAAGGTGAATCATAACAATACAAACTTTGTTTTGAAGAAAGTATACAAAGGGCACCTAACGGCTTTAATTGATAACCCATAGGGCATTGTCAATGACAATCAAATAAAAACAACAGATACATTTAAAACTACTCATGGCATATATAAAAACAATACATTACCAGTTTATAGACTGACAACTATGTAAGATTTCTTTGAGTTTTGTGAGAACTTATCTATTTTGTCATTCATGGTCCTTCAAGGATGGAAGTGGGCAGATCTGAAGATCTTTGTCGCTGTGCTTTGCGCACTGTTACACTATGATTGGTGAAATTGGCTAAACAGTATCATGGGTATTGTAGTTTACCAACCAAATAACACTTACTTTGAACTATAAACAGATGGATTAAAGGCACACTACTGTATGTAAGATTTCTTTACTAAAATATCCAGAAACCACTAGAACAGTATTAGAAAAATTGCAGACTTATGTACTTACTTTATCCCAAATGTTTCAAAGAATATTCAAATCCAGAAATAGAAGTAATTTTCACTAGTGACATGGACTGTGTCGCCATGCTAATGACATCACACAATGTTATATGATTTATTAGACTGAACAGAGTAGCATTATAACAGAACCTTAAAAAGTATTTAGTATAATAAAAAAGTGCCGTTTCATCCCCACATGATCACAAGCAGAAGAACCGTAAGAGGTGGCCTGAGGCATAATAAAAGCTCTGCTGTTTTTATTTTGCCGCTTCACAAAAATTGTTTCAGCACTCAATTCAGTTCAATGGCTTTTAGCTTTACTCTGCTTCATACTACCATGATAATAAGTTTTGAATAATTTAGCTCAATAATGAACATGATTTCCATAGTTCAGTAGGATTAAAATTAGGACCACAATTTCTATGTGATTCCACACAGACAAAACATGTTTTGGTTCCAAATTAATTGCCATATTAGAGTTTCTTACTACCAGAACACAACTACTGCACCTGTAGATATCTTGTAAAAACAAATAAATGAATAAATGAACTAAATACCATTGACATCTTGCTATCTTTTTTTGATTTAAAACATACAATACTAATCAAAATAGCACTCAAAAACCAAAAGTAAAGAGTCCCATATAAATAATCAAAGATGTACCAACAGCATACTAAAAGCCGTGTGCCCATATCTGCCCTCTGTTCAAAAGCTATTTAAGACACCATTTGATTAATGTTGGGGATATTGATTCTGCTGAAGCGGTTTTGTAAAAGATTTTTGTTTGTGTAAAAAAAAAACACCCTTTCATCTCGCTCTCTTTCTGAATAGATTTGTTGAGATGGTACTGGTAACAGTAGCAACTGGATTGTCAAAAACAGAGGGTGTCTTGACGCTTCAGTGTCTAAAAGGTCCTGTCAATCGACTCCACAAAAATAACCTCGTCTGGCTTGTCTCCAATTACAATGCCAAAATTGGCAGGAGAAATGTAATTCCTTTCGATCCACACATCTTTTAACAGCTCAATGACTGGAGCCAGTGAAGGAAAGGTACAAATGAAGAGCAAATGAGCAAGTGAGAGCGCCACCTAGAGTCAGTCCTGAGAAACGACCAACATGAGTCTGACACTTGCTGCTATAGGATCATGAGGACAAACACAGTGTTACCTTTAAAAGTGCAAAATAGTTAAATCCAGCACCACACTCAGGTGTGAAGACTCCAAACAGTTCCCCACAGCAGCGTTGTCAGCAGGCAAAACAAGTGTTAAACGTTTCAGATGGCTGGTCCATCAAATAAAGCCATCTGCTAATTCCCAACAAATGAATTGTAAGGCGGCAGGCTTAGCCGTCCCTTTATAAGCACCATCGGCACAGCCTCTCTTCTGCACTGATTTCTCTAAACGTCTGTATGTGGGATATTTAAACGAGCCTGTTAATTAATTAAGCATGGCTGAGTGGCATTTTGGAAATGGGAGTAACTGAATAAGACAGAGATAGTGGAAGATAGACATAGTGAGCTAAAATGAGTATGGTCTGACCTCCGTTAGAGTGCGTTTGCTGTGGAGAAAAGATATCGCTGTTACCGAATCCTAAAGTCTTTGCGCTGTGGCACGGGGGAAATATTTACTCAGCCATCATGTCATTATGTCCTACACACTCACTCTGACCTAATTTTACCTTTGGACACATCCATTTGGGTAAACACCAGCATTGTGTCCAGGTCTGGTATCAAACTAGCCATCGAAAACGTTAATGTACCTTCAGTCTGTTCAAAGTAAGCCATTTCCAGAAGTGGCTATTACAGCTTTTCCAAGAACACTAAGGTTTTGCTCTTTCTTGTGATCTATGCAAATGAGACATGACAACCTGTAGAGTTCAGATCAGAGTAGTGTTGTTTTGTTTGTGAAACTAACTTAGACAGACTGCCTATAGTCAAGAAAATAGCATTGCGGCCAACTGAACAAATAGCCTTCACTGAATGGGTCAATATTGTGAGCCTGCATGAACAAGACAAACTGAATCAACCTAAGCGTCAATAAACAAATTGGTGAATTCAAATTTTTCATTATAAAGTCAAAATTATATGAGATTTGTTTTAAAGGAAATCCTGGGTATTAAGAAGTGTATGCCTTAATAAAACATAAACATATCTTACTGAAATATGGAGTAGAAAACCAATGGAAGATTTACATAATTTAAATATTTATTTTGGACTATGAGGGCACCATTAGTGTGATGCAGTGTGTGATTTCAAATGGATTCACTCAGAGAGTTACTGGCATTGCCTGTTGTTGTTTTTTCCACAACACAACTTGGAAAATAAAATAAGGATACGATTCAAACATTGTGTGGTTTTCAGTTGTAATTTTCAGTCAAAGGGATGTTGGTCTTCTCTAATTTTGTTTTTATACCCCACAATGGAAATCGGATATCAAGTGATATCCACACTGAGAAAAGACAATGGTACAATGAATATGCAAACGTTTGTTAACATCCATCTTCATTGCTGCATCTATCATTATTGGAGAAAACTGTAAACTTACTGACGGCAATGAAACTGACCATAAAGCTTGAACTTTCTGCTTCAGTGAAGGACAAGCATTTCCATGTTCACATTCTGTCATTTCTCAGTGCAGATTTCACTCAATATTCAAGAGCATTTACAGTAAACTCTTTGTAGAGAAACACTGACGGTACCGCATTTGGTTTAAGTGTACACTTAAGCCTTAAAGTCATCAGGCATCTTCTCCTTTTCTCTTCTTCTTATCACTAGAAAAGCAATGAAGACATACATCAAATATTTATTTGGTGTTTTTCATCTGAAAATTATTACCAAAAACAACACGATGTGGTATTGTATCAGTATTTTGTATTCCCAGATGTATTCCAGTAATAAAAGTAACAAGTTGAGAACCAGGAGGGGTGCAACCAAGTGACATCATTGAAAATAATGGCAGCCCCCATAAACCAAAATATGCACAATGTGGATTAAAAATGATCAAGCATGCAAATTTTATAAACACTATACAAATAACATTACTAAATGTTGTGTTTTCACACACATCTGTGAGCCTGTGCAAGAGAGGTTCTTCTAGCATTGCAGTGGATTAATGTCATGTGTTAGGTCACAGGCCATGTTTAGCCTGCTGTAAAATCCATTGCTAGTCACCAGCATAAGATATGTTTTGCATGCTGGTAAAGGACATATATTGCTAGTTTTGCTGCTCCTTCCTGCCCTGTCCAGGGATTGTATGTATGTATGAAAGGGTATGAAATGGAGGGAGGAGAGGGTGATGAGAGCGAAAGAGAAGGTTTGCCAGAGGCACAGCTGAAATTGCTCCATTAGGAAACTCTGTTTGAGCTGGCTGAATGAGACAGGGGGATGATAGATATATGGGCTTATGCCACAGCCTATGTCTCTTTATCCCAAAAGATTCCTCTGATGGCTTTTCAGAACATCATAACTGACACTGCATCTGTATCATGACTTGCTCTGCTGTGGAGCCACCATTATCTGTCTTATGATTTGCAGGACGCTTGACAAATTACTGACCCAGTCGTTACTTTTATTATGTGCTGGAGTAATTTGGCCTGGGACCTCATCAATGCTTCATTATACTTGCTTTTAGAAGTACTAAGTAGCATCTCCTTCAAATCCATAATTCCTGTATAATCAGACACAATGTCATTAGAAATCAAAAAGTTAAATGTATTTATTATTAAGATATCAACTGTTATTAATACCTTGATAAAAGTAGCAGTAGAATAGCTGAATGCTTTTTTATTATTTCATTTAATAATACATAAAATGTCCCTCGTTGAGACTGGCTGAGACTTTTGAAGCAGCAGATTTTTTTTCATGAAGCAATAATCTTCAAAGAAAGAGATACACCTCATTCGGACAAGGTATCACAAAATTTACTTTTCCTCCTTGGTAGTCAAAGGTGAACGGCAATTCTCTGACTTTTCATATCTAAAATGTTGGCTCCTTTGGGGCACTGCATTTTATTTTCATGTTCATTTAATGAAACTGGGAATTAGATCTCAAGACTACAGTGATGTGAATTTAAAATCCTTATCACGTACGGCTGGAGCTGACTGGCGAAGGATGGCCATCATTTTCACAACAGACGCTCCTAACAGAATATATATGAGGCTATATAAGAGGCAATGCAAGCCAGGTAAACAAATAGACTCCTGGAGAAAGGACTGGGAAATCTGGCCGAAAACTGTACAGGCTCCACATCAGTCTTGCTTAGGCAGGGTGAATGAGTTTCGATACTATTTGAAAGAAATCCTGCGGGTAGGTCGAAATGAAACAAAGAGAAAAATGAAGATGGAGGAGGTGGAGTGGAAGTCAGTCGAGGAGCTTGAAGGGGTGCACATATCAACCTTGTGTTGAGGAAATTGCTGCATGAAAAGGTTTGCAATTGACCTCATCAGAGGTTTCCTCACTCATGAGTGCCTTTCAATCAGAATGCATCATAGTTGAAGTAGACCCTTGCTTCCGTATGATCATTAGCCAAATAGGACAATACAAGACTACTCTTTTCCTTCCCAATGTATCCTTCCCAACCAGTGCTTAAGCATTTGACTGCCGGTCCATGAGCAACACAACATGCTGGATAATCAGGAACTGATTTCACAAATGTAAACAAAAATCCATTCTGAGCACAATACTAAGACGATGATGAATTGGCCTCCCCGCTTTGTGGTGAGCTGACAAAGCATGTTTTGCACTGAATGCATACTGAATACCATGATTAACAATGACTAACTGGGTGATGTGTTTTTGTACTGAATCTGCAAACTCTCTTAGTAGAGCCAAAATGGCTTAATCAGTTGAGAGGCCATTGAGGTTTGGAGAATTGCAGCCTTTGAAAAAAAATCAAGCCAAAGTCCAACACAATTAGTCAAGCCATTCTCTATGCTGATTGATTGGGGTAAACACTATTTATAAGGGTAAATGTGTACAATGGGTAAAGTCTGAAGTAATAAGTGGATAAAAAAGCTAGACTTTGGTCCCCAGATTCCTTGAATAACCGATAATTTCAATTTAAAAATAGGTTGATACGTAGTAGTATAAATGATCTTAAAGGCTTTATAATTTGTGCCATTATTCACATTATGTCATTCCAAAGCAGTTATGAGTGTCTTGAAGATATCTTAAAGAAAAATAAACTGACTGGGAATAACACTGGAGTATCAACAAATGACAAAAAGAAACCAAAGAAGCATAATAAAGATAGTCCATAATGTCTTTTTTACTCTACATTCTAGGTCTCTTAAAATGATGGTGTTGTGTGAATATCTGACTGTTAAAAGCTGTTTTTCTCCTAAAACCAGATATTTGAAAATCAATGTCCTTTGGAATAATTAAAGTACCTATTACTAAAAGTTTATAGTTAGTAAGGACTCTATACTCTATCTATATACTTATAATAAATAAATTATTTGCAAAGATGATGAATTATGAAAACAAAATCTATGAAGGACTCCAAAGGTCCTTCACTACAATGGCACATGGAAACCCAATGATTTGGACTAAAAGGTCTTTGCTTTAGAAGATACCTTGAGTGGAGGCAATGCAGAGGCAATGCAGAGTTCATTCTTTCAGTTCTGATGCGTTTTATATGTAGAGGCTTTTGATGTCATGTAACGAATAGAACAAATGATACAATGATAATCCAGTAGATGGAAGCAGACAAAAATGTGTTGATAAAGTAGATAGGTGGAAAGACGAATGAATAAACTGAATTGAAAAAGGATGTATAGAGACCAGAGAGCGTCAAAACCATGTTTCAGCCAGGGCGCTTCGGCAAAACCGCCCCCGTATTTGATCATGTTTATTGTCTGAAACCATCTGCAGCTGATAACCCTTGACTGAACAAGCTGTTAGTCAGCCCGAGAGGGAGTTGAGAGAGAAATCAGCCATGCTATAAAATGGCTTCTTCAGTCACTATATGCTTCCTCCACAGTTCACACTAATTGCAAATGACTGCTTTCCGATAAAGAAATAAAAATGCAAAGGATATTGGCCATTTTCAATCACGCTCAATAAAACTGATAAATAAAAAAACTTTTATTTAGTTATATACTGTACACTCCATGGTGTATTCCTACAGAAAAGACCATAATTAGATATTATCCAATGGTCAATAATACTTGGTTTAGGTTAGTTTCTTCTAGTTAAGACTAACTGACCAACTTTGTCTTTTTGTTGAAGCGAGTTGAACAAGAAAGTCTTGCTAAACACATGATGGTGAAGAACCATCAGAAAAATAAAAAAAGATTGAGAAGCCTTCCTGAATAAAAATGTCAAAATTAGCATTTTTGACACTCAAAATATGCTTGTCCTTTAAACTGCCTTTAGAAAAGATTTTGCTGCCTAAGCAAATTGCATTTGCTTTGCTTCTGCTGTAATTACTTTAATGACAGTAAATACACTGTACGACAGAACAACTGCAAAGTCGAGTGATGTCTCGCAATCATTGCTAGACAAGAACAAAAAGTGATCGCACACCTCTGTCAGCAAGTGTGTCAGAGAAAGGTAGTTATTAGCGATGTGGCTCTTTTGCGCGCGCTCTTGGTGATAGTGAAGATGGAAATTTTCATTATGGGCTGGGAAGCGGGGAACAAGCAAAATTGAAAAAAAATCAACTCAATAACTCCAGAAGTGTTATCAGGAGAGTCTGGCCTAAATCTGCATGCTAATAAGCAAGCATTGCCTGGAGGGTATCGCCTCCAGCCGCTCGCCACAGGAGCAGACAACATGGGACCAGAGATGAGCATCTCTCCTAACACACTTAGCACAGGGTTTTTTAAAGCCTGGTGCTGTCCGGGGCCCTTTGAAAACCGTTGAGCGGAAGAAGTATTTACAGAATTGTTTCCGAGCAACAGGGGATGGAAGGCTGACTGCTTTGAATGGACTTTGACTACTGGCTGTGCAAACATATATGCATACTCAAGAAAAACCAAAACAAATCTACAGATCCATGCATGCTCTACAAGAGCCTTGCATGAATCAATGAATTCCATAAGGTGTGAATGTAGTCAGCTGCATTCATCACCCACAGAGTGGGTGTTGGCATAGCCCCAAAAATAGACCTTTCTCAACAAGGAGCAATCTGCCATTTCAAGTCCCTGTGCGCCTGCAAGCTTGTCAATCTCACTTCCATCAGCGTGCATCTGTGTCACACTGTGACACATTGCATCTTTCACTCACGCCACTGTAAAGTGCACCAGCCATGCAGATCTGGCAACTCGTGGCTCGGCTGTTTTGTTCTGGTTTCATGCATAGTTCTGTCTAACCTGCTGTCACCATCCTTGATCTGTAGTCTATACAAACAGTGATTTTACTTCTGAAGCTCACGCTGAGGACTTTGGCATGACCTTCGTAACCTTCTAGTTCTACAGGCTGAGACTGACCGTTGCTGTGTTGTGTGCAGTGAGGGCCTGAAGCAGCCAGCTCAACGGATCTCAGGTGCTGACAGGCTGCATAAACACACTGTGAAAAGCTGCCTGCCCTGAAGGCCATGGACAAGCTCAGCAAAAAAAAAAGAAAAAGAAAACAACAGCGCAGCGGAAATGAGCTGTATATTTCACAGCTGTTACCAAGGGCAGGCGACCTACGTGCCAGCATGTTGCAGCACCTGGGTGAGAGAAACACTGGAAGAGGTCAGTGCAACTCCTCATGTGAGTTACCTAAAGTGACTTAAATGGCAACAGACAAACTAAATAACAATCAAACATAATAAACTATTCCACAAAATACCTCACATTTTACCACACACACATATAAACAAAATTCATTTCTTCACCGTGATTTTATTGAAAAGCTGTATCTTGGGTTCCTTACTACCCTTGTTAACCTCATATCCAAAAAGACACAGGATTCAAGTGCCATTTAATTCATCTGTTCCTAAAGCACTCTGTAGTAAAACACAAACTTTGGACATGCTTAAGATTGTCTTCCTTTCATGCTATTCTCCTAAAACATCAGTACAACAAACATTTGGTGTCAAATAACAGGTGGATATATCAAGAAAACAACCTTTTTAATGTTGAAAATATCCAGATCTGTGTCCAGAAAAGGAAGTTCTGTCTCTTACGTAGACTTGCCATATTGGTAAGGCATAATTTAGATTTAGTCAATCTAGAATTTTTAGCATGAGACTGCAGAATGAACTAGAGACCTGAAATTGGAATATAAAACATCCATTCAAAGGTTTTTATAGAAATATTTGAAAGAATTATGCTTAACATTTAGCTGCCCAAAAGATTTTATAATACAAAATTACGAAATCGATTGGCGAACATACTCAAATGCACAAACTTGAACTTGATAGACTACTGTGAGTTAAACTTGTCAATCATTCTCTAAAACTTATTTTATGTTAGAATTAATGTTATAAAATATTTCATAGTGGTTGGACCTATGCTGTTAGACTTGCCCATAAGCTACGCCCCTGCTGTATGACTTTTGTTGAACACAAAACAAGAAAAGTAAGTAATGGTAATAATAAAAGTAATAAAGTAATGAAAATAATAATATTCCAAAAATAATATGCAGTTATTTTATGTTTCATGACCTAATGTGATGGACAATAAATTAATATGTAGACTGAATGTAATATTATGTTTCCAGTTATCATTTATTTAAAGAATAATTATACAATATAGTATAAATTAAAAGTGACCAGTTTTTAAGTGGAATTACTTTAACATGATGGTGAGTAAATTATGGTGTGTTTTTTTTTTTTGGTGGTGGACAATTATTTTAGATATTGTCAAACAAATGGACCTATTGTATTGTACACTATTCAAACAGGAAGCATATTGATATCCCTGACCTTCTTCCCTATAAGTCGACTCGAGTTGTGACCTCTGTGAATTCTCATTGGTTACATCCTCTATTTGCTCTTGGGAGATAAACCAGCGTGTTTACTGGTGTAATCAAATTTGAAATGGAGGCTGTTTGCAGATGGTCAATGCGGGAGGGGATGTTTTCTAGTGCACACAATGCTGTTTGACTCTCATACACAAAATAGAAAGTAATCACTCCTCATCTAGTTAATCCCATAATTATGCACATGGACACTAATTTCCCAGCAGGGAGAACACTGTGTGCCTGGCTCATCTCTCTTTCCCTTTCTATTCTCTTAATATTTATTTACTAGACTAGAACAATCATGCCCAATGTTAAACAAACATACTATATAATATAGCCTCAAGCTTGTTTTACATGTGTACTCGCAATACTAATTCAAAGAAATGTTTCAAGCAGTGTCGCGGGTTTTTTAAATTTATTTATGTATTTAATTGATTTTTTTTTTTTTCAATTATTTATTTTAAGTATGTGGATGTGTTTCAAAATATAGTGAACCTTAATGCAAAGGATAGAAAACAATCCTATAATGTAATTCAAAAAGCTAAAAGATGATAGACATGGTAAAAAAAAAATGCTAATTACAAAATTGTATTTAGTCAATGCTAGTGTTGTTTATATTAGAATATATTAGAATTATGTATTATTCTATATTTACTAACTTAAAAGCTGCAGTAATGGTTTTAACTCTATGAAAATAGTAAAATCCACACCACCTCTATAATGTCACAAAGGGAAAATCACAATGATCACAAATGATTTGTTTCTAGTAAAAAAAAAATAATAATAAAAAAGAAATAGCAGTTTTTTTGTTGTTTTTTTATAATTCCCTGATGTAAATGCGTATGCTGTTATTGCAATAGTTTGCATTCTTAGTGCAAACAGCACTAATGTGCTAATGAAAAACTCCACTGAAATCAACTCTGAATCAAGGGTTGTGTCTCAATCGACTCCCTAGCTCCTAAGGTCATGAATCAGGAGATTGTGTACACAATCTGGCACTGGTAAAAGTCAAAGTCTGGCACTGGTAAAGACAGTGATGAGAGCTTGGTTCAGTAAACATTGGGACACTGAGCGTGACATTTTAATTTTCACATATACATTTTTTTTAATGCTTTAAAATGTGCATTACAGACAGGGGTGCACATAACTTTTTTGGTCTGGTTTTCAAAGTACCTGGAGATATTGCTTGGTCCTCACATTGTGACATATTCATATTTAAACACACATTATTGCAATATTAACAAAAATATAAGTTATCCGCATATATACAGTGGCACACTTCCATAATTTGAAGCAATTCTGTTTCACTTGTAGTGAACTCTACCATGTTCATGTAAACTAGGCCAAAGACCACCCTTTTCAAACAGACTCCGATACGGTACACAGGTGCAACTGTAACTGTCCATTCAGACAGAAACCAACTTTACTATGTTCTTCTTCCAAGCCATAAGTATGGAAAAGTTGCACAAGTCTGTCTGGCGCCATTTGAATCACATCCAAAAGAATTAAATCTGAGGTAATGCAAACTAAATTCAAAGCCTCTTAGCACTGCTACTTAGAAGTAACAAACAAATAACTTTACGTGAAGAAAACAAGTGCATTATTTTATACAGTTAACCACACACATTTCAGCACATAATTATATTATTAACCATGCATGAGACAAGCAGTAACTTGGGTAAAAAGTTTTCTAACAGCACTGGTATGCAAAAGATCTTCTCTATTGCTGTATCTGGACTGCATTTTAAATTTGCATTGTGCATGCACACCTGTGTACCATTTATGTGCACGACTCATTACAGATAAATAATTAGATTTTTTTCATATTCAAGCAACATTTCAACCATACATCATTTATTAATTGTTTGCTAGATTGCTATGTACCTGTCTAATTATGTTCATTTATGGTTAAATACAAATAGATTAGTTTCCTTTTAATCTATTAACAGTTTAAAACTCTCAATAGTTTCCTTTAAAAAAAAATAGAAAATCTCTCGTTTGTCATTATGTTTGGTGATTTGGTTAACATGATTAATAATTTGTGCTTCAGAATTCTGTTAAGAGAACATCATGCTCCCTTATTTTCACACTGTATTGTTGTTGTTTTTTTAAGGAGTGAACGTTTCAGTGCACTGGAAGAATTCTGATGATTGAGACAGCCCTTAAAATGGCTCCCTGACAACTGAACAAGAGAGCTGATTGAGATTCACCCAAGGTTTCATATCAATTTTACAAAAAAAAAAAAAAAAAGGTATTTGATTTACTTTCCCTATGTAGAACATTACAAATTCTTGACTTATCTTTCATTGGAACAGCAAAAACTGACTAAACATTCATATTCTCACTTTACGTTTTCAAACATAGGTTTCAATAATGTGAAAAAATATATATTTTAGTACGTCCACCCAAATGTGACCACTACTCATAGGCCAGGGAAATATATGCTTCTCACTACTTATATACTTAATTCACAGGTCTGTATAGTTCTGAGTTGACATCTGCTATGCTTGGCATGATCCTATTATTAATAGCTCCTAATAATCAGAGCATCTATCTTGTGCTGGAGGTGGTGATTGTTAGTTGTCATATAATGTAAATGCTCTAAAGATGAATGTGACAGATACAGACGACATTTTGCTGAAAACGTCTTGCAAAAATTGAGAGCCTTTCCCCCATTTTGCACAAAACCACCATGCATATGCAGCTAAAAGAGCTTCTAAAAACCAATCACAACATATTTCAAGTCAGATAGACAGGATGAAACTGAAGAAAATGCTTTGATTATAGCCAGAAAGATGCAGATCCACCCTGTTTGCCGTATTTCTATGAAGAATAGACAGGATTGTTGTGGGGGAAAAATGACTGTTTTAGTGCTTGTAATATGCCAAGGACACAGCCCCCCTGCCGCGTAATGGCACATGGCAAGCCAAACACTTCCAATGAAGTTGTATTTTAGAGGGCATGTTTGCTGCCATCAAATCATTCGGTGGAGGAAACTGTAGCAACATTATATTAGATTATGTAGCTTGTGCATTTCCTCAAACAAGACATGATCTAATTCATTCCGAGAGTACATCCTTCTTCCTTCAAGAAGTGGATTCTGGAAATTGAGCTTGTCTTTGGAATAATCTCTTTAACAATGTAGGTGGAGAATTGCAAGGAGAATCAGACCCTTTTTATAGATTTTTTACATCAGTGCAGTCACGTCTATCTGAATGACATCCTCACCCCCCCCACCGCCACAAGTCTATAAATAAACTTGAAGCAGCTCAGCCTTTATAGGTCATCTGAACTACAAAGTGCATCTTTTCCTCTCGCGTGTCAAGACTGAAATTCCTTGAGGTGAATCGATATGTAATTCCAAGAATCAACTAGTAACTGGTTACCACAACCTCTTACAAGGGATCGGTGTTGCCATGGCAACAACAGATCTTGGTGTAATGAACATAGGAAAATGTATGCACAGCCATAATTCTGTTTGTAATATATTCAGTAAACACATTTTTGAACTCCTCAGTCATGGGGCTGATAGAAGCAGATAAAAGTGTGACACTACAAAAAAAAATCACCTCAAACTTGTGCTTTTAAAGTGGTGAGTCATTCACACAGAAAAACAAGATCTGTAAACATTGCGAAAGGAGATAAGTAGGCGGAAGAGAAGAGAGGAACATTTGTGAAAGCATGCTTGACAGAACACTTTCTATCTATCTATCTATCTATCTATCTATCTATCTATCTATCTATCTATCTATCTATCTATCTATCTATCTATCTATCTATCTATCTATCTATCTAATAACATCTAATAATAGCTGGTCTATTTCAACTCAAATTTGACAAACCTAACCATCAGACAAACCCAACTATTATTTTTAATGAAAATAATTGAAAAATTTCAACCAAAGTTTGGGCTTGTTGATATTTGACTCAAATGTGGGTTGAAACAACCCAACATTTTTTAGAGTGTAACCACCCATATATTTGATAACTTGAGATGAGGGCTTAGCTCGGCTTTAAAAGGTGCCAGCGATGTCCGTGTGAAATTACATAGTGATATTATTTGGGAAAAATTGCTTTTCCTACAATTTCAGGCTATTTTCTGTCAATTTCCGCCTTAATAGAGGCTCTTTCCAATTTCTGGAGCTTGTAGCTAGCTAATGCTTTCTCACCTCACACCCACCTACAGAAAAAAAAACAAGAACTAGCACTGGGGTTGTGAAGCCAGAAAGTATATTAGGAAATAATATTTGTCAAAGATATCTATATCCAATGACATCCACAGCAAAATAAATAAAACAGACCTAATCTGCTATTCTTCCATAATATAACTTCAGTTTGGGCTGTCAAAGAGCATACAAGGCCCTTGCAGTGACTCATGTTTATTAGTTCCTCTCTGCTGATTGGGTGTTCCTATACTCCCAGTCCACCCTGCGTCGTGTGCAGTGAAACGTGACACAGGGTCACTTCCCCCTTCCATCCCTGGCTGCCAGCTCAACTGTGCTGCCTGCAGCCTCATGTCTCCCAGCATGCTTCAGTGGCCATAAACCCACACATGTGGCCCTACAGAGAGGACTGCGCTACAGAAGTAAATACAAGCTTATAGGGATTTTATTTTCGGCATTTTTCTTTAGTGGTTCAACAGTACAGATGTGCTAATAGGGGAATTATAAACGTAATGCTTTACAACAAGTTTGAATTTATTAACATTAATTAGGTATCATCAACACTTTTATAGCATTTCATTATTCTGAATTAATGCACATTTCTACAAACTGCATATTAATGACTTAATTGGATAAATTTACATTAGATATATTTCATGAATCTTACTGAAAAACACAATAAATGATACAGTTTTCAAGAATTAACTTTGAAAATAAAAGCTATATATTATAAGTTAATATGCATCAACATATTAAATCACTCTTAAAATGCCTTTGGGCAAGCATGAATGAAATAGCTGTTATGTACAAAACTGATTCAGAATTGTATATTAACAAAGCTACAACTTTGCCTGCTATGAAACGGTTTGGTTAACAAAATATTTACACTAGCCTAATTGGAATTATTCATATTTATTATTACTAGTATTTTTTATTACTTTTTTCTCTTTCAAAAAAGGAGTTATCCATGCGAGACACTTTTGTTTACTCATGCAGACTGCTGCTTCTGTCGGGATTTTGCTAAAAGCTCCCGCATACAATGTAAGCCCGGGTGGCCATTGTCCTCAACCCTTCAGATTACCTCTGATTTGGCATTGAAGCCGCTGGCGATTGTGGAATGAGAGCAGAAATGGCCATGTGATGCAGGCTATGTCTCACCCTGCTTCTCCCCTAGGTCTGGTCAAACTCTCTCTATGCCCAATAGGAATCTTTCACATCTTTAGACATTGATGACATGACTAGATTCGAAACAAAGGCAACATATATTTATTTTGTACTACTACATGTAGATAACATTTTATCCCGATATTAAAGTGTGTTTTGCTTTTTTGGAAATGGAAAATGTCAAGATCGACCCCATCAATAATGCATCAGCAGTGTGCTTGACTAAATGGCTGAATTCGGTGACTGTTATGAGTGCAGTCATGCGTGTGTATGTGTGTGCGCATGTTCCCAAAGGACTGCATTATGCATAGTACACAGAATGGGTCGCCTGCAGCACTAATGCAAATTTCTGTCAAGGGCTCCATTAAAAGGTAAGGTTGTGCCGTCATCTGTGCTGCTTCAGTTCAAGGTTTTTCATGGCATTTATTATAGTCATACCATACACACCCTCACATTTTCATTATTATTGACCGCATTACTGCCAGTGATTGGCTCTTTTCGTACTGGCCGATTCCAGAGATTGCAGAACGTTAGGTGGGCAACATTAGCCACTATCTCATCCTGTCTGTGCCTGGCACACCCAGTGCATCCTGGGTAATTCATTTCTCCCAAGGCTTTATCATCTCAGAGGGCTAGTGAATGATTTACACTGACAGTCAAGCCACGCCAAGACTCAGTACTATGAGCTGTGGTGGTTTAAACAAACTGTTCTGAGTAGAGAATGAATTAGAATGTGTGATGTATGAATTTTTACATTTCCTGTGAAATTAAAATATATATTTTTTAGATTTTTAGATGTTAGTATCAGTATGTTAAAGATATCTATAAACTAGTGTGCTCCAAAGCAGTGACAAAATTCATGTTTAGAAAATATAAAACTGATCACTTCCATCTAAATGGATCAACAATTTATTTCTTGTCACCTCATACATCCGTTTCTTTTCAAAATAATGACCAATCAAACGCTCTCTAGTTTCTAACATGCCCCGCCCACTTCAAGTTTTTGCTTTCATTTGCTTTTCATTTGATGCGCTTGATCTCAATCACTCTCTCTGGCAGATCTGTGATAAAAACAAAACGCTATTGGCTGTTTTTTTAATAAGTACTTTTTTCAGTTTTTTTTTTTTTATCAAAGCACTTTACAGGACTTTGAGTGCTTTATAAGGAACAAAGTTAATCAAATTTAAACTAAAGTAACTGATCTGAGTAGGCAAACATAAGAATTTGGGTCAAAAGACAATGAAGAAATAAAGCTGAATGGATTTATATACAGTGTGTTGTTTCTGACCAATGGCTTACAACAACAACAACAACAAAAATCAATATCAAAACATACTTCAAAAAAAACATGCTGCCAGGCTGATATGAATAATTGTTTAAACCTAATTACATTTTACTTGATAATCCAAACAATCATTAATATATTTTACTTAACATATGAAGAATTTGAATCAACTGATAACTTCAGTAGCCATTGTTTGTTTACACTCTAGATTCTAGAAGTCAGTTGCTAGAGCCTCCTTCTCGTGTCATTAAAGGAATGATTGGCTGGTAAGCTGTGTGTGTAGTCTGATATGTTTCTGGTCCACAACTCAACAATTTAAGAGTCAAAATTTAAATAATCTAACATTTGTGACTATTGTAACACAATAAATAAATAATAATAAATTAAGTAAACATATATCTCCTCTTGCCCTGACGTGGATCAAATACATACAAACAGTAAATACAACATTCCCTATTAAAGTTGATCTTGATCATTTTTGGTCATCTCTTAAGATAAAAAACAAAAAAACAAAAACAAAAAATAGCTCACGGGCAGATCCACTAGCTTTAGGAGTGACTTGGCCTGCCAGTAAGAGCTAAATGAGTGAGAACACTGGCCCTGAGGGAGCTGATTTTATCAAACTGTCATTGTGGCTAAAGTTTTTTAGGAACAAAGCGGCACCTGAAAATCAGCCTCCACTCTGCAGGTGAAGGTGGCAGAGTGGATGAATAATGCATGAAATTTATCTGCTGCCGTTAATCATGATGAGATGGTGAGAGAGAGAGAGAGAGAGAGAGAGAGAGAGAGAGAGAGCAAGATGTAATGTGGCCTCAGGATGTGTTTTTTTTCCTTCTCATTTACTCATTTCAGTGCTCAGCTCAAGACGAATCCAGAGTCAAGGTCTTTAAAGGGGTAAAAGCGCCTGATTGCTATTAGATTTAAAGGGAAAGTTCAAAATTACATTCAAAAAATTACATTTCTGTCATTTACTCACGCCGTGTACATCATTTGGAGTGACATGAGGGGGAGTAAGTGATGATAGAATTGAAATTTTCGGTTGCACCAGCCTGTTACGTTAAGATTCTGCATAAATGACAAGTTCATAACCTGTTCAAACACATCAAAAGAAACCGAGGCTCATTGGAAATACATTACTTTCTGCCTACATTAAGGCAAAACCTGAAATTCATCGCCTTTTCTCCAAAGCAGATTTACACTGTATTAAACAACACAGTGTCATTAAAAAACATACCTATAAGCACAGAATGGTTGCAAAATGAAACTGTGTTGGCTGTAGCACATTTCACAGCAGTTTCGATGTGAAATATTCAGTGTCTGGCACCAAACAGTGTGAAAAATGTGAAATGTAGCAGCATTTTAAAAATGCTGTTTGATGTACATATCGCGGCAATTCAGAAATAAAATCATCAGTGAGTGCTGCTAAAAAGATTATGCTTTATAAGGATTGAAATTAATCTACAACCAACACAAAATTGTCCTAAATTGTATATTAGGTGGCCTTAACAAATATGTACATACACTGAAATCAATCATTTGTTACAATGTACTTACTGTGTAAATACATGTTTTTACATTGTACTTATGGTTGGTTAAATACCTGCATGCAATTACATGTGTAATTAATTTCTGTAATTAGATTTGTAATTACACTGTTGACCATCCCTTACACCTTAACCAATCCTTAAAAATCCTACTAAAAGCTGAAACAAACACACTATTTTAACTTGTTAACTTGCTAACATGTTTTTGCTACCAAGCAAACTATGTCAGAATAGAAATGAATTTGTGATGCACAACATTTATTCGTTCGTCAATCCTAAAAGTCTCTTGAGGTTATAACAAAGCCTTGTGGAATTAAAGATGCAAAAATAAACCTTTATTTGTTAATAATTTTCCCCCATAATCATAATTTGTGTAAAAAGAAACAGACATTATTGATGTTTTACTGCATAGAGTATCTGGAAACTGTCCTAAAAGAGATGCAGAGGTAAGTTTTTGTCACATATATCCAACGAGTTTGGATTGATCAAAAACAGTATTTAAAATTTCAATATCTGATGTTTTGAGTCAATATATCTTATGCTGTAAATTTCAAATACACTGAGAAAAAAGTTATACACAATAACCTACTGTTGTCATTTTTTAAATTTATTTTATAATGCGTTCCAACATGGCTCATCCATAAATATAATGGATTTCTGTAATGCGCTAAAGATTGTATATTATATATCTGAACCAACTTTATATGATCTTATTTTTCACTTTCATCCAATATAACTAAGAACCTTTCTTTTTAAACTATATAACTGTATTGATAGTTAAAGTACTGGCATATAGGCAATATTTCGAAGTCAAACAGCCAGCAGAAATAGCGACATCATGATAAAATTACTCATATCCATGACTACATTTTCTTGTGGAAATTGGTGGAGGGCATACAGAAGAAAATGTTCTGCCAACAAAAGATAAGACTTGACTAACAGGTCATGAAAAAATGCATTTAGGACATGTCTCGGCCTTTGTGTTTTAATGTGATCCACACCGCGATCATTTGACTGATAAGGCCTCACAAATGGCTGGCTTAGAGCCGTAATTACTCTCCACTCCCGCATAATCTTTCTCCCCAGCGAACATGTCAATGCTGGCAAGCAGGAGCGTGCTCACGAACAGAGGAAGAAAAAGGAGAACATTTAGAGATAAGAAAGGCTCCTTTCCTCTCATCGATACAGTCATGACTCTTAAGATTTCAATCCATCATGGGGCTCTTAAGAAAGCACTCCCTTGTCTTTAATTAAGGCACAGTGACTGGAGGATCTTGGCTTATTTGACATGCAGCAACTAAGCTTTTGTCAATGCACAGCTATAAAAGCTACCGGAGACTAGATGGTGTCAGAGATTAGAGATCTTACAATAGGAAAGGTCATAAGTGATACTTGGAGGTCAGGAAACATGAGCCGACTGTGTAAAAGGAAGTAAACACGTGACTCAGGTGTGAGCATAACCTTTGAACTAATACACAGGAGTCCCTTCATCATACAGCAGCAGAAACATTCTATGGTTGTGGCTTATGTAAAAGCTTCATATATGTATTGAATAACAATACATAACACTCCTACCTATGTATAATTACTCTTAATAACATGTCTTGCATGTATAAGCCACAGTTTTTAAAATGTAATTAAGGTGCGCAGGTGTTAAATAAGAACATATAGCACAAAATTACTCTGGAGACCTGACAATATGGCTTGCATCAACTACATTGTTTTTAATCAAACTAATAAAGTGGAACATACTGTAGGCTCTGTTTAGAATAGCATGTGAACAGAACATTCCTACCACTTACACAGTACAATGTGTAATATGTATAATTAATTTGAATCTCATGTATGGATATCTAGACACTGGATATCACAATGCAGTGCACTCTGTTTTACATCAGCTGTATTATTATTATTATTATTTATTTTTAATTTATTTGACCAGATTACCAAAAGTAAAGGGAGTATTTACAAGGCACCATTTTAAAATACAAATAGAAACTTTACATACACATAGTATACTGTGTGTACTATAAACTACATATAATATTTTAGTAGTAGATTTACTCAACAATGGCTTTCTGGGGGAATGAAAAAAACATTTGAAAATGGGGTTTCAAAAAACTATATATATATCAGTGCTACATTGCGAACAATTAAATTTGTAGAAACTATGACATTATGCACGTGCATGATTTGTGTTTGTTCTACAGGCATATACTGGACTACAGGATTGTATGTGTGTGTAGTGTTTCTTTACAAAGTGACATCACAACCTATTGGCCTGGCATGCATAATGCAGCATTTTTAGATCTGTGTGAATGTGAAATGTTTTGATAACACTGTTGTCTGTACATATTTTTTTCATAAAGTTTTAGTATACTAAGATATGATATTTTACTATATAATATAATATAATATAATATAATATAATATAATATAATATAGGGCTGCACGGTGGCGCAGTGGGTAGCACGTTCGCCTCACAGCAAGAAGGTCACTGGTTCGAGCCTCGGCTGGGTCAGTTGGCGTTTCTGTGTGGAGTTTGCATGTTCTCCCCGTGTTCGCGTGGGTTTCCTCCGGGTGCTCCGGTTTCCCCCACTAGTCCAAAGACATGTGGTATAGGTGAATTGGGTAGGCTAAATTGTCCGTAGTATATGTGTGTGTGAATGAGTGTGTAAAACATATGCTGGATAAGTTGGCGGTTCATTCCGGTGTGGCGACCCCAGATTAATAAAGGGACTAAGCCGAAAAGAAAACGAGTGAATGAATGAATGAATGAATGAATAATATAATATAATATAATATAATATAATATAATATAATATAATATAATATAATATAATATAATATAATATAATATAATATAATACAATATAATATAATATAATATAATATAATATAATATAATATAATATAATAGTAATCTAGTATTCGATTTTGGGAAAATGTGCTTTTAGGCAAGTGTATGACGATGAGGAGAGAAAAAAATCTAATGCTTTTTGGTTGAAAACAAGAAGATTAAATATTAGTGGCTGTCTGAACTAGAATAAGAGTGAATAGAAGTCAGTTCATTGGCAGTGAACGGGAAGTAAAGAGAGCAAGCAATTCTCCTTGTGCTCACAGAATCCATCAGTGCCCTGTTTACACGGTCCGTTGCAAAAAACAACAGCTGGAGCAAAAGAAAAAATAAATAAATAATCTCCTTCCAACATTTCGCTGTTCTTAGCTTTCGGTCTCATCTGTTAAACGCATTGGTTGCTCCACCTGTGCAACAAACCCAGTGAGCATGCACCTGGACCTTTGGAGAGACATTCTCAAGTGCAGCTGCTGAAAAATAAGCCCATTGTTTTTAAATATAATCCAGCAGCTTTTTTCTGCCTCTGAATCTTGCATTGGTAATGATCTGCAGAGCTCCTTGAGTAAGTGAGCTTAAAATGATCTGGTGGATTGTGGACAGTAAACACTCCAAAACATGCTGGGTTGTCGTAACCCAGTGTTGGGTCAAATATGGACAAACTCAATATTAAGATTTTTTTTTTCAAATAAATTTTAATTACACTTTTTAAACCAAAGGTTGTGTTTGTCCATATTTGACCCAACTTTTAGTGTACCATATTAGACACCCTTAGGGGAGAGAAAACACACCTCAACTTATTCTCAATAAAAAAAAGGACAGATAGAAGGGGAAAAAAATGGAAGGAACAGATTGTTGAGGGAGACTGAAAGCAAATGGATGGCTGCATTCTCTTCATGATGGTATGCAGAGTTAATTTTGTCAACGAATGACAAACTAAGAACTCTGCTGCGCCAGGAACATGCTCCGATCCGCTCATCTAATGAATTAAAGGCATAATGCAGAAGATTATAACAAAAAAGTTATTTTTATCTCTCTAACTATTTTAGTCTTATTTTTTTTCATCCCCAACAATGCACAGTTCATACATTAGATGAGTGGATCAGAGCACCCACATTCATAGTTTTAAGTCTAGTTATTAGCGCAGAGGACCTGTCAAGTTTCTGCTTGTGTCAAGCTATAGGAAATGAAATTTGTTGACAAAATTAATACTGGTGCTATGGAGGAGGAAAAAAAAGAGGAACAAATTTATCTGGCGGTGCGGGGGCCATGTTATTAGCAGGCTGCTGAAACACCCTTAACTCATGCCTATTCAATTATGCTAATGTACACATGCAAATGACCACGGTCCACAACACCATGCTGTCTCAATTAGGTGACGGGCTTACAAGGGTTGGCTTTAGAGAGCAACCGGATTATTGTCCTGCTATCCATCTACAAGCAAACAGCTTTTGACCTGTGATTATCATCACGAGACATCAGCGGGGTGCGTTGACTCGCAGGCTGAGAGGAGTTTGCGTGCGAATGCATGTGTTGGCTGCACGTGTGGGAGACTGTGGACGTGCGTCTTCACATCTTATATTTACTGCTTCAGTTCAGCACTGCCACTTTTAGCAGCAATTCCCTTAAGAATGAAACATGTACTTTAAGTCCAGCTGGACATATTCAAGGTCAGCTTATGTCTCATGCATCTATTTCTCATATTTAAGCTCTTTATGTACATTGAATGAATCAAATCAAGCGTTTTTGGGAAATACAAGTCAAGCTTGACAACATTAAATGACCAAATGATTGAAGCTCAACATGCATTAAATTACTGCAGCTTTCATCTGTGAATCAGTGAGAACTTTAACTGCACAATAAATCTGAATCAGTGGTCTACACTATTGGTTGACTTTCAAGTCATATTCACAATTTACAAAAAAAAATAGGTATTAAAATCAATAGGGTGAACTGTCAGAAGCCTGATGAGTAATACATCATATTCACCACGGCCAAGGCTGGATTAATTACATTGATTCCAACTGTGAAATACACCATGTTGGCTTAAAAGCAACCATTTTAGCTTTTAGCTGAGTGTACAAGCATTTTCAGCACTTCATTATTAAGCATTACACATACGCACTACATGGGAGTCACAGTGAATTTCAATCTGCTCCAAAAGCAGCCTATAGAGTGGCTGCATGAGTCAACATTAGTCGTCACAGTGTTATGTAATGTTAGAAGGACCCATAGTTTACAACAGCAAAGTAATAAAAATTAAAAAAGAACATCATAGCTCATATATCTGATTATAAGTTCATGCAGAATGCTACCAAAAAAAAATGTTTTCCTTATGATCATGTTGAATCATTACATTCACAGTATAATACAAACACACACACACACACACATAATATATATATATATATTATGTGTG
>CAIGQV010019029.1:1700986-1719225 GCA_903798115.1 Danio jaintianensis
TGTGTGTGTGTGTGTGTGTGTGTGTGTGTGTGTGTGTGTGTCTGTATATGTTTTACACAGCGGATGCCCTTCCAGCTGCAACCCAGTACTGGGAAACACCCATACACACTCATTCACACACACACACACACACACACACACACACACACACACACACACACACACACACACACACACACACACACATGCACACACACACAGATTGTTTATTTTTGCACTCATTGACAATGGACTCAATTCAAACCAGTCTCCATGGTACTGAACCAAACAAGAGTGGCTGTTTAAACTCAGGCCAAGGTGGTCAATCATACTGGTGCCAACAGCCATAACAAAATCAACGTCTGGAGCACAACCTTAAAAGTCCAAATTAACATTTGAAAGCACAGAACGTAAAATAAATTGATATAAAAAACATCCTTCCAAGGGAAAAAAAGGAACTTGAGTGCAGTTTGCTTTGATTAAGAAAAGATCCATTTAAAAAAAAGGGGTGGATGGCATGCAGTGGCTTTTGAGGATTATGCCAGGCAGGAGAATGGAACCAAATGGAGAGAAGTTGTTTGAAGCTCCGCAATAAGCCACTCTTCTCCTCTTTCATGTTTTGAAATGAGGGAACAACTGTGCATGTTAACCGCAATCCAGCAGCCCCTTTGTTCCTTCTTCAGATCATGAGCTAATGGAGGAACGGAGCTTTAACTTGAACACAGAGGGGCTGAAAATGGTGAAACCGGAAGAGATCTGTCAATTAGGTAGGGTTTGACATCACTGAGAGTGTGAAAGGCGGGGATTAATGATTGTATGGAAGGTGATAGTGCCTTGAGGTTTGATCACTCCATACGTCAGGGGCTGCTGGGAAAAAAGGGATATGTGATGAAAGCTATGTTTGGGCATGTGGGGGAAGGGGTGTGTAGGGTATAATCACAAACCCATCCACAACTTCACCACAGTAATGTCAGACAAAAGCTGTTTCCCTGCATTTCCATATATACGCTTTTTAGACAAAGCAGTCCATCCTCTCAGATGCACTTTGTAAACAACACTCATGTCTAGAAAGAGCCTCGAGCAGCTCTCAAACTGACAGCTTTCACAGAACACGGCTGGGCAGGGAGAAAACTGTTTGGAGATGACCTCCTCATCGCCGTTGTCAGAAGTAGTGAGTGCGGCAGCAGACAGCAGGAAGCTACTGAAGTTATTCCTCCAGGAATCAGCCGTCACGAGGCACTGGAGGTAGGAAGCAATGTGTCTCACGCTCTGCTGAGTGCTATTATGGACTGTTTTCACTCGGTAATTGAATACAAAGGCTGAGCATATAACCAAACACATATGCATGCACACAGGCACATAGTATAGAAGAGTCAGTTATCGTTATCTAATTGACTCCAAGACTTTGAAACTAATAGCAGCGTCTCTGAAACAGTTGTGTACACTCAGTTACTGAGGTTATAGTTAACTAACACACACTGAAAGATACACAAAGAGAAACACTGTTCTCAGTACAGTTAAATGTCCCTACCTGGCGAACTGTAGTCACTCCTAGGTTTGTAGTCAACGCTTGATGGCAGGAGGCAGAAGAGGTGGAGGCTGAAATAGAATTGTGAAAACACCTCCGTTTGTCCTGCAGAAATACGGATGCCCTGTGCACACGCGCTTCTCTCTCTCTCTCTCTCACTTACACACGGCTCTGACACGCAGCACTGAATTTCTCTCTCTCTCTCAGCCTTCCTACTCATCTTCCCGCCCACCTACCCACAACACCCTCCCTTTTCCTATCTTTCTTTCACACACGCTGTCATTCTCTCCCGTCACACATGCGCACTCTCCCTCTCTCTCTCTCTCTCTCTAGGCACTCACTCATTCGCTGTGACACATAAACTCTCTTGTACATAAATTGTTTCTTTACTCAACAAACATGCTCTTCCTATCCTTTTGTCTTCCCAGAAAGAGATGAGCATAACTCAAGCTGTATTTGGAATGCAGTGCCAGCTTGTAATTAACTGTATACTGTTCAGTACACACAGCATGCAGCAGAGGTTCTCAACCAGTGGGACGTGACCCAAAAATGCATCACAGATCTGTTTCGATAGGGCTGCAAGCATGACGTACAATGTGTGTGCATTTTATCCAAACATTGTTGATAAGTGATGTTTAGAGGTGGCATTTACACAATGTTGGCTTTATTAGCTTGATTAAATCATCAAAATATAAGGAACATGTCACGTTGGAAAGAGGAACAAATTAAATTAGCTTCAGGAAGCTTCATAATCTTAGTCAAAAGTTATTCTGAATGTACAGAAAGTGAATATATTCATTCATTTATTTTATTTTCGGCTTAGTCCCTTTATTAATCTGGGGTTGCCACAGTGGAATGAACTGCCAACTTATCCAGCATATGTTTTACACAGCGGATGCCCTTCCAGCCGCAACCCATCACTGGGAAACATCCATACACACACTTATACACTACGGACAATTTAGCTTATTCAATTCACCTATACCGCATGTCTTTGGACTTGTGGGGGAAACCGGAGCACCCGGAGGAAATCCTCGACAACACGGGGAGAACATGCAAACTCCACACAGAAATGCCAACTGACCCAGCCAAGGTTCGAACCAGCGACCTTCTTGCTGTGAGGTGATTGTGCTACCCACTGTGCCACCTTGAGGCCCAGAAAGTAATATATATATATGATATATAATTAATAATATAATAGCTACAATATTTGTTGTCTAAGTTGCAGTGCTGTAGATAAAGGAATTGTCTGACAACAATGATCAGGATCTGACTGCAGAACAAGTATATTTATGTATGCCCATAAAGGCAATCCGTGCTCTCCGTCTAGCTGTTTTGAACCAAAGAACACATCTTGTGTGAACGCCTCCTAAAGCTGCTATTCCTTGCTCTTTTCCCCTCTCTCATGGTAATGTAGATTCAGCCCACGTCCCCTTGAGGAGTCAGTCAAGGGCATTCCCAAAGAAACTGTATGCAAATGAACAGTGAGCCCGGAGCAGCTGCCTGGCCCTCCCCTGGTCCAGATGCTCGGTCTGGGAGGGGGATTGGGGGTGGAGCGCTGGCCCAAAGGGACCCAAAAAGCCACTGTAATAAACACAGCATGAGCTCAGCTTGATGACAAACCAATTTACAACAACATTATTGCTAATAATGAGATTTAAACATAGGCATTTTTTTAAATTAGCCATTTCGTGCTTTTGTTGCATTGACTTCAGGTGCTCCTTTTAATGATTTTTTTGTACTGCCTAATGGAGGAATTAGAATAAAAATGGTTTGAATTGTCATGAAGGTCATGCCCTTCATGAGGAACACTCATCGCTGCCTCAGTCCACAAACAGGGAAAGGGAAGAGGGGGTGGACTTACCGCAGGTTGAATGAACTTCCGCATCACACACTCTACACACTTCAGAGCACTCAGGTCCAATGCATGGAATACCAAAAATCGCTCTCTTTGTGCCATATCAGTTTCTGCCTCTCTTTCTCTCCCTCTTGACCTCATTCTCTTCCCGTTTTTTTTCACACTCCAACTAATACCGATCTCATGCTGTGACGGTTCATTTTTCCGTTGTACATGTGCGCTTCAGGCAGCAATATGTTCTATCCGACAGTTTACATTAGCAAAAGCCTCTCAGCAATAGAATAAGCTGTTGGCCATTAATGACATCCACTCAGCTTCTGAACTCGCATACAGATACAGGTCAGGTTTCGATTTTCGTGTATACAATCATCATGTTATATACTTTATATGATCCTTTAACTTGCTCCATAACCTTGTGGTTTTTATATTATGAAGTCAATGAGAACTGTCATTCATTTTACAACTATAATGAAACATTTTAGCCAAATAGGATTTCCAACAATAACACATGTTCTTCAGACTTTGTTCATTAGGGATTGATTGAATTGAAGTGGCCTTTACATACCAAAATGGAGCAAGACTTTACAAAAATGGTAAAAAAAAAAATTCAAATACCATTAAATCTTCATTAAAGGCACAATGTGTAAGATTTTTTTTTCATTAAAACATACAGAAACCAATAGAATACATATATACACACACATTTTTTGTACTTATGTACTTACATTATCCCAAATGTTTCTAAGAATGTCAGAGGAATAACAAGTGGCACATACCATGTCTTGTATCACCATGCTAATGCTTGTGTATATGTTGCGTGTTTTATTAAACTGCACAGAGCACATTTATAACAGAACCTTAAAATGTATTTAGTGTAATAAAACACTACTTCTTCCTGTGTGATCACAACTGGAAGAACCTGAAGTGGTGGACTGTGGTATAATAAAAATCTCAGCTGTTTCGGCCCGCTGCTGGCAGAAACGATTGTCTCTCATCAGCAATTGTTTCAGCACTCTCTTTTCTTTTCAATGGCTTCCAACCGGACTCTGCTTTACACCAACATGATAATAAATGTTGAATACTTTAGCTCATCCATGACCACAATTTCTGCAGAAGTCCTGTAGGATGTAATGAACACCACCAACTCCCATGATTACACACTCGCTCACAGTGTCATCAAAGTGCACCTTAGTTTGTTGCAAAAACACACTCTCTGCCTTTAAGAATATAAAACCAAAACTTTTTGACATTTTCTGATCCCAGCAGTCCCTCCCTCACTCTAAAATGTCTTTGACAAAGAGTTGAGATAAAAAGAAACACTGTGTGAACAACCTATCAACACTGCACTGCTAAATAACTCTATCGTAAAGGGATCATCACAATGGCACCATCACAATATTGCTCTATGTTTTTGAGGCATATCAGTAAAGAGCATCTATTTGTACACCACCAATGATAGGAAAATGGTTTGGAAACAGAAATCTCACAAAATAATAATCCAAGGCTGATATTTGTGGAATAACTTTAGGTTTTAATCAGATACGATTTTTAAACAGATATTAAGATTGTATATAGATTTATGTAAATAAAGGGATGGCAGTCAGTGCAAGTCAAACCATCTTTCACCATCCACCTTGCTAATACAAAAATCTCCATAAATGTGGTATGATGAAGTGTGTGGAATGGTATTGATGGAACAGGAAGTGTGTGTGCTTACACAGGCAGTCAGGCAGGAAATCAAACCCAGCACAAACAGATTCAAAGCTTAATGATTACCCTTGTTAAGCTGTCTGCTCTAAACAGCAAACCTTTAGAGGGGGACGTGTCTCTCGCCTTATTTTTTTATTTAAACAGATGTGCATTGGATCTGGCGGTGCACTGCAGGTAGATGGTTTATATTCAGCTCTTTGACAGAGAAAATTGAGAGTCAGCCAACTGGCTCTAGAGGAGAGGTGAGAATGACAGCGACCCGTGCGCATGCTTGCCACATAAATGTAAGCTTATTGATCCAAGTTGGGGGGAGTGAGCTATTTTTCCACATTTTCACCTTTAGCTCTCAGCATACGAGATGTATATGCACTACCCATATCACCTGAACATGATCAGCAAATGCACACACCCTTCTCACAGCAACCACCGCTATCTGGCACTGAAAATGATGGATTGTTCATGGAGTAAAACAATAGAGGTACATTATCAAATCTCACATATCAGTCGATGGTAAGTATCAGGATGAAACCCATTGTGTAATCAGTGACAGCTGATCGCTTTGCAGTTTACATGCCAAGCATAATACTGCCCTCTTGGGGACGACTGGTTTAAAAGGAACAGAATGCATGACCTTTGAACCAGTCTCGCACAATAGGAGACGTCGCAAAAGGCATTGCAATTTGTGATCTCAGGTCAGATGGTTCTTTGGTGGCTAATTGATTGAGCCTCTCTTCTCTTCTAAGGAATAATAGCTCAATTCCCATTGCTGCACCTGTTACCATGGCAATGGCTGTATACAGAGTAAACACCAGTCATGGTTATAACGTTCTACTAGCACAAAGGAGCTTTTAAACTGGGAAAGATCTTATTGTATAGTGTAATTTGTTTTTTCAAAGAAAAGATTGATTATAATGGCTAGATATCAATAGTGACAATTACTAAGAAATTATCAACTGAGAATAATACATAAATAAATAATGCACATGGTTCCACGGCAATATGGTATTTTTATTATTAAATCCATGGAAGTATTGAGATATTCTATGGACTACTGAAGGACCAATAGATCATCAATATTTGATCACTATGTGAGTATTAGAATGGCTTATAACCATTTCAATGTAATGCTTAATACATTTTCACATTGATTTAGTCACTGTATATTGCTCCTAGTGCTGTCATTCTCACATTATTGATAGACTTTGAGTCTGGACAAATCTTTAGATAATGAGACCACAGATGATATATATTGACCATAAATCAAATTAAATATCAATCTAATTTGACATGGGATTTGCCTTAAAATGATTAAAAGCAGCATTCTCCTGTTGGAGAGTGCTGTTGTTCACATTAAAGCATTTGATTAAACCATTAATCTGATTAACAACGAATCAGTCACTCAACTGTCAACAATTACTAATCATTACAATTTGAAAAATCAATTTTCATTCACTTAATATTATGCAAGAACATTATGCAATGAAGAATAATATGAACTGCAGCAGTGCTAAAATGCTGATCATATAATTAAGCACATCAACTATCAATGTATGATTTAAAGACTCACAGTGACTGCCGACAGTTTCTTTCCCACTTAGTTACAGTAAAAATCCCCCAAAAATAGAGAAATCACTCTAGACTTTTTTTTGTATTGTCTTGCCTGCACCCGAGATGGTAAAATGTGACAGGTAACACAGTCATAAAGTTATTACTTTAAATAGTTACATGAATGAATGAGATTGTGTGTAACTTCCACAATGTACCAATAACCCTGTTTACACATGGTTTATTTTGAATGATTCAAGGTAAATACTAGGGATGCATTAAATCTTTGGTGGAGAATGATAACTTCGGTTTTGAAAGAGAAAAATGAGTCCAGCACACTGGTTTCATTCTCCCCCCAGCTGTAGACACTGCATATCAGCTATATAACCAATTTATTTCAATGCACTTTGCAAAGGTGTTTTTTTGCTGCATCAACCAAAGCACAAAAGCAGCAGAGTATAAAAAAAGAAAACGTAATATTAACTGTGACCCGTTCACTTTTAATAAGATGTCATAAGTGTCCATCTTTTTTTTTATTGAGATTTATACATCACATTAAAACTGAATAAATAAACTTTCCATTGATGTATGGTTTGGATAGGACGATATTTGGCTGAGATACATATATATTTGAACATATACAATCTGAGGGATAAAAAATCTAAATTTGCCTTTAACCCTTTAACAGGCATCATAACCACCTGGTTGACCTTTTATCCATAGGTTCAAATCATTATTGTTTTAATTGCTTTTTACTATTTATCAGAGGTGTATCAGTATATTATTCAATACAAGATATTTAATATTTTCAAGCAGTGCACCTTAAAGGGTTAAAGTTGTCTAAATTAACTGATTAGCAATGCATATTACAATCAAATTGAGTTTTGATATATTTACATGTAAAAACGTACAAAATATTTTCATGGAACATCACCTTCTTTACTTAATATTTTAATGATTTTTGGCATAAAAGTTCAATAATTTTGACCCATACAATGCATTTTTAGCTACTGCCAAAATTTGCTATTGAATTTCTATTCCGGTGCATCCCTAGTAAATACCAATGTCAGGGAATGTTTTCATTTCATTTTAGAAATTAATTTGCATGTCACTAAATTTCATGAAATTATATTATATATGTATTCACATCACAGATTGGCTATATACAGTAAATATCAGAATTGCAATCTAGTATCAGTGTATTACCATCAAGTGTAATTCTACAAGAGTTGGCAGTCCAAAAACTTACTATCAAGGCATTTTCTTGCAAGAGCACGTGGAGCTATTAGTGCATCAGCTCATCTCGAAGCTGGTTGCCAGTACTCAGCAAGGCAGAAAGATTCTAAAAAATGGTTTAGAGAAGAGTACTTAATGCAATAATCTCAGCTGTGCTGGTGGCAGAGGAGGTCTGCGTTAGCACAGAAAAATAAATTAAGAATGGAGCTCTCAGCTGCCACATTAATGAGGTAAACCAGGAACACAGAGCTCACTTACACCTGCTAACCACAACTGAGTGCCAACTCACTGACTCCTCTCATATTAGAAAGTGAGAAAAAGAAAGTAAGAAAGAAAATAAATGAGAATGTTCAAGGGAAAACAAATGCTTCCTATTTCAAACAAGACATTGTTGAGTCTGCGTGCTCATTGCAAACATGAACAAAAGGCTTTAGTCAATGTTCCATGCCGACAATTTTCATTTACAACAGAAGTTCACGCAGGCAAAAAGTATCTTCACAATCCAAGACTGACTTCAATATGAGACTTACATATATATACAGGGCTGCAGAAGCAATCTGAGCAGGGCATATTATAAACCTCTCAGTTTACTCAGAAATAATAATCAGGTGACATGAAATACAAAGTCAATATGTATAAATAGTTTACATAACACACAGTAGCTAAGAGATTAAAGACAACATTTTGAAATTAAATAATGTTAATGAGTCTTTAACACTGCTTACATGTCTATCTGGTGTTTTTAAAGTCATTTTAAATATACATTATTATATATTTTTAATATGCTTAAGGACAATAGTCCTTCTCAAAAGCATGATTTGAAACACTCCAGTTTCCTACCATCACAATCATAACCAATCCTTTTAAACTGAGGCTAGGGCTGTTCATATTTTCCACTCACTCGATAATATGCTAAGCTTTTCTATCTAAGGATGTTAATTTTTAGAAGGTAGCTGTCTGAGATGGCAAAGGGGAACACTGTGTAACATTAGAAACACATTATTAGCTGTTTGATAACATAGTTAAGTCAAAGGTTAATTATATCTATTACAGGTACAAGTCTGAAGCTGTAGAGAGTGATATATAAAGGCTGTGACACTGCAAGCCTCAGCCAAAAAGCTGCACTTGAACTCACCAAAAAGGACAACAGGCTAGCATATGTGTTTAAGAGATTAACCTTTTTTTTGTTTAAACAGACCAAAAACTAGGACTTCACATACGCAAACCATAAACAAAGCAGCGCTTGCAAACGTTTTTATTATCAAACACTTTCTTTATCCTAAGTGGCAGATATAATATAAGATGAGGTAAAATTAGACTCATGTCTGTGCAAGCTTGACTTCTTTGCTCACTTTAATCTGTTTTGCTTTTATTCTTGAACACTGACTCATTCGATAAGCTGAACATCAGACACGATTTGAACGTAGAATTTGGCAAACTGCCACTGAAGTGAGCCTAGCTAGAACTGACATGTGGAACATGAAGTAAAAACTAGTCCAACATTGGTCAACCGTAAACTTGTTGTCTAACAGCTCTAAAATGCTCCATTCTGAAACATTCTCATACATTTCCCCAAAGACCATTAGATAGTTAAGCCTTTACACTGGCTATCAGCAGTGTTAATTTTGACAGCAAATTTTGATTTAGTTTTAGTCTTAGTCATTTGACTTAAATTCCATTTTAGTTTTAGTCATATTTTAGTCTTCCGACTCACTTTAGTTTTAGTCTAGTTTTAGTTGACTAAATTTCATAAGATTTTAGTCGACTAAATCTACTCTAGATTTAGTTAACTAAAATATATTTGATTTAATATAAGTGTAATTTAAGTAAAATATCGTATTCATTTATTTTTACAAAATATTCTAGCTTAAAAATGTAATAAAACAGTCTAATTAAAATATGGAATATAGCTTTTCCATAGAAGACAAAAAAATTAGATATGCATTGTTTATATCATAAGTAATATGTAAAATTATGTGTCGGCAAAAACAGTAGACTACTGAAAATGCTTTTTAACCAGTCTGTTGAACATTCATTCATTCATTCATTTTCTTTTCGGCTTAGTCCCTTTATTAATCTGGGGTCGCCACAGCAGAATGAACCACCAACTTATCCAGCATATGTTTTACGCAGCGGATGCCCTTCCAGCTGCAACCCATCACTGGGAAACATCCACACACTCATACACTACGGACAATTTAGCCTACCCAATTCACCTATACACGGGGAGAACATGCAAACTCCACACAGAAACGCCAACTGACCCAGCCGAGGCTCGAACCAGCGACCTTCTTGCTGTGAGGTGAACGTGCTACCCACTGCGCCACCGTGACGCCCGTCTGTTGAACAGTTCCACGCAATTAAATCTTTGAAAGGGCCTAAAATAGTTTAAGTCCACTTTGCAATGTCAGTCTATAGCAGGCTTTACTGTTGTAGTTGCTGTTACAGTACATGGTGCTTAGCTGTATAGTGCTGAGTAAATAAGTAGAGTAATGACATATGACTGGCAAATGATAATGTGCCATCTTGTTAAATGTGCACTCAGTCCCATGGCTCTGTTGAGGAAGAGGAATTATAAAGCGAAAATGTACGTAAAAAATAAAATTGCGCTTCACTTCAAGGCAGTTTCGTTAGAATGCGACTCCCTGATAAGCGGAGATTATAAGTTAGCACTACAGTATCATTACATCCTTACAGTAAGAAATAAATCACATCGCAGAATGTTAACCTAGTGTGAGTTTGATCAGGGGTTAACATTAGCTAAAGCGTAGCCGCAACTAAAATGAAACACGAGGAAACAACTCCTCACGAAAATTAATGCCATGATCATATGTTACCGATGTGATAATTTTTAATGTACAAAGCAAAGGTCAGCGAGAGGCTATACCGTTTCAGTTAAGCAAAAGCACACACTCGGGTAAATAAAAAAAGATCGAGTTTACCTTTGCTGAATTTCGGGATGATTCCCTGGCATGCTAATGTCACTTTAGATTTGTTGTTTTTATCAGCGATTTCCTACCCATACGGTTTACGGTCTTTTCGTCTTGACATCAAACATGAATCTTCTTTTTCTCTTAGCTGTTGCCATCTCATTATACATAGTTTAATCAGACAGACGCCCCTATGGATGTTAATGTAATCGCATCTCGCGTATACTTTGGATCAGTTACTTTTCAAATGTGTGTGTGCGTCACACACCAAGACTAATTCTGATTGGATATTTTCCAAAAAACGTCCTTCAATCACATTCTCGTCTCGTTTTTATTAGTCAACGAAAATGTCAGTATATTTTTATTATAGTTGTCGTCATCATCACTTAATTTTTATTTCGTTTTCGATGGTAAAAACTTGTTCGTCACTAAAAATATTGGCGAAAAAATTTCCACCAACGAAATTAACACTGGCTACCAGTAACATTTAGAGTATATTTTAAAGTAATATTACTTATAAATCACTCAATGACCTCAGTATATTGCTTCTTGAATATAAACTAACTCACTTCTTCAGAATCATCAACTCAGGTAGAAATGCCAAGGGTTCACACAAGGCAATCTGAGTCTGCTTTTAGCTATTATGCCAATGGAACCAACTCCCATTAAAGACCAGTTGTGCTGCAACAGTTAAAACACATCTGTGAAGCTTCGCATTTACCGAATGAACACTGTGCTTTGTTTTATTGCAAATTATGTATCCTTAGATTGTTTATTCTTTTTATGTCTACTTTTAAATCAACGTTTGTTTCTGTTGTGATTATTTTATGATATTTTCTTTATGTAAAGCACTTTGAAATATCATTGTGTATGAAGTGTTCTTAGCTTGCATTGGCCAGTAGATAACCCTGTATAATTTGCTCTTGTTCATTTTCTGGTTATTAGGACTAAATTTCTCCAATATTGCAACTTGCCATGGTGTTGCATTTATTACTGCAGTTTAGAGAGTGAAAGTGCAGCAGGAAGTCCAAGCTGGTGTGATTAAGTGGAGGTAGGAACCAATTAACATATTCATATATCCTGCATATATGTAGTAAATGAGGTAAATTTAAACAACCAAACAAGACAAAAAAAAAAAAAAAAAGAAAACATTTAAACAAGGGATTTCGAGGATCACAGTTGAGTATTAATAGATGGATTAATAAATTAATTATAGGAAATTTACTGTTTTTACAATTTAAGTCCATTGACAATGTAAAAAAGAAAGAAGTCTGTGTTTGGTCTTAACATTTCCTTTGTATGCATCTTGCTAGAAGAAGTTTTAGAATATTTCTCAATTATGTTAGTTTGACTGGAATAAAAAAGTAAAAACCGCTAAGTTCAATATTATTAGCACCCTTAAGAATTTTGTGAATGGCTACAGAACAAACCACTGTTTTCCAATGACTTCTCTAAATAACCTAATTAAGCCTTAAAAATTGCACATTAAGCTGAATACTAGTATCTTGCAAAATGGCTAGTAAAATACTATGTACTGTCAACATGGCAAAGACGAAATTAATTAGTTATTAAAAAAATAGTTATTAAAACTATTCTCTCTCCGTTGAACAGAACTTGGAAAGTTTTAAATAATTCAAAGAAGAGTTAATAATTTTGTCTTCAACTGTATACTGGTTGCTTTTTAAATGATACATTAAATGCCACTCATCTCAAAACTGCACTATCATCTCCAGCCTCAGACAGGATTGATGAATAAAACAATCCTAAAAGTATGTCTCCGGCAAGAGAAAGAGCAAGACGAATGAATGCATAGAGAAAGAGTGGAAATGGAGGGAAGGTCTTGATCAAAGCATGTCTCCTAAGCAAGAGGACTCTCAGCCCCACAAAAGGTCAAGGGTACTTTAAGCTGTGAGAACTGGATGCACCCAGTGAGCATCATTAACGTGAGTGCTTGCCTGTTCTCAACTTCCATACAATAAATGCACTAGGAGATGCACAATACACCCATTAGGCCACTGCTAATGAATGGAGGCCTTTGAGAGATGCACTTTTGCATTTTGCGCAAGGTTTAATTTACAAGAATAAGAACGACATTCACCCCTTCATTCGTTACCTAAAAGACTTGGATGTCACACGACACACATTTGTAAGCTTGTTTCATGGTGGCTTTGCACAATTTTGTAGACATCGTTTTAAAACTGGCAAATGTAACGCAATTATAATCAGTTTAAAACAAGCTAAATTGATAGAGCCGTGTTTGCATTTGGATCTAGAGCAGATAGATGCAGGAGATTTTAAATGCATTTTAGGCAGAGAAACCTCTCTTAATTACTTCTGATAGTTTAATTATGCTTCCCGTTCGCCAGGAGCATCAACCTGCCAGACTCAAGTGAAACAGCTTTATTTTCATCGTTCCCTCATTGTCTCTTTCTGTCTTTCCTGGATGCCTGGGAACCCTCCATGTTTTTCTTCACCAAACGCAGGTGTTCATTTCAGAGTTGTCGCTGGCGAATGCTACCAAACTAGACGCAAACACACAAAGATGCGCTCACACCCCCACTCTTCTCCTCCTGACACCTGCAACCATTGTTTCTGACAGGAGAGGAGGACATGCTGCAGATGTTTGGATGCTAATAAAGTGTAAGAGAGAGGGAACGTCCAGGACGTCCTTTGTAATCATGCTCGGCACTTTCAATCTTTGGCTCCCTTACTTAATTAATGCGGATCTAGTCAGATCAGATGTAGATGTGTAAATCAACCATCCTCATTTCATGCCAGTGTAGACCAGTGAATTCTAGCTTATGAAAACTACGTGTTGCTGATTTATTCCAGCACAAAGCTAATAGTTGGAGATGAAAGCATAGGTCTTCAAAGATCTGAATGTAGTAGGATTCCTTTGTCCGCCAGCATCTGGTAAACACCTGTGTTCTGTGAGATAGTGGGAAAGATTGAGGGATTCGGTCCCATTGGGATCAATTTAATGGAGGCATCAGAGCTGAAGTGAGCTGCTGTGATTTAATGTCTACAAGAGCCGACTCATTGGCCATTCTACTCAGGGTGAGTAATTAAGACTTTTTCATAGCCCCAGTTTGACCCAATGACCTCAGACTGATGGAAGCTCCACAGTCATACTGCAAACAAAGACTCTTGTTTATATACGCTCCCACAGAGTGCTTTCTCTTATACGAATAACACATTTTAATCTCTATATAGTTTGATTACAAAACCTGCTCAATACCTTTTATGTACTATGTAAAACCATTGTTTTTTACAACACAGTATGAAAATATAAATTTAATCAAATAATACTTTAAAGGATGCAATATAAAGTGGGATCAAATTGTGTATAACAAACTAAATAAAATAATAATAAATTAAACTACTATTTTTACAAATTATTTAAATTAATTTTCATTTAGGGCGACATGGTGGCTCAGTGGTTAGCATTGTCGCCACACAGCAAGAAGGTCACTGATTCGAGACCTGGCTGGGCCAGTTGGCATTTCTGTGTGGAGTTTGCATGTTCTACCCGTGTTCGCGCGGGTTTCCTCGGGGTGCTCCAGTTTCCTCCACAATCCAAAGACATGCACTATAGGTGAATTAGATGAACTAAATTGGCTGTAGTGTATGAGTGTGTGTATGAGAGAGTGTATGGGTGTTTCCCAGTACTGGCTTGTGGCTGGAAGGGCATCCGCTGCATAAAACATATACCGGAATAGTTTGCGGTTCATTCCGCTGTGCCGACCCTAATAAATAAGGGACTAAGCCGAAAGAAAAATGAATGAATGAATGAATTTTCATTTAAACTTAGGTGAAATTTTAACAGAAAAATAGTCATTCAAACTATTAATAAAAACTACAATAGTCTCACAGTCAAGATATAATAACACTGTATTTTAGCTATACAAGCCTAAATATGTTTTATTCATTTATGGCTAAATTAAAACGTGGAAATTTATAAAAGTGTCACGTTGATTGATCCAATTATAATGCAAAAACTGGCATAAAAAAGTGTTCTGTCTGCACAGGTTAGACTCTGTTTGTGTGGGGCCTGACGCTGTGGATTGGGCCGAGGATCAGGTCGGCTTTGGAGAGCACTCATTAAACGTGTTTGTCAGGAGTCTGATAATTAAATTATCATGCCTACAACTGCTGCAACATCCGGTTAAATCCTATCCATGTAATGAAGCAGCGCATACCAATCAGCCCCCTCAAGCTGTAATTGTGACTTCTGGAGTTTCTTCAACTGTAGCCTTGAAGTCCATTTATCTGAAAACATTCGTCAAGAGTGATGTTCGGTCAAGTGTTTGTGGACTCAAGACCACGAGAAACAATGGGTCTGAAAGACGCATTTAGATGCGTCAAACAAATAAACAAGCTTCCATTTAAAGTGATGCACTGTCATAAAACAAAAAGAGAAAGTGCTGAGAGACGAAAGAGATAGACAGAGATAAGTGACTTAACCTGAAATAATGGAGAGAGCAAGCTTGAGAGAGGAGACAGAGAGAGAGCAAAAAAAAAAGAGCACAACCCACAAAACAATACGTCAGACGTGTAGAAGTGTAGAAAGATTTGGGGAACAATATAGTTTAACAGTCAGAAGTATGCCAAGAGTTTATGCTGTCAAAAATATAGTAAAATCAGTACTATTGTAACAATTATTTTAGTTTAAAATGTATTGAATATATATTCAAAAGTGATTTATTCCTGTGAGTTTTACTCCAGTCTTCAGTCTAGCAAAAGCCGTCAGAAATCCTTGCAGAAATCCTTGATGATGAACTTGCAAAACCGCACCAACATTTTGAATGAATAAAGACTTCAAGTTCGTCTGTAAAGCACACAAAGCAATTGTTTGACTTTACACTTTTATTTCATGTATGATTCATATGTACCTGTTAACTGAATGCAAAGTAAATTTAAGGTGAATTCTGACTAATCTTTCAATTAACTTCTTAGAAATGGCTTTCTGTGTATTCTTTTTTTGCTTCATCATGATGAGAACTACTACGAGTTGCTAAATTAACAAACCGCACAAATATTTGAATATAAAATACATTAAAATTCAAAGTTATCACTTTGGTAATCTAAAATACTATTCAGACTTCCTATTCAGTTGAAATTAGCTTATCGCCTATTTAAAATGTAATCATAGCAAAATACAGTTACTAATATTTTGTATTTTATATACATAAGGACATTGCATGTATTGTATTACTCTCCAGCACTGCTTAAGGTAGTGTGTACAGGCTGTGTGGTAAATTGAATCATTCAGAATTAATTTATTTCATGGAAAACAAAATAAAGGATCAGAAAAAGTACTAATAAAATAGCCCACAAATCTGAAGCCATTATACAATTTCAGTTTTCAGTTCAGTTTTTCCACTGATATTCTTTCCCATGGCTGAAGCTCTTACTATAACAAAAAATGTTGCCATTTGACGTAAATGAAAGGTTTGGCTTTTTACATGAACAACTTTCCTACATCTTCACAGTAACTTCCACTATAAAGCAGCCTTTCCAAAGCAGTGAACTAAGTGTTGGAATGAAATCACCTTTGCTCTCTTTGCCTGACGATATTATTAAAACGCACGTCACATCCTTAATTACCTGTCATTTTGAGAAGATGAGACCTACCAGGTTAAAGTACACTCCTATAAGTTTAAGTCATCATAGCAGATATTGGTTTTCCTCTTACCAAGAGGCTTTTGTAAAAAAAGAAAAAGAAAAATAGTGTCCTGTAGAGCAGCAGGTGATGCATGTGTGAGAGAACATAGTATTTTAGCACTCCCCGGGATCCAGTATTAAGTAAACTAATGACCCAACAACACAGTCAGGCCTTGGTAATACATCACAATGCCTAAACGAATTGCCCTGTCCCACAGCAATGGGACATCAATAGATTCCTTGTAAAACACAGCAGTCGCGTGCGGAAACCTTCATGATGGGAAAACGTGCTTAAACATGTAAGTGGGTCATTGCAGAAAGAATCAATAACACTTCTTTTTGCTGAAGTCCACATGAAATACAAATGAACCCCATTTACTTATGTAATATACATAGCAGGTCAATGAGGAAAAAAAAAGTAGATATAATTTTTACATAGAACTTATCTATTCCAACTAATGCAACACAATTTGCAAATGCGTTGAATAAACTGTTTATTTATGTAGGTTGTGCTTGGTTTTTATTTATTATTATTTTTTTTTAGGAAATACCACCAGGTGGTTAACCTAGTGGTATATGGGGGTAGCTCAGCAGGCAAATACAAATGTTTATACTACTCAGAAATGATTGGGCACATAATTATTTATAATAATTATTTAAATGTGGATATTGTAATGTTGATGAACCCATAAAAAGGGGGTTTAGAAACAGGGCTTACTTATATAGTAAATAACTCCATTTGGAGTGGTTTTCTGTCTAATAATTCTGCAGATCTATTAGCAGATATTGGTGATGAACTTATTTTATTCGTATTAAGTTTTTTAAATATTGCATTGTACACTACTGGTGAAATTTTTTGGAGTACTGTAGAACTTTTTTTACTTACCAAGCTTGCATTAATTAATCCAAAGTACAGCAAAAACAATATAATTTAAATATATATATATATATATATATATTCATTCATTCATTTTCTTTTCGGCTTAGTCCCTTTATTAATCTGGGGTCGCCACAGCGGAATGAACCGCCAACTTATCCAGCATATGTTTTACACAGCGGATGCCCTTCCAGCTGCAACCCATCACTGGGAAACCTTCATACACACTCATCCACACTCATACACTACGGACAATTTTTTTTTTAGCTTACCCAATTCACCTATACCGCATGTCTTTGGACTTGTGGGGGAAACCGGAGCACCCGGAGGAAACCCACGCGAACACGGGGAGAACATGCAAACTCCACACAGAAATGCCAACTGACCCAGCCGAGGCTCGAACCAGCGACCTTCTTGCTGTGAGGCGAACGTGCTACCCACTGCGCCACCGCGTCGCCTTATATATATATATATATATATATATTACTATTTAAAATAACCAATTACTAAGTGCATATATTATAAAATGTTATTTATTCTTGTGATTTTAATGCTGAATTACTCCAGTCACATGATCCTTCAGAAAGCGTTCTAATAATCTATTTTGCTCCTCAAACCAGGTTTATAATAATAATAATAATAATAATAATAATAATAATAATAATAATAATAATAATAATTTATTATTATTATTATTATTATTATTATTATATTGGAAACAGCAGATTTTATTTTTGGCAGCTTTCTTTGATGAATAGATCATAAAAGAAGAAGATAGTAAAGAAAAAAATATTTCTGTGTCTTTATCTTACCAAATACACATAGATATACACAAATATATATAATGTATGTATGTATGTATGTATGTATGTATGTGTGTGTATATATATATATATATATATATATATATAT
>CAIGQV010019029.1:1722125-1750687 GCA_903798115.1 Danio jaintianensis
AAGTAATTTTTTGACTCGTTAATTTTTTATTGTTATCATTTTAATTAACTCATCTATAAATAAATACAAAATTAAAAAGGTTTTGCAGAGCAATTATTACCATCCTAACTGCTAAGCTAATGTTATCCTGCTGCCAACACTGGTTTAGGCTGAGAATATGAAATCAAAGTAAACAATGAGTGTGAGAACAACAATGAGCTCTGGTTTTTAACCTCACTCTCTCTTTAATAGTCAGTAGTGAACTGTGTTGTCGTCACGGCTGTGCAGAAGACCCTGCAGGGACAAATCTGGCAGCGTGAGAGTTCCCTGCCTGGTTGAAGCATCTACCGTTCTCCTTCAAGCCCACGCTCTGCCACTTTGGGTATGTCATGACCAATAAGGATGAAAAATTGGACCGTTCGCACCAATCCAGCTCTGAGATCATGCTCCGAGTCCTTCCGTACTTGCCCAGAGGTGCAGAGCCCCTTGCGCTCAAAACAAAATGGCATTTTAACAAGGTCTGAATCAAACACAATGCCTCCCCAAATTACTACTCAGCATCCTTTACCAAGCCAGAAGCACAAAAGGTGCTAAGTTTTGTAATAGTACTTTGTGTTGCTAATCTCAACCAGAGCCTTTACCTATGCAGTGATAACTGTTTCTGTTTACTCACACAAGTAAACTTCTTAATGAGTGCATGAGTGTGTTTTGAAGTTCTTTTTATCTTCTCATTTGAACATCTACACAATCTGACCTCATACAGTGTCCTTGCTGACTGTGTGGGCATTTCTACCTATTCAAATTTAGAACTTTGAAGGACAACACATTGTGTGCTGGAATGCATTGAAAAGTAGAACTCCACACAAACGTTGAGGTTTTTTAAAACTGCTGAAACCGTCCTTTATTCTTTATCAATACAAAGAGTTTTAACCTTTTTTTATACTGAAGGGTAAAATGCAGCTTAACGTTGATCTCCCCCTCCCCCGGAGGACTTTTAATATTTTCTCAAAGACTTGACTATCCATATTTCAATAAGACCTGTTTGTGTCTTTTCCATCCAGAGAGCAAAATCAATATTGTATTAGTCAAACTCTTTATAACCCATGAAGGGGAAACGGATAGCTGAGTCTGGCACCTCCCACACGAGAGCAAACAAGCTGCCAAGAAATTGGGTTGCAGCCTCTGCATTTGACATATTGAATGACAATGACAGATTGACAGAGGTAGAGCACACTGTTTTTATATTATGCGGAGCAGGTATCGATTCTCTCAGTGACTCGAAATGAGATATTTGAAACAAGTGGGAGCTCTTGGTGTGTCCTCTGTTAAAAAGATCAGTCCCCAGGATATGTTTAGAGAACGAGGCTTGACTGTAGTCTAACCACCAAGAATACCTCAGCCAATTTTGTTCTGCTGGTCAAGAGCAGTCTCGATTTTCAGATTTTAGACAATAAATGTGAAACTTTGAAGCAGAAAGATTCAATTAGTACTTTTTTGCTATTTAACAACAACCAGTATTTTGTTTTTAAGTCAAATATATATATATATATATATATATTTTACAGTTTGTTTGATTATTTAATCATTTATATTTCTGTCTTTAAAATAATACATAGGCCATTTTTTATTTTCTACATATGTTAACTGTAAAGGCTCATAAATGTATAAATGTTGCACTGCTTGCTTCAACCTTAAATAACTCTTGCACAATATTAAACCTTAAATACCTCTTTTGCACAATATTCACTTTTAAAGAGCCCCTATTATGAGTTTTTGAAAATGAGCTTCCATGTAGTGTGTAGCACAGCTCTAAGTGAATGAAAACATCCAGCTGAGGTTCAAATCTGAAAGCGCACCGTGTTTAAAACTACTGATTCTTTAGCGAAATAGTTGACTCAGAGTCAGATGAATTAATTGAGTTGGGTTTGGATCTTTTGTTTGAAAGTGTCCACGTCGATACGGTACATCACCAAATATGTAGTTCCATATCCGGTAAAATGTGAACGCGCATTTGACTTCAGACACTAGCTGAGCGCTGAGGATCACGGGACTGATCATGACGCGAAAATGACGATCACTGACTGATGGAGATTCGTCTGCGGGGAATAAAGGGTTAAAGTTCATTTTCACAACGACACCACAGTATAACCAAACTAGTGCTGTGTTTGTTCCTGTCATATTTCTGATTTTTGAAACAATAACCTACGCTGCAGCGCAGGATTCAGCTATTAAAGGAAGGAGCAGCAGAGACTATTATGTGTGGGACTTTGTCAGGCTTTGACAGGGACTTTTTCAGTAACTGTTGCAGTTCATATGGACCAGTTTCTTCTTCTTCCGGATCATCACAAGTGTAAATAAAATTGTTGCCTCGTTTGTGTAGTTTGCAAAATGTGTGTTTAATTGTGTTTTAGAAGTTGTTAAAGTTAAAGCTGTTCACATATTGTGTCCAAAACCATGTTAAAAACGTGCCGCGTGCTTCTTCCTTTACCGATTTAAATGCGTTTTGTGCTTCTGATCCTCTGCTGTTTGTTGCTATAGCCACCATCAGCTGTTCCTCACACTACTTTTCAAAATAGTTGAACTTTTGCCACTATTAATACTGAATGTGTGTCATTGTTATTACTTGGGGTTAGGGTTAAGAGTAGAGTAATATGCTGGTGTTTAACTGCATTACTTTATTGCATTCCTGCATTGGGCTCTCACATACTCTCTGGCTGCTACTTCATAGCCGTGGTGGGTATTTCTCTGTCTCCCGCAGAACCCAGTCGACCAATCACAACAGACTGGGTTATCGGTCCAATCAGCGCAGATTAGCTTCGTGCTAAGGAGAATGAATCATATGGGAGTCGTTGGGATAATTAGGTAAAAATAAATGCATATTATAAAACAATGAAAATGTTTATTGACCTTGCATGCATATCAGCCTGTTGTTGGAGACCCCCAAAACCAAAATATGACCATTTATAATGCAAAATAGGGGCTCTTTAATACCTCTCTTGCACAATATTCTGCACAACATTGTTTAGTCTCATGTAAAAGTACTTGTATAGCCTGTCTTATGTGTATAGTTTAAGTATTTTATTTTATAGTATATGTTAGTTATGCATATGTTTTTTTATAATAGCTCTTATGTCCAGTGTTGTGTTTGTATTTATGATTAATCTATGTAGCACCGTTGTCCTGCGAGACACAACATTTCATTCATGATCAGTGGAAATGCATCCACAAAAAAGATTTGAATCTCAAAACAAGGTCTACATGCAGTTCTTACTGATTTCCTATTTGTTTTGCTAACAGATAATTTAGGAGATTGATGCGCTGTTGCTGTAAATGTTTTGAGATGTTCGTGAATGAATGATAAACTGTTTGCATGCAGGGCTGTTATTGTGTAGGTACCAAACCCCTGAACATGACGCGACACAAAACAAAACGTTGGTTAACCTGTCAGTCATATGGCATCGTGGGCAGTCCTTGACCATTCAAAGCAGCCCCAAACCTTCAGCTCTCAGTCTATGGTCTAACTGCATTAGACTAAGTTGAATCTTCTAGCAAGAAATGTATTTCATATATGCTGCGATGCAAGTCTCTATCATTGGATCATAAGGCCAAAGAAAGAGAGTTGGAGTTTATTGTCATCACAATAGCAGTGACACAATAAGCCATATTTCTGAATCACAGATAAGACAGAGAAGAGAAGTGGTTTAAGAACCGAGCCTTGAGAAACATCATTAGCAAGATTTTATGAATTGGACACTTCAACTCTCGAAGACACTTTGAAAGAGCTACCTAAGCAGTAAGAATCCAACCCCAAGTAGGCAGTTCCTGAGACGCAACTCGTATTGAGGGTTGAGATTAGGAGAATCTGGTGTCAAAAGCAGTAGATAGATCTATATTAATTCATACAGCTATGGAAAATAACTGAGATTTACGGATTTGTGACTTATAGTTATGTGTTACTACTGATAACATTTCCTTCCTTTTTTTTTTTTATTATGCAGAATATGCCATTTTCTTTTTTTTATCAAAACAAATTAAAACACTTTATATTCTGACTATTACTTATTTTCTGGAAAAAAATGCTATAAATGACAGTACTTTTATTTGAAATTTTAAGAATGTTTGTTTATTGAAGATATTTTATTGCATGTTGCCTTGCACCACCATGCTTGGTTAGAAAGCTGTAACAATTCATTATAGTCTTACATTTGTTTTCAGCAGGATATTTTTGAGTGAAAAAATGCTGTCTGTGTAGGGCTGTACACAGAGGTTTGTGTTGTACTTTGGTGTGTGGAATGTATCTGTGTGAATTAGCAGTGTGTAAGGCATGTCTAGTGTGTATGGTTTGTTTAGATGCTCTGTGTGTGTGCACGCATGTGTGCGCTTGCTCTGGTTGGCTGGGTGCAGGTGATAAAGGCTGAGTGGACAGATAGGGGATGAAAGCTGTGCAGGTGTTTGGCTCTGAATGGACAGGGAACCTCTCCAGCCCCCTGGCATTTCTAATGAAACCAAACGGATGCATGCGTGTCTGAGCGTGTGTGTACGTCTGGTCTTTGAAGCCACAGGACAAAGACTAACCTTTAACTCAAGGTAGCTTGCTGCTGAAGCTGGCTTCAGACTCTTTCTCTCACTGAAGTCACAGGGAGCAGCGTTCTTCTAATCTGAAAACAAAATAGCAGAGGTCAATAAAAAACTAATAGAAACTATTATTCCAATTGTAGATGCAGAAAGTTCTGGATTTCACATTTAAAAAAAACGAAAATATTTTGAGTCAGTTCACAGGGTTGACATTGCCAGGACAAACCAGAATGTCTAAAACTGCCAGCTACACTTTATTTGAGATTAAAATGTGAATAAAAAGTTTCAAGACTTACAGTTAAAATGTTCTGAAAACCCCAGACACAATAGGGTGTAGGGGCCGGCCTAAACTATTCAACATAATGTGCCGAAACAGCCATGAGGAAACCACAAGATGTTCTTGTGGTGCAATCAATAGACTCAAATGCAAGTATTAAGAAATAACCCATAAAGCCAGTGTCATTTCCTCCTGTTGATTTTCCAATCAGCTGGGTAATCTTACTCTCTCAGTGGGGAAGACGAGTTTGGTATTGACAGGTTGGTTTCACAGCTGACGACCTGTATGTTCATTTGTGGGCTACTTTAATTGAGTAGAATCAGAATAAAGAGCAGTTAAAGATCTTCGCATCACAGGTGTTCTCTGTTACTTTTGCATAAACTAACAATTTTGCCCACAGAGAAGGTCAACAAGCATGTGGGGTAATATCCTTAAGAAAAGTTCTACCAAAGTTCTACCAAAGATTACAGTTCGGGAAAAGTTCTACCAAGTCATTATTTATTAAATCTCTTTTCATTCCAATGCTGACAAAAACTTTAAAATAATTCCACCATGAAAGTGGTTGACTACAGCATATGAAATACGCATTATATGAAAGCAGTGGTTGAGGAATGTTATGCATACAGTAGTTAGAATAGCCAAACTATTGTCATTCTGTGCAATAATCACTTACACATACCAAAACACCTTGTCTGGAATATTTAGCACAATTGTATTATGTGATGACACATTAAAAGACTCTAATCAAGATCACAGTGCAGCCCTAAAATTAAAATTGTCATTGTAAAGCGTTATTATCTTTAAAACCTTAAGGTTTTACCCATTTAGCAAGACATTTTAAATCTTTAAAATTCAATAAACTTGAGTCCATACACTTGACTTAACTTGACTTAAATCTTTTTTGTTTTTTTTCAGAGGTTATTTCAAACATGAAAGCAGACACTTTACTTGCATTTAATATGCTCTTTATTTACTGTATATAAAATCACTTTTTGCGAATGTAATTTGATGTGAACCGCAAAATGTCTTTGACCCATATATGAGGGAAATGGACATATTCAGACAGAGATCGAAACTCTTTTTTTTTTTTTTTTTGCTGGGTTTTTTAACTGAAAAGGAATTTTTTCTTATGGTATATGTGAAAACCATTTTTCTTTGGAGTCAAATGACTTGGGAACCTGATAATCTGACTAAACAATTTGTTCAAGAATCAGCCTGATACGGTTCTTTGAAAAACAAACTGACTCCGTTTGCAGCAGATCTATAGACAGGAAGATTATAATTGAAAAGATATTTGTAGTGAATAATAGATTTGGGTTTGTTTCTCGTGCAGTGCCATCGAAATATTTGCATTAATGCTGCACCTTTAGAATATTATTATGTTGTTTTTTTGGTGCTTTAAGTTGTGTACAGCAGTGTGACAGCAACCATAACAATGACCAAATTGTCATTGTTTGGTGAACTTTCTTTAAACCGACACATAACTTCAGAATTATCCAGAAAGCAAATAGAAAACACTTTTTTTTCAAGAGAGAACGCATTTGGCAAAAGCTATTTGAATGCTAGGACGAATTGTGCTATTAAGCAGGCAGCATGTGGCCGCCAAGCCGAGCAGATTGTTGAGGTGTATTTAAAGTAATCATAAGGACAAGCTCACACAGACTAGATCATTTTGTCTTTCTTTAATGCGAAAATGAAAAAAGTGATTTGTCTTTGTCAGAGCCCAGTTATTGATAACATGGCGAGCACAAAGCAGCAACAGCTATGAGAAAGAGAATGCCATGGAGGGAGGCAGAACAAAACCAGTTTCTCATCCATATCCTCGCTCTGCTCTGAGGCTCTTTATCCAGGCTTTGATGCACAGATTAAAAGCTATTACTTTAAACTGGCAGGTGCAGGAAAGCAATGCAAGGATAGACAATCACATATGGAAAAACGGAAACCAAAGCCCAACCTTTTTATCAGTCAAATAAATAATAGCTAGCTGGCACAGGGACAAAAAAGCCAAGTCTACTGTACTCCCTTGTATCAACATAAACAGGGGAATTCATGAAGAATGTAGTGCACCCACTGTTACTGTTTATTTACACACACACTGCCTGCATTGTTTAAGTGATGATTTACTAAAGAAATAATAAAATATAAAATAAAAAAGTAACAGCAAAAAAAAAAAAAAAAAAAAAAAAAAAAACAATCATTCAATTCAATTCAATTCATCTTTATTTCTATAGCGCTTTTACAATGTAGATTGTGTCAATTGTGGAAGATTTGAAATAGACCTATAATTAGCTAAGTTGCTGGGGTCCAGTTGTGGTTTCTTAATAATAGGCTTAATAACAGCTAGTTTGAAAGGATTTGGAACATGGCCTAAAGATAGAGAAGAGTTGATGAGGTTAAGAAGAGGTTCTCCTATTACAGGTAGCAATTCTTTCAGTAATTTAGTTGGAATTGGGTCTAACATACATGTAGCTGGTTTAGAAGCATTTATAAGTTTATCTAGCTCTTCCTGTTCTATGATTTTGAAGCACTGTAGATTATTTTGGTTCAGTGGAATGTTTAATGGATCTGAAGTATAAGGCGGTGCCGAAAGTTTAACAATAACTTTTTATTGTTTGCTGTGAATTGTTTTTAAAAGTTTGCTGTGAATTGTTTTTCAGTACTAGGTTGTGACAGATGCAGCACATTACCATGATTTGGCATATTCTACAGAAGCTCTACCGAATAACTTCTGCATGATTTAGACACCTGATTCAGCCAAATAAACAAACAAACAAACAAACAAACAAACAAACAAACAAACAAACAACAACAATGCACGTTTACCATTTAAATAAATTATTATAAAAAATACACTGTCATTCAAAAGTGGGTAAAATAAAGTCAGAAATGCCTTTAATTTTTGTTTCTTATGCTCCCCAAAGCATTTATTTAACCATAACATACAATTATAGTACATTCCGATTGGTTTATAATTCCATATCATTCTAAATTTATATATACAAATTTTATTTGATGGACAAAAAAGCTTTCCTATTTTTATTAACTGGAAAAAATGTTGTTTTTTAAAGAATATCAGAGTCTTCAGAAAAAAGACAAAGGCCACATCGAAGACAAAGAAAGCCAAAGGCCCAGACAGTCTCTCATTGGCCTGTCTAAAAGCCTGTGCTGTCCAGCTTTTATCCATCTTCACCCTAATCTTCGACAGATCACTGAAACTTTGCAAAGTCCCTGTCTGCTTCAAACATTCCACTGTCATCCCTGAAACCACAAATCACAGGACTAAATGACTACAGGCCAGTTCCTTTAAGGTCTGATGAAAAATGGTGCAGACCCACCTGAAGGACATTACTGGACCCTTAATAGACCCGCTTCAGTTTCTTGTAGTGCTGTTTAAAATATTGTGTTCACACTGTGGACAATGTGAAACATGTATTGTTCTTTAATGAGTCCACCTTTCCTATCTTTCCCACATCCGGGAGAGTTAAGGTGTGGAGATGCCCCAAAGAAATGTACCACTCAGACTGTTGGCATGGGGTTGGATCAGTGATGGTTTGGGCTGCAATATCAGGGCATTAGGCCCAATACTTGCGCTAGATCTTTAGAGAGCAAACAAGTCTGTAAAAATTGCAGTCAACGTGGGACTGTACTACATCCAGCAACATCTGGATGGGGACCTATGCAAGAATCCTTTTTTTGTGGACTTTAGTTCTGCATTAAGCACCATGATCCCAGCACTCCTCCAGACCAAACTGAGCTAGCTGTCTGTGCCCACCTCCACCTGTCAGTGGATCACCAGCTTCCTGACAGACTGACAGCAGGAAGTGAGGCTTGAAAACTTCACATCAAACACCCACACCACAAGCACCGGTGCCCCACAGGGATGTGTCCTCTTCCCACAGCTCTTCTCCCTGTAAACCAACGACTGCACTGCAGAAGACCCCTCTGTCAAGCTCCTGAAGTCTGCAGACAACACCACAGCCATTGGGCTCATCCAGAACGGTGACCGGTCTTCAGGAGACTTCAGGAGAAACCACCCAGCTCTCCCTCCACTCACCATCATAGACAGCACTGTGGCAGCAGTGGAGTCATTCAGATTCCTGGGCACCACCATCTCCCAGGACTATGAAGTGGGACACTCACATTGACTCCATTGTGAAAAAGGCCCAGCAAAGGTTGTACTTGAGAAAATTCAACCTGCCACAAGAACTTCTGACACAGTCAGAAGCTCTGCTCTCATTGAATTAGCTCTGTGTTCTTTAATTACTGTCTGGTTCAGATCAGCCACCAATCAGACATAAGAAGGCTGCTGCGGACTGTCAGGACAGTGGAGAGTATTATTGGTGAGCACCTGTCCAACCTCCAGGACTTTTACATCTCAAGAATGAGAAAATGGGCAGGTAACATTATTCAAAACCCCTCTCACCCAGGACGAACTGTTCACACTTCAGAAGCTACAGATTTCTATGCCCTTAAACTCCTTATGCAGCCAATACAGCATCAAATTGCCAGAGGACAAATGGCCAAATGGATTTTGAGCCATTCTTCTTGCCGAATAGTGGCCAGGTGACTATGTGATGCTGGTGGAGGAAAACATTTCCTGACTCGTTCTTCCAAAACACCCCAAAATGGCTCAATACTATTTACATCTGGTGACTGTGCAGGCCATGAGAGATGTTCAACTTTTGTTCACCAAACTACTCTGTCACCAGTCTTGCTGTGTGTATTGGTGCATTATCATCCTGATACACGGCACTGCCTTCAGTGCACATGGTCCTCCAGAATGGTTTGGTAGTCCTTGCAATGACGCGCTCATCTAGCACAAGTATTGGGCTTAGAGAATGCCATGATATTGCAGCCCAAACCATCACTGATCCACCCCCATGCTTCACTCTGGGCATGCAACAGTCTAAGTGGTACACTTCTTTGGGGTTTGTCCACACCTTAACTCTCCCGAATGTGGGAAAGATAAGGAAGGTGGACTCATCAAAGAACAATACATGTTTCACATTATCCACAGTATGAACAAAATATTTTAAACAGCACTACAAAAAATCTGTGAAACATTATGGCACAATGTATAATATTAAAATAAAAAAAATTTTTAAGATTTAATTTTAAAGTATGAGTATATTTTCATGCAATCATACATAATTTCTTCATTAATAACCTATCAAGGTCATGAAAAGGGTGTTTTATTTGGAAAAGCTCAAACAGTAAAAGATAAATGAAAAATTGCAAACCATGGTACAAAATGGTACTTTCTATAAAACAATTCCTTTATTTTTAAATGCTATAAAAATAAAATGAACAACTAGATGTAAACTGCTTAAGATAAAAAAAAAATATATATATATATATATCAATATACGCAGAACACAAAAGTGTTTGTGAATGTTGTTGCTGTTGACCCACACTTTGTGGTGTGCTTTTAGAATCACTTGTCCCGGTTGGCTGGCTGTGGTCGTGTTCCAGCTTTGAGTCCATTAGAGTTGCTTTGAAACTACTTATGTGGGGTCTGAACCGCTGCCAGAACGAACAGCTGCTTCGGCGTGTAAATCATCCTGTATAATGCAGAGGCTGTAAGCATGAGAAAGCCCAGCCTCCCTGCCCACCAATCAATGAAGCGCCAGCAATCTGACAGCTCCTACAGACATGCTCTCGAAACAAACGACACGAGCACCACAATAACGCTCCCCGATGCCCGTTTGTCTGCTGTCTACCTCACCAGTTAATTACTTTCAGCTGCTTTTTTATGTCTGTGGCTGTGAAAGGATGACTTGTCATTCAACATCCCTGTCTGATACAGTTTCCTTTCATGACTCTTCATCCCTCATGCTGTTTCATTTCTTTAGTTCAGCTCTACTTCATTGTTTCGCTTTTGGAAGCAGCCGCATCCTTGTTTATGTATTTTTGCAGCTGAAAATGGGGTCGGACTAAAATGAGAAAGAAATGGCAATGTTAAATTTAACAACACAAGCCCTAATATGGTGGTTTTTATTTAGCATTCTGTTTAATTTTATATTTTTAAATTCTGTCAGATGTAGTCTGGCTCAGCTACATCATTTAGTGATCTTTAAAAATGCATTTATTCAGCTGTTTTTATTATCGAATCATTTCACTTCTCAAAATCTGCAGTGTTGATAATGCATGTTGATACCATATGCTTATGCTTACTAACAAGCATATTCTATTTTAATATAAACCTTTATTTCAAATTCAATGTTAAAAGAATATCATGATCTACTTAACAGTTAATTTCTATTTCTTAAAGTAATCAAAGCACATTTAGACTGTTCTCACATTCAATTTTTATGAACAATTTTTTTTTTATTTTCAAGTAATAATGTTCAGTCTATAGAGATGATGGGGTACTGAACGAAAAACAACAACTGAAAACTACTATTCTATAAAAAGCCTTTAAATGCAGTTTCTGAGAGCACTGTACATTAGATAATAAAAACATACATAAATAAAGACAAACAAAAAGCAAATCCTAGATTATAAAAATAAGTCTTGTGTTGAGCTTTAAAAGTAATATAAAATCACATTAAAAAAAAAGAGCTTTTACATTCAATGTAAAGTAAGTCTGACCTAAGTTCAATTAAATTCTGGATTTGTATTTTTTTTCAATTAAACTATTCTGTTCTACAAAGGCAAAGTGCAGTATCTACGCAAACACTGAGACTGAACAAAATGTCTTTATTGTTTCTACACCTGCTTGTAATGTAGTTCTGCAATTTTGACAATTTTGTCTTGTTTTTGTTTCTAAAATGGGACAAAATTGAACCAAGAGACTTTGTCACAAGACAGAACAGATGTCACAAAGCCCATATTAGGCTTTAACTCAATTTTGACCAATTTTGTCGTTACTGCACTTTGCCGTTGTAGGGTTGTAAGACGATACAAGCCGTCTTTTGTAAAGTCAGTGCAAAAGAAACTCAAAATACTCAATTTATTTTTGTCATACAGATAAGTGTTATACATATTAAAAACTGTAAATAGTTTTTATTACTTGTGTGCATCCATAATAAAAACAAAATGTTTTGCTTTTAGTAAAAGATTGAAGCTCAATTTGAAAGTAATATGAAAACATGATTTTTGTTCTTTGTGAAACCAAAAATGGTTCTTCTATAGCATCACTGCAAAAAGCAATAACTGAACCATTATGTTTAAGAGTGCACTTGATCATAGCAAAAAGCAACATTCACATATCTTGTTCTTCTACAGCCATCCATACTTACACTGAGTTTAGCATTTCTTATTACATGCCTGTGCCCAACATCCCTTGAAAGGTCAATGACTGTAAAATAACTGTTGAATCACATCAGTCTACAAGCATTCATATTGCATTTCCGTACTATCATGAGGCCAGCCAGAGCAACCGCTGCAGATGGCACTGTGACATATTTCATATCCATGTATTTCACCATTGAGGAATGGGGATTAAACTCAATCAGTGTCTTTAAATTGCTTTCAAGTCTGGATATGTAACAACAAGCGCAGGACATGGAGACAACAACTCGATGGCTTTTGATTAAAAGCTGTGTAGGAGCAGTAGTGTGTATGACAGCAGAGATATCGCAATTGTAATGCAGTCTGAGCTTTGAGCAGCAGAGCTCTCTGACCCATGTGACTTGCCACTGCCAATTGTGACAGGGCATCCATTTGATGATTATCCAGGAAGACACCCAAGACCCAGTTATATCTACTGGTGTGCATGTAGGCCCATGTACTACACAGAGACATCCTAAATTATTTCCCAAGATAGAGACCCCAAAATGAGAGCAGGAATTGTGTTTTATTTTTTGAAGCTTTTGTAATGTTATAGTCAAAGGTGTCATCTAGAATGGTCGCACCACTTTTAGCCTGGGCCAATTTTGTTCCCAACACTCTGCGAAATGGCTCACTTTAGAAATGTGTCTGAAAAAAGAAACAGCACATACAATTGTGCAGCAAGAGTTTCACTGCATCTGTTATACTGAGTAGAGATTTGGTGCCAGAATTTATTTTTAATGTTTAATGCTGTCATCAGTGGCGGAAAGCGACAGCAGCAATGTTCTCTCTGTACACTCCAGTTATCGATTTTTCACGCCTCGCTATCCATTCTAGTAAAACCACTCAAACAAAATGCAAACAAATGTTTCTGCTGTTTCAGATCTGCTGACATACAGTGGTATGCTAAAGTAAAAAAAAAAAAAAAAAAAAAGTTGTTAAGCGGGATAAGAACCATGAATTATCATACCACCACAACAAATTTTGCTTATACATTATATTATGCTTATACATTATCCAACAAATGATCAATAAAACATGAACCTACCAGTCAATAAAAAAATAGAATAAAAATCTTTGTATTATGTTACTCTTATTTAAATATTTTAATAGATGTATTTTATTAAATTAAATGTAACTAATTTAAATAAAATAAAACAACATCAATAAAATTGTACTTAACATGTTTAAATAAATTGTTAAATATCTTGTTTAAATAATTTATAATTGTGCTGCACAACTATTAAATTATGTTTTATTATCATTATTATTATTATTATTATTATCATTATTATTATTATAATAATAATTATTATTATTGGATAATACAAAATATGTAATAATAAAAAAATATATAATAATAATGTCAATAATGACGATGATAATAATAATAATAATAATAATAATAATACATTTTGATTACGTTCAATATATTCTGAACTATTAGTACACTATTAGTAGTAGTAGTAGCAGTAGTTGTAGTTGCAGTAGTAGTAGAACAAAACATTTGACAATAAAGTAAATTCAAGAAAAATTATTGATTGCAAATTATTGTTACATCAAACCAGTTCTTAATGACTCAGTTTGATTAAACAAAATATAAATGCAATGTGCTACTGATAATTCTGTGTAAATGCATGTTTTTATTCTAATCTGTTTTCATTTTCAATTGTAATTAATTTATTAATTTATTGAAAACAACACATACTACTTTAAACAGATATTTCAGATTAAACTACAGCAAATAAATAAATAAACTAAAGTAAATGAATAAAACATTTGTTTTTAAGCTAATTAACATTCATAAACAAAGCCATCTCTATTTTTGACGTTGCAATCCTCACGTCAGTGCCAATAACTGCAGCTTATAGTTCTATTAATAATGAAATATTCAAACCTAACAAGCCTAATTTGCCTGAGAATTTGCACTCATTAGGCAAAATCACATCATAAAATGCTGAAATGCAGCCAGCGATATTTGCTAAAAGAAACCGATCATTTTGTTTAGAAATGGCTTGGGCAGCTTTCACCCTGAGTGAAGCAGAGCAGGTTGTCAGAGGGATGATGAGGGTGTGATTGTCAGACAAGCATTGAGCTCCAGCTCTGGCACGTCATGCTGCAATCACTGTGGAATAGCTGGCTAACAGCCTCCGAAATGATTGGGAGCCATCCCTCACAGACCTCTAACGCCTAACGTGTCCAAAGCATAAGACCTCCTCAGCTGGAGAAACACAAGAGCAGGCCATCAGCCATCAATATTGTTTGAACAAACACGGAACCCTTAACCACATATGAAACTTAAATGTAGAAAAGTAGATATTATGAAACATTCAGACAAACATATTAATATTGGTGTTGTCAAAAATATCAAAATATTGATAAATATTGATACTGAAATATTTAAAATGATACAATCTTTTGGTTATTATCGATACTGGCTTTGCTCTCTCACACTCTCTCTTCTCACCACAGGGAGATGAATATTTAATAATAGTATTAAGATTTTAACACTTTTGTTTTAATCAGAAAGTAAGATGAGATTGCACTAATTTACACAATCACATTTTTTCGTAATTTATTGCCTTTTGGACTTAAGGACTGCTGACAAACCTGATATAAGCATTATGTGGTTTAGTTTTTTAATTTTTTACTTCATTTGCATACTTTTAATTTTGCGGAATTTGTTCCCCATGGTATCGAATATCGATATTTTTCAAGGTATCGTATCGAAGCTGGAAATTCCAGTATCAGTATCGAAAATGGTATACAATATCGATATTTTTCAAGGTATTGTATTGAAGTTGTAAATTCCAGTATCAGCATTGAAAATGGTATCGAATATCGATATTTTTCAAGGTATCGTATCGAAGTTGGAAATTCCAGTATCATGACAACACTACTTTCAATAAAAGATAAGTTTATATGTAGCTAAACATGCCTAGTTTATTTATTTATTTTTTACATAAAAATGTGCTTGACTGATCAAGTATTGTCTAACAGCCGCAGGTCAGATTTTCCATCATAAAATGAGTGCTTATTAAATCTGACAACAATCATTTATTTTTGCTAATTATTATATTTCCTTTCAGTTACTTTCAATTGTTGTTAGTTTCCTTTAGTTTTTTTTTGTTTTTCATTTATTGCGAATATTTATTTTTATTTCAGTTAACGAGAATGTTTTTTGACCAATAGTTTTAGTCTTAGTTTAAGCTTTCGTTCACTAAAATAACCTTGTGCCATTGTGTGCATCACTCTGGATGACTTGAGAAGGGCACAGCGTGACAGCCGGTAATAAATGAATCTGAGCCTTATCTTCTTTTCTTCTTTCTTCTCTCGTTGTCGACCAACATTCATCTCCAGCTATTTGATATTCTGATACAGGACGACGAAAACGGCTCATTTGAGCGAATGTGTCACTCCACCCTGCTGATTTCCACTGAGTTGCTCTCATTCGCAGATTCGAGTTTTTCTTCAGCCAACAAAAAGCCTTTCCATCTCTCCCCGCTGCCACTCCCCTGAGACAAGGTTTTCTGGCTTCAGAAGAATGCCATTCACAAGTCATACGCTGTGCTCGATGTGGCCTTTAATTTCAAACGGAGTGCGTGTATAGGTGTGTGTGTGTGTGTGTGTGTGTGTGCGTGTGTGTACGTCAGGGCCACAGTGCAATATAAATCGACTAAGGGGAGCCTAGTGAGTGGTTTGATGGAGGAATGGATGACAAATAAGAACAGTGAGATGCCTTTTATTGTCGCTAGTTGAGTCTATCCATTTCTCTTCTTTTTCTATGACTTTTTAAATCTGTTTTCTCCTCAAGGCCACCCCCCACCCTTCCATCTTTGACATGCCGCAGTGCAAGAATCATAAGTCTGTAGGAAAGACACGCCGCACCCAGTTAAGAAGCGATTTCAGCCGTGTGCCTGGATTACTTATCCCGACGTGACACATTTGCCATCATCTGCCCCTCTGCTGTAATGACAGCTCCTATGGTGAGTAATTATAAACTCAAACGTTTGTGTTAAATCGCGACCGTGCGCCACAGCTTTGGAATCCTTTTCATGTTTTTGGCTAATAAGGCAGGATTGTCTTTGGCAATCATCTCAAATATCCCCTGCCGTGTAAGTAGACAAACATCCTCGCTTTCATTCAGAAGTACACTACACATTGTCTTTAAGTTTGCCTGTGGAGGATGGAGGATGATTTATAAAAAGTTCTGTCATCAAACCCTGTGGGCGAACATGTTGGAAGGTCCTATCCTTTCTGTTTTAAACCATATTGAGTGCTGTTACCTAATCCCATCCAATATCTGCAAGTAGTTTTGTGACTTTCAATGAGAAATAAAGTCTCGACTTTCAATTTCTCTCTGTTTTATCAGCAGGGTTTCTGCATGTTTTATGAAGTTCTCTATAAGTTCATTTAAGTTGGTGTAGATTTAAGACCAACTAAAGAAAATTTATGGAAGAAAATACAAGGGAAAAAATACAGCAATATGAACTACGTATAATGTCTAGAGAACACATGAAACGTTCTATTTATAAAAGTAAAAAGATGCCCAAATGCAAATTTAAATTCACAGATGATTTACAAAGAAAATTCCTGTGTTTTCATCTTAGACGCTTTCCGTTAAATAACATGTCAGATCTGTAAATCTATGTCAAAAAAGTGCTATAACAAGAAGCATACATAACCTACAAAAAAAACACAATTATTGGGACTGGGAAATATTATTTCTGGGAAATAATATTATTATTGGGAAATATTTCTTCTTTAGGAATGTATAGTGAACATCAGTCAGACTGAAATAATTTTATGACTGAAATAGTGTATTCTTTTTATTTATTTATTTATTTATTTTTTACCAATAATGGAATCAATCAAAAAGGATGCTATTACTTTCATTTTTATGGTTGTTAACAATCAAGCATTAATTCATTAAAAGATGTTTCAAACGTACATTCCTAAACTCAAGGTTAACATTCATGCAGTATCTCCATGAATATTAACGTGTCACTGCCACTGATTGGAAGAACAGCAGGCAACCTGTTTACACGGCTTTTCCTGTGTCTTGCCAGTTATTTAAAAAATGCCACCGAATAGGTCTTTAGTTTTTTAAGCTTCATTAGACACACAAAGGCAAAAAAACACACACACATCACCTCTCCTTATGCCTCACATAACGCACTTTGAGTTTTTTGACATTTATAACTTTTCTGTCACCAGCTGCTGTTTACACAATGCACATTTCCTGTTACTGATATGACATGAGCTTCGCTGCTCAACTTTTGATTGGCTGTCTGTTGCCAAGTCTCCAGAAGTAACAGGCTAACACTGCTCTGTTTCACACTGAACAAACTTAAAACCACAATGCGGAGTTGCTAACCTCGCTCCGAAGCTGGGTTTCATAAACCCAGGTAAAAAACAGTGCTAACACTACTTTTGAAATACGGGTGTAAATCATTCTTTACCCAGATTTAAAAACAACGTTTAAAATGATGATGAAGAGCTCTTATATTATTTAAAAAAAAAAAATTATATATAATAATAAATATTCTTTAAATTACACTACAACTCTAAAATATTTTTTTTTTCTCATTTAAGAACAAACTTAGGTTGTGCTTTATAATGTAAAAAGTAAAAGAGGTTGGAATGAAAAGTGAATTTATAGCTCATTTGTGCTTGAGCGTTTAGGACATACATTAATGGAAAAACACCAGAGAAAACTCTGAAATCTGGACTTTACTAGAACAATGTTAAGCTGCTTTGACACAATCTACATTGTGAAAAGCGCTATATAAATAAACTTGACTTGACTTGACTTAAGTTGATATTAACAGTATTGTCAAAAAACATAAACCTTGAATGAAAATGATTCATCCTGTTTATATGTTCTCATTCATTAGTCCCTTCAATGCATTTGTCCTTGTGCAACATAACCTTAAACGAAATTAAAATATTCTGTAATGAATTTTGTCTTTTCAAAAGTGCTCTGCCCTGCATTTCATCAGATCCACAATAGCAGACTTGAGGCCATCCATTCAAGCTCTGTTTTTAAAGCAAATACTTCTGGCATTGCGGTATATTCAAGGCAGTCTTTTATTCTAGAGAAGAGTTCTGTCCTCCACTGGAAGTGCCATCTGAGTTAACAGGATTTACCTTAATAAAGAAAGTGATGTTTACATCTTACTCAACGTACTTCAGCGATGATTCATTCTCAAATGAATGAGATTCAAAAAAACTTCAGACATGGCCAAACGCAATGATTGTAGGTAGATTTCAACAACAATTCAGTCATTGGTCCTGATCATGGAGATTACTGGTAAAGAGTACCTCTCACAAAACAAGGGGAGTGAGAGAATGGGCTACTCGAATATGTGTGGGAGGAAAGACAATCTCTGGAGAGAAAAGAGCGAAGAGAAAACAGAGCATTAGGTACCTGTCTCCAAGGTCACATGATCAGCTGAAACGTGTCACTGATTTAGTGCTCAGCCACATCCATTAGGGACAAATGAATGCTTTCCCGAAAGAGAGTACTCATTGGAGGCTGCTAAATAAACTATATCCAAATGAATGATTGGCTTTTCGCACAAAAAACGTTGATCATAGTTTGGTTATTATCTTTGTCATTAAGCATCAACAACTTTTAATGCTGCATAACTGCCTTTGATATAGAAAACTATTTAAACAGCATGAGTAGAAATATGCAGGCATCTATAAAACACACAACAACCTGGATATGGTAGACAATAATTGTATTTGGGTTTTGTAGCCATGAATGCAATGGAACATCACAAACAATTCTTCATGGATTTCGAATTTTATTTGTTTTCCCATAAAGCCACAAAAGAAAGCCCTAAAAAAAGACCAATATAGTTGACTAGATAATAGAAATTATAGTAAAAACTTGTTTTCGTGTCTTGTCTTTAAGATTTAAACTGGAGGAGAACACAAATATATTCAGAAAATGATCTGGTAGTTGTGATCATACATAATTTACTCTTATTAATGCAGCAAGTACATGCAACATGTAAAATAGTGTGCAAATAAGTGTTGACTCAAGAAGAATAGGATTTTTTTTTACTAATGCAATTCTCGAGACAATGCTTATGAAAACATAATTTCAAAACAACAGTTTCAAAAAGAGATTAGACATGCATTGATGAGGCAGTCATCACAAACACAGGCAAGAGAATGACAAATTGTAAATGGGAAAAATATTCCACAATTAAATCAAGCAAGTAGGTTAATCAAGACAGCAAAATACGACTACAAAAATATGACTGGATTCTTGGACAAAGCGTTGAAAATCCAATAAAACTTTTTTCTTTAACGTATTAAAAAGCTAAAAGCCTACAGAGCATTTTCTCAGAGCAGATCGACTGAGGAAACAAAACCATGAAGATACACCATAAAAATGAAATATTAAGGTTGACTAGTGCTAGTAACAGTCTAATCCAGCATGCAACAAAATAAATGACCATGGTCACCCCCCTAAAATGGAAAGGAAGAAAATTCTCTGAAGGTAAAAGTCTCTTAAAGCACAGTAAGAATTTAGACTTGGCGCAAATTATGATCATTTGGAAACTTGACATTATTTTTACACTTCCAATTGGAGCCACTGGCATTTGAGTAATGAGATGCTGCACTTTAAATAAAAGGGTTTATTGTGCAGAGGTCTCCTGATTGAGAAACCAGTCTGGGTGGGAAGGAAGGCATGCTGGAGGAGGACTGGGTAACAGCCATCTCCAAACCACCTGGCAGGAGGCACATTAGGGAGGTATTTGCTCCAACCCACTGCACGACTCCCACTGTTATTGCAAAAAGCTTTGCAGGAACAAATCCATTCGAGTTGGGTGCCTGCATCCCCCGTCTGAAAGCCTGGAATCACCACATCTACCTCCCATGACCAACCTGGCTCCACCGGGTCACCATTTTGTCACTGGAATAGCCACATTGTATCTAAATCACATTTTTCCTGGGACTTGCCAGACAGTACAAAGGAGATTAAACAGGAGGTGTCAAATAATCTCTGGTGGATTGGTCTCCTGGCAAAGGGCGTCAGCAGACATGGCAAGGCATACGATGGGTGTTGTTGTTTGGGGAGACAAGCTTTACGCTCTGCTAGGTAGGGGCCAACTGACAGTGGGCTCTGTTATGTCCAAGGATGACAGATTCTCATCGCCTACCTCCTCGTTTCTGCTGAGCTTTAGACCCTGCTGTAGGAGTGATGTGACGAAAAGTGATTGTTATTCTGCCATATACATCAACTTTCTTAGAGCGCTTGTCCGGCGGCTGATGACTATGAATATGGATGTGGATGGTTGGGAAAATAAAGCGTAAATGCTGATCGACTGTGACAGAACTGTGGTCCCTGAACTGCATTTTCAGAGAAAGAGAAGATAAACAACGGGGAAGTGAGACGAGAGAATGGCCATCAGAGAGTAGCAGTGCAATGTGGCTTGTGAGTTTTAAGTTCAAGATTACCAACTCATCTACAGTTGTGTCCTTTTATACAAGATATGTAAATGAAGTGCAGTAGGAGTCCGCTGCCAACAATGTTTTTCTCTCTCGTTTCATCTTAAGCGATCATTATCCATGGGTTTAGGGAGAAAAGGGCTCAGCTGCATGGCCAATTTCACAGCCAATTCACAAGTGCTCCTCATTTACAAAAAAAAACGATGAAACCCGATGGCATTACCAGGTCACAGTGCATAAACAGCTGACTGACATAATTTAGCATAAAATGGAGTACACTGTGATAATCAATAAGTTAACTTTACTTAAAAAAAGTCAGTAAACCTGTTGAATTAAAACTATTAAGTAAAAATTATTATTAAGTGAACTGTGCATAATTATAAAAAATTTAGTCAAATTAACAGTTACAACTTTAAGTAAAGCCAACTTGTCGCTTTTAAGGCAATGGGTTTACTCACTTTTTTTAAAGTGTTAGAAATAGTTTACAAAAAAATTTAAATTGTGTTATCAGAACACAAATTAAGATATTTTAGGTGAAATCTGAGAGCTCCCTCATCCTCCATAAAAAGCAACTGTCAACGTCCCGAAAGGTTCTTCAAAACAGGCCATGTGTCTTCAATGAGTGGTCTCACAGATTTCTAATGACAAGAGGGTGAGTAATTAATCACAGAATTAAACAATATGGGTGAACTAACCCTCTAAGTCAGTGTCCCCAGACCGCGGACCAGTACCGGGCCGTGGATAAATTGGTACTGGGCCGCACAAGAAATCATTAATTATTTCCGTTTTATTTATTATCTGAGTCTGAATGATCTTTTATTTTGAAAAATCTTTATTTTGAAAAATGACCATATTCTCTCGGCTACATCTCAGTCAATTGAGTGCCAAAATTTAACCTCACAAGCTAGCAAAATGAGTAAGAAACAGACGTCTTTGGAAAGTTTCAAGGTTGGGGACCACTGCTCTGAGTAACTAATTGCTTCTTACAGTGTATCATCAAAACACAATCAACTTCTGAATTTTGCTTTGAAAAATCAGTCAGGTATGGTCACTATAGGGCACTTCCGTCGATGCACTGCTATTTATCAAAGAAGTTACATCCTGTATTTTTTTCCAAAGCATTACTGGAGCTTTTTGGAGTTTGCATTCAGCTTTTGTGTCTTGAAGGAACAAAGTAGCATTTTCGTTTTTGAAATGGTAACTGCGGTGCAAGATTGATCCTCACTAAGTGTGTTTTCAGAAATAGTGTCCAAATACTGTAATTAGAATGTTGCATTTTCCACTCGGCTCAAAGGGAACACAGGAAACAATCCATAATAGCTCGCCATTTGTTAATAATAGTCATATTCATGCAAATTGCCCAAATTGGCAAGAATTTTGATTATAACTGAGGTCTCTGTACAAATGTGCTGTTGTGAATACAAGTGTAATTGAGTGTCCCTATAAGCCTAAAAGGGATTAATTAAAATTATGTCCAATAGTAATCTTTTTATTATTTTTATTTTTTATTTTAGGGAAAGATAAATGGCTGATATTAAAATAACATAGCATTTTACCTAAATAAAAACCCCAAAAATTAGGTCAACTTTTTTAATTATACAAGTTAAATTGGTTATCATGGTATGATGATTTATAGTATGAAGCATAAATAAATGTTTGATTTAACAGATATTGCACCATTTTCACACAAAAAAACACTATGAATTTGACCATTCATTTGCATGACAACATATATGTGTCCTATATATCATATATATACACCAACAAACATATATATCCTAAAATTAACTGATTTAGTTAACTATGTGTCAAAGTATTTATAGTACAGTACTGTATTTATTTATAGCATAGTACTGTAAAATAACTGAGGGTAGACAGATCAGTTGTTATCAGATCAGTTGTCCTTATGTATCAATACTAGACTGATATCTGTGCACTTTTATGTCAGTGATGATTATGGTGAATCATCCACAATGAAAAAAAATGTGAAGAAAGTGCCCAGAAATATATAAAATGATTGTAAATGAATGAACTAATCAAGTTAATATGTTTTTTTCAAAACAAACTAGCTAGATTAATGCTGGGGTACGAGTCTGAAAAGGTCTCAAAGGTGACTTTAAAGTGGCCTGTGATCATAAGGGGTCTTTTTAGTTCAGCGCAGATGGCAAACAGATGTGTGTGAGAGTGCATAAAGACAAGTTATGCATGTAAACTCGTGTGCAAAATGAGTCTAGCATTTCTACTAGAATTCAGAATTTGTATGGGGAAGCCTATCCAACAGGGACAGTAAGAAGGTATCCATGGCGACGACAAGGATGGACCCATGCTGCCCAAGCATAGCATGACTGGCATTTCTAGCTGGGAGCAAGCAGTGCCATTTGTCCATCATGATGTCTGATTGGAGGAGAACAGCACTGGGGTATTGAACCAGGAAGGAAATAATCCACTGATTTGTGTGCTAGCCATACATGCATCTGTTCCTCCACAACATTGTGACAAAGTACAAGGAGTGTCTATACCGGCACCATCAAACACTATAGTAAGACGATGAGAGCCGAACAAAGCACTTTGATCTTTATCAGCTGTTCATTAGCACCATTGACCAGCAAGTTCAGAACAGTAGCCTTGACTACACTAGTAAATCATGCTGATATGGTCAAACACATAGCAATTACAGCAACATTAGACAGACGGCCTCTTTACATTATGAAAGCAACAGCTCAGCACAATAGTCATAATTCAATTATCATTTATGCATTATTAATTCTGACTGACATCACGTTCTTTTTCTTCTCTGGCTTTCAGACTTTTTTTTAAACTGTGATGTCATGCACATCAGTTCATAAGCACAACGTACATGAATACTTGAAAACCAAAAGAACAGTGTCAAAGTACAGGACCGTATGTGTACAAGCTTGAAGTGTCTCTTTAAAAAAGTGACATGGTCAACTACTGGTTTGCAATGCATGGTAGTGTTCTCAGTTTTTTTTTGTGTGGAGCTGTATGATAAATCCTAAAGAAAAAAGTTATGTTTGTGGTTGTGTAAAAATACTGTTATTGAATATAAACTAAATGAATGAGGATTGAAAAGCCATAAAAGGACAATAAAAGCATCCTAAAAGTGATCTGAAGACTTTAAAAAAAAGTCACCGAACCAAATCTCCATCCTCACTCCTCAATGATTTGCATTTCAGTGGAGTGGAAAACTATCAGTGCATAAAGACAAAAAACATTATTCAGTTTGGTCTACAAAGCTGTTGTATGGCTTTCATTATGGTTCACAAGTCACATGAACCACATTTATAATACTTCAACAGTGCTATTGCTTCCTTTTGTCAGTTTGACAATCTCAGTCCTCATTTACGTCAGACTTTCCCATATTGCTTATTGCAATTTTATATTAGATCTTACTTTTGGTTTCTGTAATTTTTCCATTTGTCTGCAGATTTATTTTAAGCTATCTTTTTATCATTCCAGTACTTCAACCTAATTTACTTTGTTGGTAAGACAAAATAGACTTTTTAAAAGTTTTCATTAGAAGAATTTTCATTAAATTACGGTGTTCAACTTAACAGTAACATTACTGATTCACTTGTGGCATATTTAGAGTTTGATTTAGTAAATCATATCAAATTAACAAAATGCTAGGTGTCATTCTAATATGGCATTAATATGCATTTTCTCCAATACAATCCCAAATGGATGACAATATATACAGATGAAACAGGGTTTAAAACATTTTGAAATTGAAAATGCATTTGATCGTATGGACCTTTTTCACAAGACGGTTATGACACGTTTAACGGTCATCATAATCTTAAATCCTTGAGAGTTTATAATATTTCGATTTTCACAAAAACATTTGTACATTTATATGTATTTATGCATGTATTATATCACCTTTTGCGTCAAATTACAAAAAAATAATTACCAATTGTGCAAGGTGTTTCTAATGCAGCGTCTATGGGCTGAGAGTAAATTTGGTGTTATTCTGTCTTCTGTCTAACACAATTTTTTTCCTTTTTCTGAAAGTCTTAACACCATTGTGGCATTTTTCTTTTATTATGTAAGTAAATGGGATTGTAAAAAAAATATTTGTTTTAGTCTCCCATTTACCGCGCTCTAAGTTTACCCAACTATGATGACTTCCGCTACTGAGAAACCCTAAAATTTGAAAAGGGTCCATTGATTTTGCAGTGCAAATGTTCATGTGGTCAAATGCATTAAAACAACAACAAACAAACAAACAAAAAACTCTTCCCACACACCAAACAACTGTCAGTTACCATACAAACCTAACACTTGAATATTATAAGGCTTTTAATAATAAAAGTGTGCCAAAACAAGGTATTTAGACTTTTATTATTACAAAAGACACATATTATGATCTTAGTCAACATCCCTTTTATTATCTTGCTAGCCTGCCTGTATACATATTAGGTTTGTTAATTCAAAAACACTTTTTTTCAGGAGCTAATGCTAAAGTGATGTAGAGCATGACAAAATTATCAAGGGTTCAATGAAATTTGAACACAAGTGGCCAGAAGAGAAGGATCTGAACGCATGTTAATATCAGGCGGAAATAATAATGATAAACACTACAAAATAGTCCTCAATCATCATCTGTTTGAACTCTATAATTGCGTACATGTTTTCGTGGTAAACACTAACCCACAGCTCCAACGTGCCACATCACAACTGCCAGTTATATCCATCACAAACTGGCGGATATGCTCATTTGGTTCTCAATTCCAGAGAAAACAAATTGCTTCACTTCCTGTCACATAAAACCAAAGTGACACAAATTGACTTTCAGAAGTGACATTTTTCAAGTCAAATGAACAACTTGTCACAAATGAGATGGTAACAATTGCAACAAGGTCAAGTTGACTCCTATCGAATATTGTGCACTCCACTGCACACTTTCACGCCACCGGCAGCAATGGGCTTCATCAAGCCTACACATTATATGACAGCAACAAAATAGAGGCTTGGCATTACAGATTTTTACACAAAGCCAATCAGATTTCCGCCCTCACATTTTTAATGCGATTTTCCTCCTGGCCTCTCCAAGGGAGGGATCAAAGCAAGTCTAGGCCCAGTAAAAGCTTCACTCAGGGGCTTGTACGAGTGACTCAGACTTTCATGTTCACCTTCTGCTGGCGGTCATTATATAGAGTGGATGCCCTGCAGATGCCTGTCCTCTTTTCATCTCTAAATGCGGGCCTTTACAGGTGGGTCTACATGCTGCCTTACCAAATGGGGCCTGGGGAAGGCGGTTTGTGTTGATTGCGCTGCGGGTTGAGAGCAGAAAAGACACAGGCGCTCGCTGCTCACTGTGAGGTAGCTAAGGTGAACATAAAACACTGTGCACAGGGCATGGTGTAGTAAAACCCAGTTACTGGGGGGAAGCGGTCAAGTCTCTTGTACCCCTCTGAACGGTATGACCATACGTCTGCAGAGAGCCTGTGAAAAGATTTACCTTGTCTTGTTTATTTCCTGCTGCTAGCCTGCCCTTTGGTGAGGAACATTTAGCTCAGCAGGGCCTACCGCACACTTCCTGTAGATTGAGGCAACCTATGATGTGAGATGTCGGAAGTATCTCTTATTTATTTTTTGCTGAATATAGAGCAGGGATCTTAAAGAAAATAGAAAAATAGGGCATAATTTACATGTAGATATTTATTTTGTGTAATCTGAATTTTGCACATTTTGTCATACTTGCATATGGCGGACAATATTTTTGTAATCAGAATTTATTATTTCAAAATTACCAGCTATATTTACATTTACATTGAATCATTTACTAAATACTTTTGTCCAAAGTGACTTACAAATTAATCCAACAGAGACAATCAAATGCTGAAAATGCTGACAATCAAAAGCTGAAATATGTGAGCGCAGTGACAAGTACCAGTTGGTTTTGGAGTGTTTTTATTTAATTATTTTAATCAGCTACGAAAAAATATGTTCATTATGTCAATGAAAATAGCTAAATGAACTGAAATACACATTATTATTATTATTATTATTATTATTATTACTAATAATACCAACACCATCTACTATTATTTTCATTTATATGTTAATGAGGCGGTTCATTCTGTTATGGCGACCCTAGATTAATAAAGGAACTAAGCCGAAAAGAAAATGAATGAATGAATGAATGAATGAATGAATGAATGAATGTTATTCAAATTGTATGTATACTGTTATTATTGAATTATTGAAAGACAAACTTGGACAAAGACTTATTTGAAACTTCTTAAAACGTGAAATTTTATACGCAAAACAGTTTCTCTGTCAGTATTTTGAATAATATCTCTTTAGCTCCACCAGCAGATAATTAGCAACTGTAGAGTGAAAGCACTGCAAAAAATCCATTGAAAGTCACTTTGGATATAAGTATGTAAAATTGTAAATGTAGCATATACCCCCATCCACAGTAGCAATATTCCTGGATGTCGTGGACAATGTCACACTCTCTCTCTCTCGCCTTCAGCTGGCTCGCGCTGAAAATAAAATCATGCTAGAATGCTTTCTTCATCCTCTCTGGGGAGATGGTGTGACCTGGACATTGTAATGTGCCCCAAGGCAAAAGGCCAATGCAAAAAGGGGTTGACATTTCCAATATGCTATTCGCTTTGGGAGAGGAATAGGAACACTGCAAAGGAGATAAGACATAGAGAATGCTGGAGAGACTGGAGGGGGGTGTGGGGATGTGAAAGAGAAGGAACGCAACAGAGGGCGCAAGATAAAGCAGATAATGAGATTGTGTAAGGCATCATGCGGTGGCTGTTTTCCGTTCTCACATTTTAAACACAGCAATGAGTGTTTGTTTATGTGGCGTTCATTTCACATTGTTAATGGTCGTATACTGTGATTCCATTCAAGACTCCATGGCAACATCGCACATTTTCTCCTTGATGTCTCCTCTCCACATTTTTGGCCATCGTTCTTCAGAAGTGTGAAAAGCTATGACGTGGAAATCAGAAATAACTGCACATTCTGAAGTAGGTTTTTTGTTTCTTAGCAACCTCGTTTAGGTCAGCTCTCATAACTTGGCACTAATGATGACGTTTAGCTCTAAATATGAAGGGAGTGTACAGTTGGGCTGATACCTACAGCGACGCTCTAATGCACAGGGTAAATCAATGTATGGAAAAGGCTTAATTGGTTCCTCTAAGGTTTACCGTATGAAGTCACTGAAAGTCTGCTAATGAAGAATGACATGGGAATCTTATTTCCATGTAATATTCTTAGACTGCTTCTCTGTCATAATCAGTTATCAACAGCTGTGTTTACATGACCCTCGTAATCCATTTGCACTTGGACAAGCGGGCCAGTCAAAAATAAGCTATGTCAATCGGAACGAACTAGCCAAATGCAGAATTTCATTCAGATTATAAGAGGTTTAAACCTTTTGTAATCCATTCTACAGGGCATGTAAACACTTTTGAAACTCATTGTCTGTGAAGTGGAGCAGGGAAATTATTGTCCCGCCAGTCTTTGCTACAGATTCTCAATGAACAGACGCTCTGTTTTTGGTATGGAAAGCAGCATTATTACAGCTTGACAAAAAAATAAGCAGAACGGAATAAATTTAAAATGACCTTGTTGTCTCATAATTAGGACCTGAAATAGATAAATTAAAGTCAGTATTTTTATATAAAGAAAAAACGTAGGAGGTTGACTAATATAAATTTAAGCTAGCAAAGAAACTTAGTATATCTGTGTTGTGTGTGTCAAAAAAAAACTAAACTGATACAAAACTTGTGGCATATAAGCAGGGACTGTCACAGTCAGACCAGGCTCTCCCCTCACGCAACCACACAGATCACCGTCACCTGAGTTTTAATTAGTCCCGCACCTGTCACGAATCAAGCTCATATCCAGTCACCACATATAAACCCCATGCACCGTTCACTCATTGTCCGGCCTCGTCTAACCACCAGAAAGGACTCATACACGGTCAGTGTTGTTAAACTTA
>CAIGQV010019029.1:1750697-1778520 GCA_903798115.1 Danio jaintianensis
CAATAAACTGTTAACTTACCGATCTAGTCCCGTCCCTTCTGTGACAGGGACATTACTTTATATAGCACTCCTGTAAAAAGATTTATCAATCATCAATTGATTGAAAAAAGCAGTGTTTTCTTGTAGGATAGCTACTGTCCATTTAATTCCTTTTAGCTGAAAATAAAACTTAAAAGAAGACGTTGAATTATTCAAGTAATTTGTAATTTGCAGTACATGTCAATACAAGTTTGTCTAGGAAAACTGAATATTGGCTTGACAAATTTATGTTGAAAAATCTTTGAAGTTTGCAGAGTTATATGCCAGTAAGTGTGTTTGAGACTGTGTTTGAGAGGTCTGGAGGACTGGAACATCTGTACGTATACACTGTCTTATGTGAGGTTCCCTGTCCAACTTGGAGGTGTTTGAGACCCCCTTCTCATCTTCCGTCCAGACTCAGGCTCTTCTGAAGGGATTTTCTGGCTTTGACAGGTTGTGGGCACTTGCATAACTGTCTGTACTGTCTTGATCTGGTGGAAACTCTTACACTAGTTCTCTCTTCCTCCGCTTCTTGTGTCTTGCTTCAGCCTGTCACACTCTTCTCAGTAAGTGTACTAACTCCTTAAAAAAGCCTTTTCAGATGTCAAAATGATGAGATGTAGCCTTTATGTGTACCGTCTTTCGATGCTGACTAAAACTTTGTATTGATTTAAAGAAAAACTGCAATAAAATGCTGCAAAGAGCCACTGGAGACATGATTGGCGTTCTGCAGTCCCACAGTCTTGTGAATGGCTTTATCAAGGAAGCCTAGCGCTTAAGCCATACAGTCCCCATGGACATGATGAGGTTATTTTAAGGTCATTTAGGAAACAAGGCATACATAGAGTACAGAGAAGTCATATAAAGAACAAAAGACAAGACAACACACAAGGGGACGGCAATTTTTGATAACCTTGACAGCTGCTTAAAATGAGAAATCAGTTGAGAAATCCAACATTGTAAAAATTTCAACTGAATATGACCTGACTGCTGCCGTTTTGTAGGTATTATTATCTTTCTTGTAAGTTGCTTTGAAAGCTTTTTGTGTTCCTGCCCGCAGAATAACCTCATTTAATGTTCAGTACAAGCTCAAATGAAAGCACCTAATTTGGATTTGTCTCCTCTTTTTCTTAATAAAAAAGCAAAATATAGAGTTTAAACAGTACAGCCACTAGATGTAAACAATGTGATTATACTCAATTTTATAACTTTGTTTCCATGGCAAAGGAAAACTGTTGCATTTAAACAATGCTTAATTTGTGCTAAGAGTCCCAAAGTGTGACAAGAAAATCTCCCCCACACCTCACACCACCCGCAGCCTGAACCATTAACACAAAGTAGGATGGATCCATGCTTTCATATTGTTTATGCAAAATTCTGACCTTGCAAGCTGAATGTTACCTCAGAAACTCATCAGACCAGGCTACCTTTTTCCAATCTACTTTTATCCAATTTTGATGAACAAATGTTCTGATTTTCTGACAGAATTGGCAGCTGTGTGCTCTTCTGCTGCTGTAGCTCATCTGCTTCAAGGTTTGAAGTGTTGCTCTTCTGCAGACCTTGGTTATCACAATTGGTTATTTAAGTTACTTTGCCCTTTCTATCAGCCATTCTTCTCTGACATCTGGCATAAAAAAGGCATTTTCACTGTTAGAACGGGCACTATTTCTTTTCTTTTTCATACCATTCTCTGTAAACCCATAAATGGTAGTTTGAGAAAATCCCAGTAGATCAGAGGTTTCTAAAACACCCAGGCCAGTTAGCATTTGTTCCATATTCAAAGTCCACTTTCCATTCCGGTGCTCATTATGAACTTCTTCTATGAACTTTTGAACTTTGGACTTTTGTCTTGACCACATTTATAAGACTAAATGGACTGATTTGCTGCAAACAGATATCTGGATTAGCAAGCAGTTGGGCAATAGTGGCCCTTGAGTATATGCTGATAACACTCAATGTCATTCTTTTGAAACTTTTTAAAATCCTTAAACTTCAACAAAATGCTTTGAATTATTCAGCAAACGGATGACATTAACTGAACAGGGCGGACGCGCAGCTATGAAGGGCTGATCTCAGAAATGTATATAGATAAGGAAGGGTAGCAGAAGGACTGTCTGTGTTTGAACACAACAAACAGACTTTCAGAATTATGCTCACATGTTCAATTTACAGCCGACTGTGAGCCAAAGCGGCATTTAATAAGCATCTGGGCATTTTGGCTCTGGCTCCTGTAGGCCAACCTGAGAAGAATCCCCCCTGCCTTTCCATAAAGATCCTATTTGCTTGGTATTGCTCTACATACAGCAAGGACACGCTTTAGAAAACACATTTGAAATAAAATAATAGATAACTGACTTTTGACTCAAATTGACCCAAGGGCTACAAGGCTGAGATGATGGAAGCCAAAGAGCAGTCATTTACACAAGATTTTTCCCCCTTCTGGAATGACATGAAATGATAAACCATAAATAATATGACCAAGTATATGCATTAAGAAACTATTGTGAATTCCTCTAAATTACAGCCGGAGAGTCATTATTGTGCTAAATGTAAATTAGTATTGGATAAATGTGTACATGCACATGCAGCTCCCTAGTAATGTGCAACATTTAAAGGACCATATTGATAAGCAGTCAGGGGTTAAGAGGGAAATTCCATAAGCATAAATAGAGAGTATGATTTTTTTTCTGAAATTGCCCAGCTCTGATTGCGAAGAGTGGCTTTAAGAGGCATTAGTGTGTGATTGAATTCACCCCATGCACTGTTTAAATATTTCTCTGGCCGATTAAGTTTGCTGAGCACACAATTTGCGTGTAATTAGCAGAGCCATTAATGCACAGTAACTTGAGTCTGATACGTCTCTCTGTTTTTGAGTTGCCTGTGTTGCATAAACGTTATGCTATATCAGCTGTAACAGAAAAAAAAACAAGATGGCTGACATCTGAACAGAGTAGATGTTATGTTGCATTCCAATAAAATTGGGATATTTCTACCTGATATCTCATTAAAAGTACTGCTTTATTTGTTTCTTATACATATATAATGTATAAATGATGCAAACGGTTTACAGAGAAACTGCAATACTTGCATTAGCTGGGAAAACGTTTGAATGTCAGCTATCCTGGCAAACTCAACCAGCTAAACAAAGCTAATTCAATAATGTTCTAAGCACCTGCATCTGTGATTAAGTTATCTTATCAAATAAAACGCAAGTAATTAATGGCTTTTATTTGTTTAGACATGCTTACCAAATATATCGCTCTGTCTGCCACTAACTCTGCTGGATAAGATACACCCACATCTATATGAGTGCCTGTCTATTTTTTCAGTCAACTTCATTACGGTAATTTTTTTTCCTGTTTCTTTTTTTTATCAACCACCTACAATGCAAATCACAACATTACTAACTGTTATTTGAAGGAAAAACAACAGAAAAACATACAGATATATTTATTGCATATTTAAAACTACTGATTTAAAAGCTGTCAGGAGCTGGCAACACCTTATTTCCAGTGTATCATGGGAGAGTGTGCGTGCTAAAGTCTTCTTTGGGACGATTACCTTGTTTCGTATCTCTGACTAGTTCACATCTCTGATTGGTGATTGTTCATTCATGTTGGTATTTATTCATTTATTTGTCAAAAATCTAAATTTGGACTCTTTCTGACCCACCTATATCTTGAATGCAAAACTGTAAATTAGCAATCAGCAAGTTTGTAAATTAAAAACAAATTAAAATTTTGGATGGAAATTTGTTCAATATTTGTTAACAATTATAACAAGTGATGCTCATTTGAACTGTAATAAAGTTTTACACGCCAACCTGATTTCACCAAGTAGGACATGTTCCTGGATTTACATCTTTGTTGATCCTGGAACAACATTCCAATCAGCCAATCAGAATTAAAGGATACATTTACCGTTTATGTTAAGTTTAGGCTTACGGTTAGGTGTATGCACTTCTACATGATTGTTATCCAACTATAGTTGCCCTTTGATTATGGTAATAATTTACATTTATGGTTGGGTTTAGAGGTAGTGAATAGGTATGGATTACATTTTCCAACAAAAATGATGTTCCAGGATCAATATAGATGTTAATCCAGGATTGCATCATACTTGGCAAAATCATTACGTGCTGTTTTACCTACTTTTAACCTACAGTTCAAGAAGGAAGTTGGCAATTCTGATGTTATAATGTGAATAGAAGGTAGCATTGGTCCTACTGAACATGGGAAGGTATGTACTGTACTATAAATAAGTGGGTTGAATTTCATCAAACTTCTTCACATTTGCTTTGTATGGGCTGTTGTGAAAGAAGGATTTGTCTGTGCTTGCTTGTGCTGTTGCTTATTATGCCACTACAGGACTGTTCATTTCTCAGTGACAGCTGGGAATTAAGAAAAATAAAATACAATTGCAGCAGGTAAATTTGATTCTTGCAAAAGGTTTCTAGTTGCCCTGGATTAATTGCTTTGATCCCCATACAGTACGAAAATGAAGTCTACACCTTTCAGGCTTGCCGAATACATATTAAAGGCTAGACCTAATCCCTGAGCACACCACCTACACTTCATGTTAAATGGAAAGAAAAGGATTTAGATGGCAGTCTCTACCCAAAAATGTTCATATGCTGCTTTTTCACACATACTCGTACAAACACTGTTAGCGATGCATACGGCAGCTCTTCCATCTGCGCAAATCCAGTTACTTTGCGTCCCTCTTATGTGATTTAGAATATTTTACACTAACCAAATGTTACTTTGCATTAACATGGTGCTGCCTTGGAAGCGCCTGCAGCTTGCAATGATGTGTATGACTCACCAACCGCTGATCTTAGGGAAATATGAGAGAGAGAGAGAAAAAAAACCTGGCCTAGATATTTCATACAGTTCAAGAACAGATTAAGATGCTCTCGCTTTGATCCCTCTAATGCAACATCCCGAAACATTTCTGCTGTGCTACCGTGGATAACATGATTAGGTTGCAGTGGGCATAGGTCAGCTCACTGCGTGGACTGTTCTCTTCTCTTCCTTTTCTTTTTCTTCTGCTTTTGAATGCGTTCTTCACCTGCTTTGGAGCGTATGAGAGCTATGACTTTGCAGTAGTAGCAGAAGTAAAGAATTGTGGTAAGCCTCTTTGAAACTGAAAAGGTGAGTGGTCATGTGAGTTACATAAAATCTGATTTTGTTATGCCTGATCAAAACAACAACAATGACAACATGATGTTAATTAATAATTTTAATATGTCGTGAATCAATAAAATATCAAAACATGACCTTGAGATGCAAAATTGTATGTAATATTAAAGACTGCATGTTTAAATGAGTGTGTATGTGTAGTTTACGGAAAGCCATTTCCACCTGGATAAAATACTTTATTTCTTGTAATTATAATTTTATACAAGTGGATAATTATCTATTCAATTTATTTTTTGTAATTGCAGCTTTATTTCCCACAACTGCAACTTTATTTCTCAAAACTGATATATCCAACACACACATCATTTTTTGTAACAATTTCACATTTTAGCAAACCAATGGCTAATTTACAAGAACAACAAAAAACGATTAGTGTGTTTTGTATGATCGGTTTGCTTTGTTTGATGTGTTTTTCTAAAAATCAGAGGTTTCTAAAAAAAAAAAATCACTGAAAATCTATTTTAAGGAGAATTATGTTGTTGTTTTTTTCCAATAAGTCCTAATAATTTTTTTAAACATAATTAAATTGTTATACATATTAACTCAGAAAAATTGATATTATTGTTGTTATTATTATTATTATTATTATTATTAATTAATTGAAATTAATAAATATTATTTTCTAGACGTTGTTAGCCTGAAATGAAAACTTAGAGACACTTAGTTGGCTAATCAAGGTTATTTTTTTCTAGGTTATTACAAGCCTGATTTCATGTCTTTGTATATGAAAAAACAAATATTGAACATAGTAGATTTATTTTCTCATTACTTCAATATGTATAACTTTTATATTTTGTTAGCATGAAACTTTCTTCACTATAGACCATAGTAAAACCCTAAGTGTCTTCTTTCCAATGATAACTTATTTGTGTTTGTTGCTCACTGGGGTCAAGAACTGTTACTATTTTAAGCTATGTAGGTGCAAATCCCCATAAGTGGGATGCTGTCTAACAGGTTAATAATATGCATGTTTTGCAGTGTAGTAGCAGGGTTAGATTAGATTATAGGTTAAAGGCCATTACGAACAAAATTGTGTTAAAAAAATAGCTTAAATTGACACAGCAATAAAAACCTGTTATTTGTCAGTTCCATACTAGCTGCTGCCCAAGCACATTCTTACAGCTTATCATTAGGCGCGTTGCATGCAAAACATGTTGAAAGAAACTGAACACTACAGAAAAAAAAACTGTTTATGAGATGCAACGGCAGACTATTTCATATTAGTATATTAATACAATAAAACAAGTCATCATAAAACTGACACAGCAATAAAAACTGTTATTTGTCAGTTCAATGATACTAGCTGCTGTCCAAGCACATTTACTTATAATTCATCATTAGACGGGCTGCTTGCAGAACGTGCTGAGAGAAACATATTATATGCATTGAAATGCAAACTGTGTTGACTCACAGAGGAGACAATCATCGACAGAGACAGCCTGCATAAATATGGTGCGTGTTAGTATGCAGTGCCTTTTTGGTATGGCTTCAATTTCACTGAACCTGTGAAGATTCAGGTATGTTTGTGATGGGCAGCACTCGGAAGCCACTGAGATGATGGGCAGCTCTAGAGATCAATGCAAGCATCTTACTTCAAAGCCCCTGGGTGCTGGTTGGCATTCATCATGTCCAACTCGCACAGGAGCAGACACAGAGCATTGGAGGAAATGAAAACAACATTCGAGTCACATGCAGCTTATAGGCAGAGTCGGGTCACGAGGTCTTTAAGCTCCGATACTGCTGACTCAAGCCCACCAAGCCTAATTGAAATCCAGTTATATGTGTTTTTTTTTATTTATCCACCCTGTCTAAATAATCAGCACCGGTAGGCATTCTATAATTGCTGAAGGGATACGAACAGCCTGCACTATTAGTCTTCATTTCGTTTAAGTGGCAAAATGCCATTGCGTGTGTGGTTCAGGATCAATTCCATCCTGTCTTGTTTTCAAACACAGAAGCTTTCAAATGATGATATTAAGGTGCCACTCACTTTTATTCGGCCTGAGAATACTTATTTGTGGGCATGCAGTGGAGTACATTGTCTTGGATGTCTAGCAGATTATAGTGGACTCTTGCTTTCCCATGGGTAATTTGCGGTGTTTGTTTTTCTCTTTGCAGAGGTCTAGCTGAAATGCATGACCACTGCTTTCCCCTGCTTCCTTTAAACAGCTCTGACAGAGAATCATGGGAAATCCCAGTCTCAGATTCAGGTAATGTCTGAGAGTTATGGGTGTGTGTGTTTGGGTGCGTGTGCGTGTGTGTGTGTGTGTGTGTGTCCTAATGCAAAGCTTCTGAAAGCCTCGGTCTGGCTCTCTCCTGGGATAAACATTATAATGTAGAGATGACAGTGCCTAGCAACCCATAGGCTGGATCGAAAAATGCCCACTCCACTACTGGCCTTTCCCTTTAACCCAATAGAAATGGAGCAAAAAGAGAATGTAAAGGCAGGAGGATCGGCTGACCTGAAGTCAGTGGCATGACTGAGTGAACGTGAGACCTTTGGACATTCTCTAAGCCACCCCGCTGGCTCTGCTTCACTGACAGGAGGCAGAATAACTGTCACATGGCTCTGTTACCATGGAGAAATTGGCATGAAAGTGATACTGTTAGCATCTGTCTGAACAGCCATGTAAGGTTTCTGTTCTAATTATAAATGGATGTAAAACGTGTCTCTGACACTAACATCATCACTGCTCCATTGTACAATAACATGAGATCAGGCATAAAAAGAAAATGGGATGAGAATAATTAAACCTCAGAAGTAGACCTCTCAAATCAATGAGAAAGCAGGGTCTACAATTAATTTGTACCATACCGGCCGATAGTGGGAAAAATAAATATAATATAATATAATATAATATAATATAATATAATATAGGGGCGGCACGGTGGCGCAGTGGGTAGCGCTGTCACCTCACAACAAGAAGGTTCGAGCCTCGGCTGGGTCAGTTGGCATTTCTGTGTGGAGTTTGCATATTCTCCCCGTGTTTGTGTGGGTTTCCTCCGGGTGCTCCGGTTTCCCCCACAAGTCCAAAGACATGCGCTATAGGTGAATTGGGTGGGCTAAATTGTCTGTAGTGTATGTGTGTGAATGGGAGTGTATGGGTGTTTCCCAGTGATGGGTTGCGGCTGGAAGGGCATCCGCTGCGTGAAACATATGCTGGAAAAGTTGGCGGTTCATTCCACTATGGCCACCCCAGATTAATAAAGGGACTAAGCCGAAAAGAAAATAAACTAATAACATAACATAACATAACATAACATAACATAACATAAGATAACATAAGATAACATAAGATAACATAACATAAGATAACATAACATAATAATTGAGGTGCAAATAAATTCAAATTAAACTGCTCCAGCTCCAACACTGATAAAATATGTATTTAAATAACACATAAAAGTATTATTATTTTTATATAAACCACACGCACTCACGCACGCACGCACGCACGCACGCACGCACGTACGTATATATATACATATATATATATATATATATATATATATGCATAGATGTAGATTATGGCAGTCCCAGATGGTGTGTAAAACCATCAGGCAAAATCCACCATGTCCCCCCTTAACTCTCTGGATGTAAACCATCATAGTATACTATTATTAGTCCTGTATAAAATGTTGCTGAGAGCAAGATATGCTAATTCAGCAAGTTGAGATTTCTTGTCTGTTTGCTAAATTAAACTAAAAATAATAATTTTGAAAACATCTGAAAACACTTTTTCCTGTTAATAATCCCACTTAAAGTCACAGCACTTCACGTCTAATTTCTTATTAGAGGTCACACAACAGGATTAACCATCCTTTGCATTGCTGCATTCAAATACCCCCCTGGCATGTCTCTCTGACATGTCCATCTGTCAGCTGTTGATAAGATGGTCCTATGCAAAACGCTGTCCCTTAATTTCCTCTTAATGGACCGACGCATTAATGTGAGTCATGTGCCAAAAGCTGTGATACATCCATGACAAGGTTATTAAAGGAACAATCTGAGAATTCGCCAGGCAGAAATCAAGAGACGAACCGAAGATGTGAAATTGCTTCTGGTATGACTGTGGTCATATCAGCTTGGGCGCTTCGCTGATTAACAAATTAGAGAAGAAATGAAATAGTATAATGTGATGGATTAAAAGAGGAACATTGGGCATAGCCTGTGCTGTTAGGAACAGGCCTTAAAAAAAGCAGCCTTATCTGCCGAGAAAATGAAGGAGATGGGGTAGCGATGGTAATGCGCTGTTTAAAGTGTGGCAAAAAAGAGAGAGTGAGAGGAAAGAGAGTTGCTTGTGGAATAGGGGTACTAAAAGCCTGCACAAAGTGTCCCTAATGCACTCCAGAGAGGGATGATGTATGCCTTGTTATAGCACCGAGGGTGAGACGTAGAGTGCTAACAGCACTGTAAAAGCTCCAAATATCCAAATATCCCCAGAATGGTCCTCACCTCCATTACTGGACCTCACATCTCTAAATTATTTCAATCCATAATAGGATGTCTTGCTATAGACAGATGAAAGGCAGGCTGAGGAGGCCAGTGTGTTGATTATTTTCACAGATGAATTGATTTTTCTCATATTTCCCTTGATTGTTCCCTATTGACGTTGATGTGCTTTGCATAACAATATGTTTGACAACTTTAAATGAGTTTCCCAGGGCTTTGCTCTCCGCATGGGAGTTCTGATTAGTGAGGACCGCTTGAGTGGCTTGTCAATCTAGCCCATCAACAAGGAGTGGCCAGTAGGTGCAGAAAAGAATTTATGCTTGCTGACTCTCGGAATAAGAAAAGATGTCATCTATCTCTGAGGGAGGCAATAAATAAAAATATCGAAGCGTAACTGCGGGTTGCCTCGTTGAGCCAATCGCTCAAGCTTGAGTTTATTCCCCATAATCCTCCATTTCCATGCTCAATGCACTGTGTCTTCTCTCATGACGGTACAGTTACCCAAAGCCACATCTGGCATGAAGCGTGAACATCAAATACCCCCTCAGGTTTTGTGAAAATGCTTGGATGACCTAGACCAGGGTTTCTGAAGCCCAATTGACACAAAGTATATGCCATATAAACCTGATTAAGTTCTTTAATCACACTATAGAGGTCCTCTGGATTCTGGGAAATAAATGTGATGTGTTTGATTAAGTAAGACCCCTTAAACGTGGTACCTGCATCGGTGACCTAGACTAATCAGCAGTATGGAGTAAACTGAAATCCGATTGAGATTTCACTCTCAGAAATGAGCAAAAAGGCTTAGGCTTACTGCTTGAGGTCGACCTCTGCTTGCCTCCTATCCTCTCAATAGCCTCTTCTTGACAAATCCGGCCAGGCCCTTTGTCTCTTACATCAGCATGGGTGCAGAGTTGCAGTTTTATGGGGAGTGACTCTGTTAAGATTATCGGTCGAGGAAATCTGAAGAGGATTAGGGCAGGAAGGGAATCGTGGGTAATACACTGCTATCAAAAACAAGCATGGCGGAGACAGAGATACAAAGACGGTGGGGAAAGATTCAGAGGTGACTTCTCTCAACACATTGTACGGCTCAGGGGTGGGATTATAAAGCAATTAGCAGCAGTGGCGGTGATTAATACTGTGGCTAATAGGATGAGGCTGAAGATCGGATGGGGGAAGGAAGGTACCAAGCACAAGAAACCTGGACGAAGACAAGCACAGTGCATCAATCACAAATGACAGCTGGGACAGGGTCCAGGAGCTTCATTCATCATGGGGAAGAGATGGACACACACAGCTCAGCAAAGTAGCAGAGGAAGCATTAATTACTAGCTGCTTCAGACACCCCTGACAACTCAGACTGTAAACTGAAGTCAGACACTTAACTCAGATGAATCAAGTTGAGAATCAAGTTGAAGGCATTAGAGAGATTTAAGTGATTTAACTGAAACTTTACATAATGGCCAATTCAGGACTATAATCATCAGGGCATTTTAAGTATTTTAAACCCACTGGGGCATGGTCCATGTATCTGTCACCAATATGTTAGCAGATCCTTCAAGTCCTGTAGGCTGCTGTGTGGAGTTGCCAACTTATTGGTCCAGCACATCCCACAGATGGTCAATTTGGACTAAGATGAGGGAAATTTGGAGGCCTAACCAACACCTAGTTCTCGTCATCATGTACTTCAACTATTCCTGCACAAAGTATGGTGTGTGGCAGGGCAGGGTGCTTCATCCTACTTAAAGAGGTCACTTCCACTGTATAGAAGGGGTGTACAGAACATGGTCTTCAACAATGTGTGGGTAGGTAGCATGTGTCAAATTACATCCACATGAATGACTTGACCCAGTGTTTCACAGCAGGACTTTGCCCAGATCATTACATTCCATCCACTGTCTTGTTGTCATCCAACAGTGCATCCTGATGCCATTACTTCTCCAGATAAACACCAATCGTGTACATGGACATCCACTTGGATTATTGGACCAGCTGACCTTCCATTTCTTCAAGCTTCAGTTATGATGCTTGTCTACCTAAAGATGGATTTTTGATGGTTGATGTGGCCATTAAAGAACACTTTTTTTTAGGTTTGCTCTATGTATTCCTACCATAACCATTATTCAAATTTTGTCACCATTTCAGGTAGAAGTACAGTATGTTTTACTGACACAAAATGTTTAGACTGATACTGTTTGACTATACAGTTTGGACGTACTGATAGATAAAATGCAAACAACATAATTATCTGAAATGTACAGGAAAATGCAGATTTCAGTAACAATATAATACTAAAAAGATATTTTGAGTTAATTATCCCACTTCTACCTGTAAACCTCACCATACCTCTTACTTTAAAATAAGCATACACAGACAAACAAAACATGTAATTGCAGAAAATATAACCTTAATCCACTCCATGAAAGTGGACATTTTTCATTCAAACACTTTTGTATTTGATGCAATGTTGCAATCCACGATGAATCCAGTGAGAACTTTACTGCTTTCGTAAAACTTTAAATTAAAGCTTCAGTTATTGAATGCTACATGATTACAGAAATGTTATTCTTTTTAAGTGTAGTTGTTTTAAACTGTGTGTAACCCTTTGATCATTTAGAACATAATCAAACAATCATTTCATAAGAAGTTTTATAAGTATGTTTTATAAAACTCGACTCAAAATCAAAATGATCAAAATATTTAATGCCAATGGTTTATGTTTTAGATGTTGTCAGTACATTATTACTTTTCATTTAGATGCTGTTAGTTTGTCAGTGCAGTATGTTTCAGTGTCTATGATAGATGTATGATTAATGCAGACTAATGCACATTTGGTGAAACCACTCTTACAAATACATACAAATACTAATGAGTTAAATTGTGAAACCCCGGCAAAACTACAACTAGCTTATGAGCAATTAACAGTAAAAGTAATGCATTACAGTATAGTTACGATTTATTGTGATTTTAAGCTAAATTTTTATTTTAATGTCAGCTAGATATGCATTGCTCATTTACCTCCATTACAAGAGCTATAAAAGCTTACAACATCAAGCATTACATATCCTTCTAGATAAAATTGTACCATAAATACAAGAGAGTGAGAGATTTACCATGCTATGTGCTATCTGCTCTGTGATTGATGGACTGATGCTATCTATATGAAATACTATAGAGTTCAAGCTATAGCCTTATCTTAAATTCCTAGAAATAGTGTTTCTCTTTATGGTTTCCTTAAAACCTGTAATACAGCTGCCCTGTGTATCTTTAAGGTTGTAGTGTGGCGTGAACAACGTTATACTAATGCTGATAAGATTCTTGAGAACAAAAAGCACAGTACCTACAAAAAAAGCAGAGCCGTCTCTTCCCTTTCTTCTCTGGTTTTTCCTTTGTGCTCTCTGGAAGGAGAGGAGAAAAGATCACATTAGCACAACACTGGCTCAGAGATGGCCATCTGCAGCACACATTATCATCTCAGCCTCAGGGCAGAGCATAAAGTCTTCAGGGTGTCCAGCAATGGACCCAAAGCACGATGCAGTTTGCTTTAAAGTGTGTGATCCTCAGTTCTGTTGGGAATTGTTTTGCCTTATGTCACTGAATGTGGATCGTTACATATATTAATACTCATGTACTTGCAAAATGTGTCTGATGAATGTCAAAAGTCTACTTGAATTTTGATATTTTGATAACCTGGTCACACACTTTACTCTGAATATTCAATTAAAGATGTTTTGAATAACAGCTTTAAAGTAGCCTGAAGGCAGAGCCGTACAGTGTGTCGGTCTGATGTTCATTAATTAGCGCAGCTCTAAATAAAACAGACTGCTCATTGCAGAATTGAATTACAATGTCTGAATGTCCACATGAAGACCTGTGCCGAGGAAGTCACCTTAAATTAAATATGAAAGAGAAGTAGGTTTGAGCTCGGGAGAGTTAATGGCAATCTAATATTCTGTTAATTATAAAGTGCAGTCTTGTGCTCCAAAATTGAAATTATTCAAGGAAATGTTAAAGAAAGGCTTTGTTAAAAACCAACCTTTGACACATATCACAGACTCATTGATTTTAATCAAAAGTATGTATTTATATAAATCAATAATCATCATATGTATATATGTTTTTCATTGCCATATAGATAGCTTAAAATAAATTATACATTTCACAAACGTAACCACATATTTAACATCTAATACACACAGCAATACTTGTCAGATTTTATCATGTAGTTATTTATGAAACTATTTAAATTACTATAACATAATTATATAGTCACTATTTTAAATCATTTATTTAATATGTGTGTGTGTGTGTGTTTTGACTGTTTGTACAGTTTCTTCAATATGCACAAAACCGTTTGATCTGTATGTGCAAAAATGGGGCATTTCTTACACCATTTATGCAATAATTGCATAATTTACAAGACGGCAGTGTTTGCAGCTTATTAAATCTTTGGTTTCCATTCTCTCTCACACACACACTCAACATTTACTCTCTCCATATTTCCCCTTCTCTCTCTTTCCCTAATACGATTACATTTTATTTGCCCCCAGTTGCAGTTGATGCCACTCTTCATTATTTAACCTCCAGATAGCATTTCCAGACTCAAGTGATAAACATACAGACACTAATTCTAGACAATTTACCCCTATTTAGTATGATTTATTATACACCGCTGACCACCTACTATGAGTATTCAATTAATAAAGCAGAGCCGCATGCTTGCCAAGGCTATCAATGACGTCTTAGACACAATTTTCACCTCAGTATCTCTTGCACAAATAGTGTAAACTGCTTTCCATTTGTGGGTTAAATCCAAACAGTTAGCCAACAAAATTTACCGTTCAGTTGCCACAAGGATTTTGCTAAAAAAACAAACCAAAAAAAACAATGGATTGTAAGCTACACTTTTAATTGTGGACACAACAGGCAAAAATTATTCAGTTATAATTTTGAGTTTCTTTTTTCTGGTAATATATACTGAAGGATGTTGGGGGGAAAAACAGCCATTTTTTGTACCTACTAAGGATGTCAAAGGCTGCTTTTTTCTACAGAACATCTTGTTTTGTGTTCAACAAAAGAAAGAAATGTATAAACGTTTATAACGACTTAAGCGTGGTAAATAATGAGAAACATTAATCAATGTAATCCTGTAAAACTGAACGTCTCCACAGTACAAATTAAATACATTACCAGAGGCTAATACTGAACTTAATCACAGCAGAAAACTTATCTACACCTAGAAATAGGCCTTTCAGGAGAGAAAGAGAGAGAGAAAAAAATATATATGAAAATGGCACTTTTCAGCAACATGGCTAAAGCTTGTGACTCAAACATTATCACGTACGTTTTCTGAATCATGCTGAAATAAATGAGTTAATAAAACAAGTTTAGAGTTATTTTTTGGGCTTAAGTCCTGATTCGCACTGACAGAAACAACCTCATTTTGGTGAAGTGTCTAATTTGCGATGGAGAGTGGTGACAATACCACACTTTCTGTGTCAAGGACTTTCTGGGATCCATTCTTTCTTTGACATTTCATATTCACCAGCCCTCGCTGATACACGGCGTGATCCGCTCTCATGACTCAACATCAAATTTGCCTCACAAAGGCCAAAAGCCAATGCTTTTAAAGCTCATCCAGCGTGGCGAAGGCAGCTACTGTAAGTAAAGGCTAATAACCACGGCTCGACATTTAGCATTGTAACCCCTGTTGGTTTTGCCCAGCCCAGTAGTGTAGAAGGGGAAAAAAAAGAAACCCAAATAACCGCCACATAGTGGAGGCTGAGACTGGACAGTCACATATTCCACTTATTGTTGGAGAGAAAGTTTTTAATTTATGGAGGATCGTGCGCCAAGGTGACCTAGAGCTCATTAGAGAGAGCGCTAAAAAGCACATTGGACAGATGGGAGGCCACCTGTTAAAAAGCAGTTTCAAATGACCACAGTTTTATTCTGCATTACTGTCAGCCCACCACATCATTTAAATGCATAGTGTAAGATCACTCTCTAAAGTCCATCTTTTCACAATGGTCCTCCAGAATAAGAGGCTCACTTTTTAGTGTAATGATCATTAAACCATAAACTTTTTTTTTTTCTCATCCAGGCAGAAATATTGAATAGTTTTGGATGCTACAAAATCATAAAGCCAGATGGTCTTCATATAAAATGTAAGAATAATAAAGATCATATGAAATAAATATTTTTTTTGCCAGATTTTTGAAACTCTTGTGCCAATTTCTTAGAAATGTATGTTTTGTAGCTAATATTTTTTTGATGAATGTTGCATATGTGTGGGTACGTTATTGATGGATTTTTCTGAAATATTAAAAATGATCAATTCATGAATCAAATTACAACAATCTTTGGATCTGCAGAAGTCCTCTCTAAGATATGTTATGCTTTGATTTCATTATGCATTACATTCTGCAACATTGTCATTGCCTTTAAAAAATAATCAATTGCTTTTTCGACCACACACATTGTTGACTATCAAAATAAGATATCAATAAGAATGGTATGTACTGTATATATACCATACTGTTACATTTATGTAAGTGATGTTCAAATATACAACGCATAAATTTAAAACAAATGTAAACTTCTGAAATCAGACAAAAAGACCAATGAAAAAATACCTCAAATTGATCAGACAAAGGGTAAAAAAAGGACAACTGTGCAATTAAAAAGGTTTTAGGAAAAGAACAAAGCTCTGCGTGATTCTTGCTGCTGATTGCTTTTGTTTAAACACAGACTGTGCTCCATGCATAATCCATAAACTCTTCTCATCTTTGCCCTAAAGCCACATAATAACCCAGCAGTCATGTCTGCTCATCGCTACACAGACAAGCTGGTCTGGGACTGGGCAATTGTGCCTATTTTATGAAAGAATAATAATGCTCATGAATAATTAGAAGCCTTGTGTATTTTAAGTTTTTTATTTCTGCACAGGGAAAGCACTGCATTAGATACAGGGCCAGTGTGTTAGATTATATTTCTCAACAGCTGAAAAGTACACCAAATTCTTTCACAGATAGGAACACAAGGTGACTCAATATATAGGAGCAGAAGTTCGCAAAACTTAGTCACAAAAAGTTCCTCTCACTGTCACTGAAAATGGCAGAAACTTCAGTGAAGTTACATGATATGAAATGACACAAGTGAACTTAAAAGGGCATCATTTCGACTGCAACAAAGGTTGGTGATGAAGGTTAATGCAGTTATTGGCTTTGGGATTTTTTTTCTATCGTGTCTTTTCCTACAATAAGAGTGGTCTTCAGTAAAAGGCCACAGAGCTAATTGCAGGTTTTGATAGGCCATTTACCTCTGCTTCCTGCAGCACTGACAGCACAGGGCAGATACTCAGGCTGTGTAATTGGCCCCTTTTTAAAAAGGGAAGAAATAATGTTAAGAACATGAAAGGCTGAATAGAAAATATCATAAAAAAACACCCCATAAAGAAAAATGTTATATTTTCTTAAGTTTACTTGAAAGAAGTGTGTGTAGAAGTTGTCTCTTATAAAATACTATAGCAAAGATTAAGCTATGACGTGCACTGCAGTAAGATGCTATAAATGTATAGTAATCATAGTTTTCATCCATAATAACGTTTTCATTTAACAAGAGAACAAAGGTGCTCATTTTTTTTATTTTGTAGTGTAATATTTCTTGCTGAAATAAAACCCATATAACTGTAGAACCCTGACCATTCTTAAATTATGTTATAATTTATTATAATATTGTTATTTTAGCTAAATTTAAAAACACATAAGAGTGTCACACAGTCAAATTGACCATGTTATTATATCTTACGACATAGTCTTTTCATAAAGATTCATGTTCACAAAGTTTTTATTGTGCATGGTCTCTAAAGTATTGTACAGCCCCAACAGTCATAATCTAGATTATTTAAACACAATTAGATTCAATGATTTCCAAAAAATTTTATCAACCAATTATTCTGCTTCAATCCATACTTGTTGGCATTTGCCATTTCAAAGGCACTGCTATGAAAAAAAAAAACACATCTCTCTGTCATTTCCAGGACAAAGCAAGGTACGCACCTTCAGGGGCAGCAGCTCTTTCACAACTAAATATTACAGAAAAGATAATAAAATATAATGACAGACACTTAAATTCAATATACAGCCTAGAATTAATTGAGTCAGAATGATTCCTGCGGGTATTCTAGCAGTTACAGAATTATGATCTACAGTTAAAATATCTGTTTAGCTTTATTTGATGATATTATTCTATCAAAATTAATTTTACTCAACGGTTTTTACAGTTTCCCTCCACACTTGTTAACAGTGGTTTTATGAAATCAGTATGTGTGCACAGTTGCGTAGTAGTGAGGTGACAGTGATGTGTACTCCAAATTTTTCTATGTGGTGATGCTTCCTGCATGAATTTGAGTTTCTGCATGAATATTTGTAACAAGATGAAAAATAAATGCGTCCTGTGTCAATTATTTCTATGTATGCATGTATGTGTATGCATATGTATTCACCACATATACCAACACAGGCTCGTTGGGAAAATGTGCCCAGGGATAAATTTTTGAGAACCGAGAAATATGCTCACATGCAGGCTGCATTTTATGTGTAAAACAAATGCTACAGGGCAGTACTTAACTCTATATGGACAGCTTTTCGGGCATGACTGGTTTGCTTGGTAGCTCACCACAAACGTTGTCAAAGTTGGGACGTTGAGCCGAACAGACCAGGGTTCGAGTCTGGTCAAGGACGGTTCCAGGAACCAGTTAAAATGAAACCCCCAAAAAGTTGTCTGACATCGCAACCGAAATTTGTTTTTCTCTAATAGTTTGCTTTTGAAAACACAATCAGTTGGGTTTAGGGAAGGAGAGGATGGGTCAGTTGATATCAAGCTGATATATTATGCACGGCGACAAGCCAACCGGCTTTACTCACAGATGCGTGCGAGAAGGATGCTAAAATACGCATAAATGTACACAGCAACCTCTGGTGGGTTTACCAGAAATGGCACAAAAACATGCCCCAGTAACGTATTTGTGATTGTCCTAAATGACATCTAGTGGATTTGAGAAAACAAAAACAGCAAGATGATGTAATACATATTTCCCCAGTACATATTTCTCGGTTCTCAAAAATGTATCAATTGAGTTATATATGAGATATATACACACATCACAAGTCCCTCAGGTCCAAGTGAATTTTTTTAGCTGAATTTCTTTTAGTTTGGTATTGTAATTAACACTGTATGAGGCTAAATCAATTTTGAAATATTAAAACTGATTATTCAAATTGTATTTCTCATTTTATCAAAATTGCATAACAATACACTCTTTATATTTTGTATAAAAACAAACAACAACAAAAACTGCAATTAACCTATGTAATGCACATGTGTAATGCACTTTTATTCCTTAATAGACGCTACTTTTTTCCTTTCAAATAGATTTCCTATTCATTTAAGAGTTGTGAAAATACATAAACTCAACTGTAATTTAACTCAACCCTGAAAATAATTTAAGTTTATTTTAATATTCTTTAATTATTAAAGCGTAAGAAGCTCTAGTTTTTTTAAAAGCAATGTAATTACTCAGGCAATAAAAAAAGTCAAAGTTTTTCACAAAAGTAGCAAGGAAAGTTTCCTAAATCAGAGAAGTGTCAGGCTTCATGACAGCAGTTAGGAGTTCACCAAGATCACTAATGCTCTGTCAATGATTCAGCAAGAATTTACTCTAGGCACTGGCTTCAAACTGGAACAGCACCGCTTTTCTAAAACCACATATTACAGATGCAATGCAAATAATGCAGTTTTTAAACATTCAAAGCTAAGTGTTCATTGAGAACCAATTCTTCAGGGCACGGCGAGCAACTGCACAGCTTTTGCACAAAGCCTAATTAAATTCCCCAAAGCGCTCGCTTGTCACGCAAAGAGCTGTGGAGAGAAACAGAGAGAGTGTGAACACCAGATATAGCAATATAATTGTGGTCCCAGTGGCCAGTTCCTCCCAGCTGACTGCAGAGGCCAAAAACTACAACAGAATCTGGCCAGAGGTGCGATGATGTACATCATTGCGGCGATGCAGCAGAACCACCGATTGTGATGGCCTCCAATGCCAGTTAATGTTAAACACGGGTGCAATTGCATCTGGGATAATGCACATGCTCAGAGGGGCAGAGTCGGCTAGAGAGAACTTTCTAGTACAGGCCAACAGAGAGGAGAGCCAGACAGACGGCAATTAGAAGAGTCAACATTGCCTAAATGTAACAAGCTGCAATTTGAGCTCACACGCTCCAGTCTCCCTGGAAAATGGCTAAAATGAGTCTGGCTTCAACATGATTTTGAAATAAGTATCGGGGGAGCTGCTCGGGCGGTTAGATGGGCCAACACAATCAGGTGCTGTCTGAGAGAGCGGTGGATTTGCAGGCTTTAGACTCATTTGAGTCTCAGAGACAACAACACATACTTTATAAAGACGGCAGGAGTTGTTTACTCTTCATAAATCATAATAAGAGAGCACTTGACACATGATGTTGTTGAAGAAACAGATTTTCATCTGTGCACAAACATCTATGGGGAGGAAAAGGTCCTGACAAACATTGTAGCATCTTGTTAGAAAAGACCCTTACTGTTTTTCCTACCATATGCAGTTGAAGGCAAAACTTATTAGCCTTTGTGTGAAATTTTGTTTAATTTTGTGAATTTTTGTTAACAGACCAAGGAAAGTTTCACAGTATTTCCTATACTATTTTTTCTCATCTGGACAAAATCATATTTCTTTTAGTTTACTTGATATTTCTTTTAGTCTGATCAATATTTTTAACCTCCTTAAAAGTCCACATGAACCGGAAGCTGCAACAGTTTTTTTTGGTATTGTGACGCAGTTCCGGGGCGGCGCAGTGGGTAGTGCTGTCGCCTCACAGCAAGAAGGTCGCTGGTTTGAGTTCCAGCTGGGTCAGTTGGCATTTCTGTGTGGAGTTTGCATGTTCTCCCCATGTTCGCGTGGGTTTCCCCAGACAAAAGACAGTCCAAAGACAAGCGCTATAGGTGAATCGGGTAAGCTAAACTGTCCGTAGTGTGTGTGTGTGAACGGGAGTGTATGGATGTTTCCCAATGATGGGTTGCAGCTGGAAGGGCATCCACTGCAAAAAAAAATATGCTGGATAAGTTGGCGGTTCATTCCGCTGTGGCAACCCCAGATTAATAAAGGGACTAAGCCAAAAAGAAAATGAATGAATAAATGAATGACGTGGCTTGTTTTTTCTACTGCAAGTTGAATGGATGTAGTAAAGTAGGCATTTCATTCAGAAAGATTAGGAAATGGGTTTTAGAAGAGTTAATAGAACATAACAGACACCTCCTTCTCACCATTTCTGTTTTTGCCAAAATTGACAGTTGAAAGGGTGTAGTTAAGTATGTTAACAACGCCTGATACCCAAAACATACATAATCTGACAATTTAACTGAAAAAAAAAAAAACAGGACGTGTATTTTCAGTATTCAATTAAAGATTACAAGGGCAAACATTTATTTTCCTTAATAGCATGCACAGATAAATTTAACTGATGAATTTAATTTGTACTTTAAGCATTTGTTTAGATTGTCTTCCTTATATTCCATAATCTATATATTATTATGAGAAAGATGCTAATCACTTTTACATGATGTGGTTTAAATCACTAAAAAATACTGTAAAATTGTATATGTCCAGTTATTCGTTTAAATAGGTAAGCATGCTGTTTCCGTTTTACGTATGTATCTGTTACACTGAATGGCAATGGAGCACAACTTAACACATATTTTTTAATTTTATTTTCATAAGTTATTTGATACATTACAAAAAAAACGTAACTTGCATTTAATACACTATGTATATAAAATCATATAAGAGTTATTTATTTATTAGCTCTGAAGTGATCTTGTTCTGTCAGTGCTGTATTTTACTGCAGTCTCTTGCATTGCTATATAAAGTACATAACCTTCACACGCCCCTCTTAAAAGGCTGTGTCACCTTTCATGATCCTAATTAAATGTCAGTGAAGGATCCTTGGCTTTTCTGAAACTCTTTATAAATGACCATACCTATTATCGTACTTGTTTGAAAACCACAATGAGTTTCTGTTTAATAAGGAAAGCAATTCACAAATCTGCCAGGGTTTTTTTTTTTTTTTTAAACGTGCTTCATGTTTCCTTAGAATGGGTTTTCACTGTATGGGCTTATATCACTGGGGCTACGACACCAATGGTTTATGCCTATTCATGGCTCTCATTAAGCATTGAGATGAGCTCAGTTCAACTGAGATGTGCTGCCTTGTGTGCTCAAATAATCAAAGCCTCTTTTCAAGATAGTCCAAAAAAAAGCTCAATTAGGGACCCTGATTAATGATCCAGGTTTTCTTGAGAGAGTAAACATGCCCTTTCTTTATTAGACTTCAAAAGCCATATTTAACCTAATGCTCTGTGGATATCAGCAAGTTCATTGTTTCAACAGTGCTAGAGCTGAGATTTTGATCATCTTGAATCCTCTCAATGAACATTTCAGGGAAATTGCATAACTAGAGATTTAAAAGGCGTTCTTCAATTGACCCTTCAAGATGTAGTAATTTACCACATGGGCCTGAGGACATGTCCAGCATTTCTAAAAAAAAGCACATAACACAGCCCCAAAAAAGAGTGGAAATGGAAATGTACTGTTTTTTCTGGCATGTTGCCACCCACCTCTCAGAAATCAATCGGACTACGACCTTCAAGAATGACTTACTGGCAGCGAGCAAAGAAGAAATGTAGAGGTGAGTGTTTAGTGCCAAGCAATTTAGATGTCATGGAATTGTAAGCCATTTCTGCTAGACTTCAACCACATTTCCCCTGCCCTAAACCCTGGCTGGCAAAGGGATATCAGACAACCTTATTTTAACAAGGACATCTCTTGATTATATGCATTTTTCATTGGCTAAAAAAAATGATGGCCACACCTACAATATAGGACCCTGAAAAAGCTGTAAGCCCAAAACTTTGCATGTGTGTGCATATTATTAAATTATATTATATTACCTCAGTTTTTCTCAGTTTGATAGCACACATGCAGGCACTCAACACATGCAGACTAACAAGATTTATCATTCTGTGTCTGCACTTTCTGTCCAAAAGTTATGATTGATTTGAATGTCTTTGTAGTAATTTAAATTGGACTCCCTCATCAGATAAGGGTGTGCGTTTACTATGGGCAATACAAAGCTTACAAAGCTGCTAACTCAAATGGCAATACGTTGTACTGCCCATATTGCGCACCTTGAACTGATGCAGAAGACAAAGATGAACAAAGTCATACAGAAAAATTCTTTGTAATTATAATTTTTCATTTTATTAAATAATATAACTTCATATGACTTTTACAGTTAACTCCAAAACTTTATACTGATTTCAAAAACAAACCAATAAAATAACCACATTTTGTGATAGTGAACAAGTTTAGAAGAGTTATTTTACCAGCATTGGTTGGTGTTTGAATAAACTTTGTTTTTCCAGAGAGCATGTGCAGTTCATGCATAGATAAGTATTTGGGTTCATGAATGGAATACCCAGAGTGCGTTATATTGAGCTATTTTGAACTTTGCTCTTGACACAGAGCAGCAATGGTGATATATTTGTGACAAAGATTATGCAAGATTATGGTTGACACAGCAACAAACAAGCCTTGGCATGATGCAATGAAATGGATGGGTTTCATAGTGCATTGCTTTCTGTATCTGGTGTGAAAGCCATTTCACACAGCACAATGACTACAGCTGAAATGACTACAGAGTAAAAACCAGCAGACTGAACACTGCTGGACAGTGTGGCACAGCATAATCCCTTTTTTGCCTCTTATTTTTATTTCTTAATACTTAAAATATTTGGCAGCCAAAAATTCAGTGGATCAACAAAAACATATCTTAATTTGTAATAAATTATTATTAAATCTAATTTATTCCTGTGATGACAAAGCTGATTTTCAGGAGTCTTCAATGCCACATGATCCTTTAGAAACCATTGCAATATGCATATTTAGTGCTGATTTAAAAACATTTCTTTATTATCAATCTTAAAAAGAGTTCTGCTGTGTAAGTCTGTAAGTTCTGCTTTGTACACTAAAGCATGCTGAGTTTTATGGACAAACTCAAACACTGGGTTAAAAGCTGGGTTTTAACGTTTTATGAAAATAAATAAATAACCCAGCAGGATGTCCATATTTAACCCAAATTTAGGTTGAAACAACGTCTATAGGATACCCAAGATGTGTCACTCGTATCGTTTTTCTTCTGGCATTCAAATGCAAATCACATGATGGCAATCACTTGAACGCCCACAAACTTGTAAACAAAGATGTCGCTGTCATTTTGGGAGAATATCTGATATCAGGAGTAAGTTGTAAATTACCTCAGAAAACCAGCGCGAATGGACACAGCATTATTCATAGGCTGATATTATAAAACATACAAGCTATTGATTCTTACAGTAGTTAGTTTGATTGACAGGATGTCTGATTGCGTCCTACAGAAGCAACCATAAAAAAGAGTGGTGTCTTGTTAAATTTCATTGGTGATTTTTTTAAAATATGAAATTCAATTGTGAGTTTGGCGCACAGTTTTGTAGAATTTGATGTTTCCCCATGTGAAGAGTGGGAGCTGCGCTAGCATGCCTGAAAAGCTTTTCAAAGGCAATGACTTGGCCTAAAGGGACTTTGAAACAAATCAGTAATTTTGAAAAGAGTCTATAATTTTTTTCTAAATTCTTTGAATAGAAAGTTCAACTCAAATTCTTGACTGTCAATTTAGTCAATTTAATATGTTCTTGATGAATACAAATAAATAAAAAAAGTTAATAACCCATGCAATGCCAGTATAAACACCAGTGTACAAATGCCAAGTGGAATTCAATGCAGTGACCTTCTGGTGCCTGTTGGTACGCCTCTTTGCACAGACCCAGGTCATGAGTTTCAATGCATTTGATAACAAATGTGCTGGAACATTTCCTAGATCATTATCAGTGAAAATGGAGTTTGCACATCACAGTTAGCGAAGCTACTTCACAGGCAGCGGCTAATTACTCCAGACTTCAAAGTGGCACAGGCTGGGAGGAGACAGAGCCGCAGTGGGAGACCTGACTGGTCTGACTTCATTTGGTTAAAGAAAGCACAACAAGGGGCCCTGCAGTTGAGAGGGCATTGAGATGCTCAAAGCTTGCGGCTTCTTGGATTAAATTGCCTATATTAACATGTATCTTACAAAGAACGCTCTGCTCTAAACTGGAACGGCAAATGAATCATCCATTGAAATATATTAGTTGAATGAGGTAATTATGCAGGTACTTAGAGCCCACATCTTGAATATTATATTGCTCAGAAAAGTCTACCTAAAACAAAATGGAGGCCCTAATCTCCCATCTCTCAAGCAACCCGTTTTGTGGAGATAGATAGCCAGCCTCATTTCCATTAAAAGCTACTTTGCTGTGCATGTTATGCAACACAAACACAAACAGAAGGTAAATGAGCAAAGCCTAAATGCATTTCCAAATAAGATGCGATCACAATCTATTCAATAAAAGTGGTAAATAGGAGTAATGGACTGGACAATGGATTGCTGGAATGCTAGGCAGCAGGAACACTGGCATAATATCCGGCCCTCAGATGATAACCTAGAAAACAGCCTGTGTGACTTTAATTAATATGGAAATCTCAGGCCTCATCTTTTAAATTTCAGCTCACGATTGCAGTTTGTACACACCGCCAGCCTGAAACTTAACATCCAATTATGATGACTTGAGCTTGGGACCATTCAAAACCTGGAAAGTGTTGGAAAGTGGATATCTGTGTCCCTGATGAAGCCAAGTTTGATTCTATCACGACGTCTGACAAATGGATAAATGGAAATGGAGTGCTGATCAACTGACTGAAATGAACAACAGGAAAAATCTGACATTATGAATCGAGTGAGAGATATTTCACATTGAAAGATGTGCAATCAGAGCTGTGAGGTAACAAACTGTACTTTGCATCTGAGGGAACATCTGAATAAACATGCAAATGAACAGCCTGTTCAACAGGGCAGATTGGAACTGCAAACGATACGACAGCTTCCAATATTTTTCAACCAAAGAAAGTTTGGTTGAAAGCATAGAAAATGTCTATGCTTAAACGTATACAATGAAGATGAAATGAAACTGACTACAACAAACAATCGGCTTGTATTGTTAATAATTCACTACTGTGTGATAAAATATTCCATAATAGTAAAAAAAAATGAAATAGTATTAAATATATTATGACATAATTTGAAATCTATTTATAATTACATTTTAAACGACATATACATACAACTTAAACTATTATTATTAATTTAAAAATATTGTCTACAAATAATTTGAAAGGAATAATCTGACACTAATAAATAGCAAAAAAGAACATGATTTCATTCCCTTTCAAATGATTGGTCAGTTTACAAACACCACAATTAATTAATCACTTTAATTTGTCCTTTTTTCATTTACCAGGCTAGGAAAAATTTGAAAGGCGCTAACATGAAAAGTCACGTTTATTAAATACCACAGCGAGGCACAGACTTGTTGGCGAAGATTAAATTCAGCACATCAATTCCGGTTTACAGTCTACTGAAGCTGGTGGCATAATTAAATGCAGACCCTTTTTTCCGTGTCACCCTTCCTCTTTTTTTTCCCTCGGGCTCTGTGTCCTCAGATACATGAAGGAGGAAGGGACCGTCCCACAGAAGCTTGCTGTCACTTTTGATCCTGTCGTGGATGAGGAGCCAGAGCTGTCACTCAGTATTGCTCTCACACGTTATCAAAATGCAGCGATAATCACGCAGCTACAGATGAAGGAGAAGAGCAAGCCAGCGGTCTGCTCTGATGGCAAGGCACGCCGTCTGGAACGCTCGCTTTGTCATACATATCAATTGTGTGACATTTCACAGCAAAAACCGCCTGGCTCAGACGCCTACCTGCAGATTCCAGCACCAGTGAATACATGCAAATCACACTGAAAAAGAGGCGTCTGCCATTTACCAGCGGGAACCTTCTATGCGGTTTCAAAGCAACTTGAATTTTGGCAGATCAACACAGTACTGTGTATGACCTAAAATCTCCAGACTTATTTTTAAACTACATAAGCTAGTCTTAAAGAGATAGCTCACTCAATGACATTTTTGTCACAGTTGAATTACTGTCATGTCAATTCGAATCTGTATATTCATTTCATCTGTGACTTGTCCATACAGTACAAGTCAAGATTTAATGGTTGTTTGGTTAACAACACTTGTTACAATATATGACGATAATATATATTTCATGTTGAAGGGAACTGAATTTACAGCATAATACCAAAGACTATAGAATACACAAGACATGTCACTCGTATTGTTTTGAATGGGGAAAATTGTAACGGTCAATATGGCGAATAAAGCCTGCCTTCTAGTACAGGAGCCAATCATCGATCGCTATATGGTGAATAAAGCCACGTTCTCGTACAGGAGCCAATCATCAATCGTTATAGACTGACGATGCTCTGCGAGAGGGGCTCGGACCAGACGTGAGTTTCTGCAGATTTTGTGTGATACGGACGTTTAGAAATAAAACTAAAAAGACAGTTGTTGTTTAATTATATGATATTCAATCATAAGCTTGGCAAGCAGTTTTGGAGAATTTGATGTTTCTTTATTCAAACAGAATGCCCCAGCATACTGTCCGAGAGGGATTTTAAAGATGGCCACTGAGTGAAATGACTTCAATACAATTTTCAATACAAAGTGGCAGTCACCATCACATTTCTGTATTATTGTGATATGATAAAAAGGAATACTCATCATTATTTTCCCTGGCCAGGCAATGTAGCTTTTGTTAGGAGAAAAAAAGGAAATTCTTACCAGATGTGGACAAAGCTGCTCCAGGTAAAAGATAATGAAAACCTTTTTCCTAGTGTAATTGGTGAATTGTCATCAATAGGAATCACAGGAATGACAACATTAATTAGAGGTGGAGGGTGTAATTTCTACACAACACAAAGCTACATAAATAATGACAGAAATTACACCCTTCATCTTAAAGAAAACAAACTGCTCAAAATTGATTTCATTTCATTTTTAAAAGGCCAAAAATGGCTCTCGTCTATGTC
>CAIGQV010019029.1:1778920-1837684 GCA_903798115.1 Danio jaintianensis
TGCACATTATTTATCACCTTGTAACCTACTTTCACCTGCTTGCTCAAATGCACCACGCTGCTTCTAGTTAAACTCTTCTGCGTCCATTTTACTTCTGCTAATCTGGTTAAACCGGTACTTCTAATCCCAAACTCACTAATCTACTTCGAGCTCTTGTAAGAGCTTTGCCTGAGCCACATCAACAAAGTGGTTGCCAACGCTGGCTCCAGTTCTTCTGGTGTTAATCAATGGCTCCCTGATATCTCCATCATAGCCTCTCTCTTGGAGTACCATTAACACTACAGCTGCCGTCCCCGTGATGAGCTCAATGCCCTTTATAGATATGAATTTGAACGCAGTCCTCTCGGCAAAGCCATTAAGATAGAATGACAGCACTTAGAATCAGCCGGCACTATAATCACGCAATCAAAATGCATTATTTGGCTTCTTCAGGTGCACGGCAATGAGTAGAGCCCCTCACGCACTGTACTCAGCTGGGACCAATTGGGCTCATTCTGTCCTTGTGTCTCTTTGTGGAAATCATCATTTAGATGGACATTATCATAAGAGCGCCGGAATGAAGAGAAAAGATTGGATATTGTATAATTACAGCTGACTTTATATTTGACCAAATAAGCTCAGATATTAAACTATTTTAGTTGCTCATTCTATCCTATATTGTTAATGTATAAATCATCATGACAAGAATATTTTGAGGTATTTATGATATTTCCCAAGCATTTGAGAACTTACTGTAAACTAAAGTAGATGATGTTTTACAAATGTCCTTTATAAAAAAAATGTGACATGTTTAGGGCCTTGGAAAGCAGATATAAAAGATGAATAAATACAACAATAGTTTACAAGTTGTAAGTTTAACCCAGTAAAGCCCACTGTTGCAGAATTACAACATAACTTTTGTTAAGCAAATGTTTTTAGTTTTTTTTCTCAAAACCACATTTACATGAGTAATGGGTCCTATTGTGTTCTCACGATGCTATTGGATAGAAAAAAGTGTTTATAGGCCTGTCATCCTGCCATGAACTTACTCTACCTGCAATCTTCACATTGAGCTGGTCTTCTTTTTTTGCACGTCTGGGTTTGTCAAGGCCCTACTGTAAAAAGAAATACATTTTTATAAAAACAAATTTAAAAAAGCAAGTCTTCTTTGTAATACAAAGAAAGGTTTTAAGTGTGACTCATGGGTTTGTTTATAAATTACTATTATTTTTACATGACTGCATTGTCTCATCAGGAGCCACAGTTATTAATTTTGCTTTGCCTGAACTAATTTTTTACTCTTAAAGTGCCTGTAGCAATTGAGTAGCATGTTATGAATGCCCAAGGACCACGGTTTCAACCAAATATCATCTTTTACAATCTTCTTCTGAAAAAAAACAAAAAAAAACAAATCAGCTATATTTTGGATGATCTGAGGGTGAGTAAATTAACTGTATTTTTGGGGGGGTGAACCACCCTTTTAAAAAAAAATGTACATAAAAAAAACACTTAAACTGGATCTAAAAATATGATCATATGATTTGACATCTAAAATGAATGAAAAGCTAACTGGATGGATTCCTAGAGTTGAGTGCAATGTGTGATTACAGTTAACATGCACAAATGCTGATTAGAAATGCACTGCGCTCGTGTTTACAGAGAGAAAGATGCCTTTTGGATGGCGAGAGATGATTATTTCTGAATGGTGACAGATGGCACATGAAAAGGTAACAGAGAAGGGAAAAAATATACTGGGCAAGACTCGGTTTTTTTTCTGAAAAGCCTAGGAAAGCTAACTTTGTGTAAAATAGATGCTTCAGTGGTTGCTAGGCAACTCTCATTAAAGCTGGTATCTAATTCTGTGTAGTATGTGAGGAATAGGATGTGGCCACATTTTTAGCAGCATCATTTTTTTGTTGTTTTTTTATACAGAGCATACAATCTGAGCTACTTGAACCAAATATCTTCCTATTTCCTTATAAAAATAGCTTTATGCAATTTAAGGATTCTTTGTCCAGCTGTTGTAGCTAAACAATATTCGCACTGCTATTGTCCACTTCTCCACAAAACTTGAAACGGATAAGAGAGGATGAGAATATGCATACACTCATCTCATCATGTGGCGGTTTTGCTTCAAGTGCCCAGCTGAACACCACAATGTACCTTGCCATAAAACAAGAACCAGATTACTTTACAGCTAGGTGTGATTGCTATTGTAAAATAAGAAACACTTGAGCACTGCGATTGACTGTTTGGTAGTCCACACAGTTCCTGGCATTTCAGCATGAAAAGAAATGCATTTTTACAGTTGATGTAGTGCAGACTACCTCTCTCCAAAGCAAGAGGGTGAGACATATTAGAGATGGCCTGATAGACGCAAAGGGGATGAGAAGTACACTTAGCAGAAGCCATTGTGAAAGAACTACACAATGTGCTTGAAATGGAGAAGCACATCGCTTTCAATGCAAAAGGCTGCCCCCCGCTGAAGCGCATGAAATTTCTGTAATACGCATCCACCCCTGCTATTTAGCATGTGGTTTACCCTGTGTGTGCTCATGAATACAGAGAGATATTAGAGCAAAGGTACAGAACAAGTAGTCTAGAGGAGTGCCATAAGCTTTGTAGTCAAAATGGGACCTTGAGAATGTTATGAATAGGCATCAAGCAAAGAACAGACCTGATCTTCAATATCAGTGACAAACTGTCTGCTGGTGGTGTTTGGGTGGTTCAGTCGGTTTGAGTTATTTCCTTTTATTTAAATTTATATGATTTTCAATTTTTTTGTGGTGGGTTTTATTTTTTTGTTGGGTTTTTTTTGTAAATGTGTAAGTAAGCATTAGTTCAGAATAGACAATTTAAGTTATAATTATGACCAGTAGGGCTGCATGATATTGGAAAAATCTGACACTGTGATATTTTGTTTTGTTGCAATACATAATGCGACATAAATATATCACCAGATGATTTTAATTGCTCTATTTGGAAAGATTTCATTCATTTAGATCGACTGCGATGATCAATTATTTTTTTATGCATACATATCTGCATACATTATAATTAATTACAAGCAAAAATAAATAAATAAACTGTGCTTTATGGTTTTCAAGGTAGTCTAATAGTATTCAAGTATAGAAATTGAACAATCAAATTTAAAATACCAAGGTCATCACTGTATAAATAACTTTAAAAAATATATATATTTAATAATATCTTTTAATCTTCAATAAATAATATAATCCTGCGATGTGACTACTGCAGAAACACACATTGCGATAACGATGCTCAAACGATATATTGTTCACCCCTAATGACTAGTCTTTATACAGACTTAAGATAAAAAACTTTGTTAGAAAGTTGTTACTTTAGGTCGTTTTAAGTAGGGGAATTGTTCATTTGTTTTCTGATTTTGAGTAAATAACATATTCAAGAATGTGTGTGTGTGTGTGTTTCCCCCAATTCTAGAACTTGCCAACAGAGTTCACTCTCATTATATTTAAAAGAATGGTATTCTTAAAAGACTCACGTTTTGTATTTTCACATAAAATAACAAATAGCCAAATGGGATTGAAATGAAACAAGGGTAAGTAAATGTTGACAGAATTGTCATATTTGGGTGAAATATCCCTTTAATGAGATCCCTTGAAATTTCTCATCAGATTCTTTGTTTGTTCTCTTCAAAATGTTTGTCCATCTGTTTCTGGATGCAAACAAACAAACAAAAACTTGTAGCAGGGGTAACCAGTTAACCAGTTTACCTATTAGATGGACCACTGACGATCAGAATTCAAATGGATGGTCTCTGACCTTTATCCCCCATACTGTCCGGTGACATTTTGACAATCATTTCAACAATTTCAACTCGACTCAGCCTGCTACTAGGTTCAAAATCCACAAAATACTTTTCTGCTCCATGCATTTGTGTAAGATTTTCCATCAAATGTGATTTGATTTACACCAGCCAGATCAAAACATCCATCACTGGATTAAGCGCTCAATCTTATTAATTTATAAGTCTATCTTTGGCCTGGATGGAATGATTAGCTGGATGTTTAATGTGTACGTGGGTTTTACTGAGGAGCACAACGACAGCAGCATCTGAGAGCTCTGTAGATTAGAGCTGTTAATCTGGTTTGGGTGACAGTGGTCTGGCTAGACTCAGGACTGCAGCTGGCACCAGAGGTCTGGGGGATTAAATTAGAGCCAGCAGGCAGCAAGAAGGACTGGGTGGAGATGTGTTTATCAGAAATCTTTTTTTTTTTCATCTGGACTTTCTTATTCATTCCATACTTTATTATCCAAAATCAAATGGCATAAATGGAATTAAGGAGTGATTAAACATGTTTAAAAAATAAAAACATTTTACATTTGAGATTCCTCTAAGTGAAGTTTCATAAACTAATTTCGAGAGGAGCACGTGATATGATTGAGCACGACTGGCTGCTCATCTGTAATCAGTATTAATCCAATCAGATTGATTCAAGCTTACAATAAATGAACCGATTTTCTCTACTGCTCTATCTTCGTTTTGGAAGAACTTCGTTTTTTGAAGACCGCTCTCGCTACAAAAAAAAACAAAAAAAAAAAACGCTCCAGCTTCAAAGCTTCTTACAGCATCGCACCACCAAACCTATCATTTGGAAAATAACTGACAAACAATTCGGCGAGAGCCCCACTCTTCCCAAAAAAAATCCAGCCGAAGCTCAGCTCCACCCAGCCTCACCAGGACTACCAATCAAGCCCGAAGCCCCCACAAAAAACAGCTGGCCCACCTACTCTTCTACAAGTCAACCACAACGTCGTCAAAGATCTTGCTCTCCTTCCAATTTATACCATCTCCTCCTCTTCCCATGCTCACCTTATGCATGCCTTCAACCCAATCTCCAGCAAGCTGACAGTCCACGAACTCCGTCAGAATCCCTCAGGCATCAGAGATTCCGGTATCTGAGCCGTTGCATAAGCCGAACTCTAACAACAACCAAAGAAATAATAATAACCGAAGAAACTCACCCTTCAAGCCTCTCGTCCGTCCACAGATCCATATGCAACACTGCAAGGGTCCAGGCAATCAAATTCAGTAAAATACTTAGTCCATATCGCACTTATTCGTTGATAAACATCCACGGAATACAATGCTATCATTTCAAACTAGTATCCTGATCTACTAAATCTATAACGCGTTCGAGAGAGTAACGTCCTGCCATACGTAAACATTACTACTATTTTGAAAACAAAATGGCCGCCGACCTCTGCACTCATGTGATTGACATGTCATTGAACCAATAGCTGGATCAAAGAAGTGCTACAAACCACCAACATCCAAGTCCCGCCCTCTCTTTGACATGAATGGACCAACTCAGTCGCAACGAGTAACAATTGAGCATGTTAAATATGAGTGTTTAAAGTATAGAGAAGAGAGAAAGGAAATAATAGATATCTTAAGAGAAAGGTAAGGAAAATAAAAACATTGGGTACTTCCAGCGATATGAGTTCAACAGCGACAATGTAAGGTATAGGATTTTTACAGGGTTAGATAAACGCGCATAATATAAATTTAAATATTTCTTGTAAATAAAATAAGTGCTCTGTTTAAGTTCTGGAGATTAATGAGCTCAGCGTGGAGGGGGGAGGAGCTGAACACGCAGCGCCAACCGATTCCTGATCTCAGAAAATTGTGAGATTGAAACAGTGCAACGGCAAATAAGAACAACAGACTCTGTTTTCATAAGTACAGTAGAGAAGTGATATGCATGAAAATGCAGTTCGCCATTAATTGAGAAGAAGTTGCAATGACCTTGAATATGACTTCGGCCAGATAAGCTTGTGATATTAATGTTAATATACTAAGCATAGTTATTTTTCACTATGATCAAAGTAGTTAAGTATTGATTAAATGAGACATTGTTTTTAAAGTCCAGGGTTTTGATGACATCATAGATTTAAAAAAAAAAAAAATTATAAAAAAAAATATAATAATAATAATAATAATAATTTTAAAAAAATCATATTGAGTAGAAATCTGATTGTATCATGCCATAGCAACTCATGCGTCCATTCCATACACAAGAAGCGTGACGAGAGAGTTTACATGTGCAAGTTGGTCGGTGGTATAATGGCAAGGAAACTTCTCGCTCGACAGTGATGAATCAGAGGAGGACATTTCTGATGAATGGAGTAATGTTTCATTTGCATTTTAAGCAAATTTACAGGATCGTTAAAGGGTTAAAACTCTACTACACCATCACTTCACTACCCCGCATTCAAGAGGAATCTCCAGGATGCTAGCCCATGCCACGCTCCATACCCTCAGCCCACCATCTCTCTGCCAGAATAAGATCAACCCGGACTGTCAAATAAAACGGCAAGAAAGCCACGCCCCAACTGAACCTCCCCCATAATCCGCCAGAAATATTCCAGGATCACCCTCGCCACAACAGCACTGTCCATCAAACGGACATTCCCTTGGACAATAGAAACTCAGCAGCTGGCTCCAGAAACAGAACTGCCTCCAACAACCATCCCTCCCTATTCAGATATCATACTTCCATGAGCCACCCCTTGTGCTAAACCTGTGGTGGTCTTGTAGGATATGAGCAGAGCTTTGAATTCGATGCGGGCGGCTATAGGGAGCCAATGTAACTTGACAAAGAGGGGTGTTACATGCGCTCTTTTCGGTTCCTTGAAGACCACTCTTGCCACTGCATTCTGTATCATCTGTAGAGGTTTGATAGTGCAGGCCGGGAGTCCAGCGACTAAAGCATCGCAGTAATCCAGCCTGGACAGGACCAGAGCTTGTACCAGGATTTGTGCAGCATGCTCTGAGAGAAAAGGTCTGATCTTCCTAATGTTGTAGAGAAGGAATCTGCAGGACCTGGCAGTGTTGGCAATATGATCTGTAAAGGTTAGCTGGTCATGAATTATTACTCCCAAGTTTTTGGCTGTTCTGGAGGGGGCAATGGTCGATGATCCCAGTTGAACAGAGAGGTTGTGACGGATCTTAGGGTTGGCGAAGATGACGAGAAGTTCAGTTTTCATAGGGTTCAGCTGTAGGTGATGGTTCCTCATCCAGAGCGAGATGTCACTCAGGCATGCCGAGACGCGTGCTGAAACCGATTAATCATCAGGATGGAACGCAAGGTGAAGTTGCGTGTCGTCCGCATAGCAGTGATAGGAAAAACCATGCTTTCGAATGACGGATCCCAATGATGTCATGTAGATCGAGAAGAGCAGCGGTCCGAGCACTGAGCCCTGAGGGACGCCGGTCTTGAGATGTTGCGATTCCGAGACTTCACCTTTCCACGATACCCTGAAGGACCTGAGAGGTAAGACTGGAACCACTGGAGAGCTGTATCAGAGATTCCCAAGGTCTTGAGGGTCGAAAGGAGTATACAATGGTTAACCGTGTCAAAAGCAGCTGAAAGATCCAGCAGGATGAGGACCGATGACTTAGAGGCTGCCCTAGCCAGTCTTAGGTCTTCAACAACCGAGAGCAGTGCGGTCTCCGTGGAGTGGTTCCTCTTAAAGCCTGACTGCTTGCTGTCCAGGAGGTTGTTCTGAGTAAGGAGTTACCTATCCATTCATACAGACCGCATCCTTGATGCTATGTTTACCCTTCCATTTGGTGTCCTTAGATCATGGGTCTCGGGCTCGTTTCCTAGGGGGGCCACGGCTCTGTGCGGTTTCGCTCTGGCCCTGTTCGGGTACGGCCGGTGCAGCTGGTCGGGGTGTTCAGGAGTGGTTTTGGCCGCCTTAATTGGTTGGGTCGGATGTGTTCGTTCGGGGTTGGGGTGGGGCTGTGGCCCTTCGGATGTCGAATTTGAGACCTATGCCTTAAATGCTTAATCACCTTAGATGGTGCGAAATCACCATAACTTCTAATTTCAACATAAGAATATACCCTACCATCCCAGATCTAACCCTGTTCGATGCGGAAGCAAATTCCCTCATCAAACAAGTAAACACATCCATCACACAAGGACACTTCATTTATATATTCGGGACCCCTCCACCTTTTAGACAGCACAAACCACACTTTTGATTCCAAAAACACCTCAAGCAGTCTTTCACCTTCAGGCCCCCAGACTCAAACTCCAGTCACTCTTTTAGAATAGGAGCAGTCACCACAGCAGCACAAACAGGGCTTTCACAACAACAGATCCAGACTCTGGGCAGGTGGTCATCCGATGCCTTCAAGACGTGTATACGTCTTAGCCAAAGGCATCTTTAAGAAGCCCAGATGACCCTCACCAGTCATCAACCACCAACTACTCAAGGGCGAGGGCATGACCCAGCCGCCTTCTCTTCTTCTTTTTCTTCCTTCTAGCTTGAGTAATACTCAGCTTTCTCCCCTTGCCACGCTTCTAACTTGAGTTTTCTCCAAGCCCCCTTGTCACCCCGCCCCCCCTGGTCGTTTCCGCAGGAGTTTTCACTGCCACCTCCCCTTTCCCGACTCCCACCGGACCCTGCCCCCCTAAGGCTCTGACTCCCGCTGGAGTTTTACCCAGAGCTTCGATTCCTGCTGGAGTCATCTCACGCACATATATAAATATATATTTATATATAGCGCTGTCACTCCCCGCTCTATCTCCTTACGGAGTGTTCCTCGAGCACCCGACTCCCGCAGGAGTCTCGCCCCGTCACCCTCCAACAGGAGTCTTCATCGTCCAAATCCCCTTTTCCCAGACTTCAGTTGGGGTCGGCCAATTAGCCCTGCTCCCCGGGCTTCGACCCCCGCAGGGGTCATCTCCCCCCCCGCAAACCCCCCCCCGCCCCTAGGCCACTGAAACTCATTATATATATACACATCTATGGACCGGCGCACAAGGTGTACACCTCACTTTCATTTTCACTTTTACAAGCAGAAGAGCAAGGTTTCATGGCATTGAATATGTTGTTTTAAAAAACATGTCTGAAGTAAAGTTATGTTTTTGCTATCAGAAAGTTGCTAAGCAACAGAGGCATGCATATTCAAAGTAATGGGGAGAAGTAGCAGACATTAAAATGTATAGACTCGGTCAGCATAGCCGGGAACGCCCACAAAAACTTCTCAACCGTTTGGCTGTGGGGGAAACCAACCCATTAGAATGAATGTAAGGAGACCCTGTTTGGCCCTTTCTCTTTGCTTTTTGAAAAAAAATAAAACAATATTGAAAAGTTTTTCACCCCTGATAAGTTTAAAAATCCCAATGTTAAGTTTTATATACTGCCAAATAAACATACAAATAAATAAACATGACCACCTGCTCTGCACTGCATTGAAAAGCAAAGCATTTTGTCCTGCAAGTCGCGTATTGTGAAAATATCCCACGTTTTCATCAGTCTTTTTGATTAATTGTTGTATTAAGTAAATGTATATGCGTTCTTGCCTTTTATGTGAGCCATTTACGAGTACCATTTACTATTTGACAGACGGCTGTCTAAAATTTGGAGCAGGTGATTCCTTGAACTGAAATTACATGTAAAATAAAGACTCCAAATCCAGGCCACGCCCCTAGCTATGACATGACGCCGACCAAGTCTGTGTGGTCATTTTGACCACTATGGTAATTAAAGGTAGACCTACTCATAGCTCTTTTGTGTTTTGTAATTTTAATAAAATAAAACTGTTAGAAATATACATATTTAGGAAGGAGTGTTTTATTTCAACAAAGTTATTCAATTACAAAAATTAAAAATGGTCAAAATGATCAGGAGTTGTAGTGTTAAAGAGCTCACAAGTAGCTAAAACCAATATTTGATAAATTTCATTTTTTTTCTATGGATTTAATTGTAAAACATTTTATCTTAATTTTATGTTTGAATAGTGTTTTATATTTGTCCATAAAGTTATATCTATTTAACGATAAAAGATTTTATCCTTAGGTATAACATAATGAACAACTAACTGAAACCAGTGTGTCTAAATGCCCTGATAAACTTCAAGAAGATTCAAAATTCAAATATCCAATATCCAACGATGCAATAATGCAATTGATGGGTGTCTTTTAGGGCTTTCCTTCTTATTCATGTTAATCTTTATTGATTCACTTCCATTATTCAGTGTGTTGAGATGAAAAATCAGCAAGTAAAAACACAAACATCAAATATACAGTAGAAATGGTTGTAATACTTGAAATTTGACACTGTTCTTCATATTAGATATTGTGTATCTGCAATTTTGAAGCACACTATTGCATAAAGTGATATAAACGTATATGATTTGACTTGGCTGGATGTTTGCCAACAATTTGTATTTGCAAAGATATTTCAAAGCTTCTTTATATAAGTGAAGAACGAAAACAAGCATTGTGTAGGGGCCTTATAGGGACACTTTAAGGCGTTTTAAACTGAAGTGTATGTAGTTCTGATCTTTTATTGGGGGATTTTTGCATGTATTAATTCATAAGACATTGCCAAGATTTGCAAGAACTAATATCACAAGCTGCATTATAAAATAATGACGCAAACTAAAGAATGTCAAAGAAAGTCTGAACAGACCATTCAAATCAACCAATTAAATTTTCTTTGTAGATAAGGTCATCTAGTTGTGGAATGTTTGAATAGACTTACTGCATAATAGTGATATTATGAAATAAAAGCATTTCTGTTACAAGTACAAAAATACTTCAACTAAAGATGAGTCTGAAGGACACAGAGCATTTTTGGTGATAGAGGGACAGATCACACAAGACACAAGATGAAGAATGAGGTCAAGTACAGAACACATCAGTCAAAAAAGACTCCGCAAAGAGCCAAGACAAACATCTACATCCATTTATCCCCACACACTGCACACAGAGTCAGCGTCTGAAGGTGAAAGCACCACAGAAGACACTCTCACCAAAGGCCTACAGCAAACAAAGTAATCATAGCCATTGCGATTTCATTTCAGGGAGATAATTTGTTTGCAGGTGAAATTAGGTTGTGATTTTATTCAATTTCCTTCAAAATACTGGTAGAGGATAACAACATCTTTGAAGAGCAAAATCTTAGAGGGGCTATTATCCTGTATTTTTACTGAAATATAGCGCTGAAAATGTTTATGAAAAAGAATACTGCTTGGTACAAAAATATTACATCAAAATAACAGCATTTTTCAGCTCACAAAAACTGAACATAAGTAGAAAGCAATGGATTTAGTATTGAAAAGAATAGAAATAGAAATAAGCCATAGAAATAGAAATAAGCCATAGAAATGCACAAAACAACTGTTTGGGTTAGAAACATGGAGAAAGTAAATTATTCTGGTAAACTTTACTGATAAAAAAATAAGCCAAAACCTATTGTGCTACAACATTTTTGCATGTTAGGGGACTATTGACATAACTGTGTCATTTGTGTGCTCAAGTAATTTGAAATGGAGAAGCGGTGTATTTGTGCATAAATAGGATGCGACATGGTCAAGCACAGCGAATTGAAAACATCTCAACCTTTCAGAATGCCACAAGCACACCACACGTCCCGTGACAAGAAAATTAAAAAGTGAAGCAACCAATCAGCATCATAGTTTGTATGGATTATACACATGTCAGTAAACTAATCACCTCAAACAAACACAGAGCACCTAAACACTGTGGCACTTTTTAATTTTCTTCATAAATAAAACTTGTATCAGAGCTGCAGCAAGGGTTTTTCAGTCGTGGTTCCTTGGAGAGAGCGGCTAATGGTTGCTTAACAACGACAGACACCACTAGAGCTGGGTGTTTTCCATGCAATATGTGAATGGCGCCCTAACACAAAGTTTTTGTGGACAAGCATTGAGATAATTGTAGCACAAAAAAACCAAATAATACCAAAAGATAAAAATAGCAATCAAGTTTGAAAATGTCATGATCTGATAGTATCTCTACCAAAACTATAGTACTAACACCATCCACCCTTTTCTTCAGAAGATAACTAACAGCCACTTTAAAAGGCAAAGGCCTCTGACCTACGTCTCTACTGTGCGTAATCTCCTCTGCAGTCTAGCAGAAAATATTACAAAGCTTCTCTCAATTTTCTTTTGTAGACCCTGGTTTCTAATCAAAGATTCTGAAATGCAGAGCCAATTTCATTACAAGGAAATATCTGTGATCACTTTCAGTAAAACGCACCTCAGATTGAGTTTCTGGCTGATTAAGGTATCTACAGTAACACTGAACTCTGCATGTATCTGGGCGCACAGCTTAATTTCCTATTTCTTTACAATAATAAAGGCAATCAAGCCCTTAAAGGTGGTCTAATGATCACCCACTTATACAAGTGTTGTCTCTCATTCCTGGTTATTACTTCTGACATTTTAATCAAGCGTCTATTCAGAAGCACAACAGCAGCTATGGTTTTGGAGACCACTTGGGTAGCATTCAAAAAAGCTGCCTTTTGGATAGTAAGAAAAGAAATAATGAATTTCCCTCCAACCCTCATTTGACTGTAATCAAATCTTCAACATCATGTGGCGCAAATGGGAGGTGGAACAATTTGAAACCTTGCTAATCTAGGTAAAGTTAATAGTTTCAAAAACTTAGCTTTTTCTTTTATTTTTCAATAATAAGGTACCAGTGTTCAAAATGTGAAATGTATTCATCACAGTTACTTTACTGTAGACTAATTTCTTATTATGTGCAGACGTCGCATACCCTGCAAAACACTGTGTAGTCAAACAATATAAAATTAGTCCTATTATATTAGAGACCAGGATTAGTAGCCACACTTTTTACTCTAGAGAAAACTTCTCAGGGAAGCATTACTTCTGAAAATCTATTTTAAAATATATATCATGAGGTTTTTGGCTTCAAAACCGACAGGCCTACTGGGGAACGCTTTACAAGCAGGGCTTAACACCAAATTGTTCCTTTTTCTGCGATTTTAGATTTGCACTAATGTCTTGAATTTCTGCTATAACAGCTACATTTTTTACTTATTGAAACTCCATATTGATAACAACATTTTTGTTGAAAAAATGACATTTAGAGCAAAATCTTACTGAATGATTGTAAATTCAAACCAAGATCACAAGTCATTGCATTCTAACAAAACCTTACTTATGTAGACAATAATACAAAAAACACAAAAGGCACAATAATATAGAATGCAAGTGACAGTTGGCCCGCTGAAACATGCTGAAGCTAAATGTAAACAGCATAACTTTGATACCAATATTTGAGAAACAGGCCTGTTTTTGCAACCGGAGAATGGACAGCTCTTGTGATACATACCACATGTGACCATTAACCATAGCCTCCATTAACAACTGAATTTCAACTGACACTCTTCAATGACTTGCAAACAATGAGGCCCACTCAAACTAAATCACTACTACAGCATATGGGTAGATAATGACAGCTTTAAGTAGTCTACTTTCAAGGTCAATGAATGTGTTTGCAATAATGTCACTGCATATGTTTGCACCACATGTAAATGTCAGGTAATACTCTTTTAAGTGCTGTGTTTATTATTATTTTTTTTTCACTTTAGCGAGTATTGCTGAGGTGTTCAGTGAAACATGAACACCTTAAAGGGCATGTATACTCTCATTACACTAGGCTGACCTTAGCACACGGATGCTTTTCATAACGCAGACGGTCCTCAGCAGGCTTTGTACTGCAGGGGTCCCATGGGCCCGCAGATAATTATCTCCTCATTACCCTCCGGCACTTACGCAGCTCACACTACAGTCATCACCAGCGCAAACATTGTGAAGGAATTAGCATTAGCATGCTAACCCAATATCACAGTGCTGCCCGCCGTTTGGCCATTTCATTTGGGCTTGTAGCTGCTCTTGTGCGAGTTGACTAATGAGATAAATACCCAGAACACATTATATTGTTTTGCCTCAGCAAGAGCATTTGTTATCGTCATCCTTGGCCGTTCAGACAGAATTTCTCCAGAGAACACAGCAAACGAAGCAAAAGGAGGGGAGGATGAGCATTTCCTGCCTTTGAGACCCCAAAAACAAGTGGTGTTTGAAAAAAAAAAAAAGTAGATCTCCATTTTTCATCCCAGGAGTCCCAGCCATCGCTGCTTTCATAAGATAGTGGTTTTAATGGAAGTGCTCGCTGCCTCTCAGCTGGGGGTTGGCAGTGCTTCACAAAGATACCTTTGGTAATGGAGTGCTCCTGGTCAGACCCCGTTTTAATGTAAAAAAGCAAAGGGGCGGCATTTGTTGTAAATAAGCTTCTGTTTAACCCATTCGAAAGCGACCGTGTTTCATTGAATTACAGGAACCTCTGTTTACTGGGGACACTTTAGTGGACAAAGCCAGAGCAGGAAACCATTACATACTGTATAACACTTTTAAGCCTAACACTGCCTAGCCTAAAACAAAATGCAGATAATATTAATGTATATACTTTAAGATGTTTATACTGCTATTAAACCATTAAAATGACTATTGTTGATGTTTTGCACATGCAAATAAAATTTATTGTAATTGATTGTATTATATATAATAGTAATACATTAAATATTAATATATTAAACAATTTTATATTATACAATATATAAAAATACTGCATCCAGGAGCCCCCTAACAGAAATGTTGACTGAGTTTCACATGTGAATTTCATATGTTTTTACGTGAAATTCATATGATTTTTCTGTAAGGCTCCTGGTAATGTAATAATACAAAATCCTGCACTACAACACTTCGTTACAATTTTTAAGGCTGTACTAATAGTACTTCCATATAAATAAAATTCAATGCAGATTTTTTTCCCCATTAAATGTTACTTTTATTCAGCAAGGGTTGATTTTATCAAGGGCGACACATTACAGAACAATTTGACAGCACTGATTTGATAAGATTATTTAATGACGATCCTTTAAAAGTACAACCATAATTATTTCTATCCATTTTATATTATTTAACATAATATGCTAAACACAATCATGTGCTTCCTCTGAGTTTGATTGGCTGTATCCTGTGCACGAAACCAATGTCAGACAATCCCTTCATTTGACGATGCTCAATTTCCAGCCGTAATTTGGATTTAATGTCTATTGGCAGAGACAAAATGAACACTGTAATTTCCGAATGCCACATTACATTCATTATAAATGCTTGGTAAACAAAGGATCTTGGGTTTCTACTGAGCTCAGGCAAAGGCAAGTGAGTCTGAACCAATCGTATCCTATTTGCACGTCTGGAGTTTGGATGCTGTAATTAGTGTTGTGCGATGGAGCCCTCTTCAGGAAAATCACATACTGATTGCTCATTACAGCCTAATGAAAATGTAATCAGCCATAAATGAAAAGTATTTTGATATTTTTATCACTGTCCATGAGTCGATGCAGGATTTATACTGTAAAGTTATTTCTCATCTTTTGAGCGGAAGGTATTAAATGTGTTTGTGTGATTAGATCTGTTACCCAGCTGCTAGAGAATTTCACACTCTATAGGCAGCACCATCTCTGGATGTTTAGAAGACTGATTTCATTATGACATTTGGATTGTGTGAATATTGCACAGTCAGTCTCTGTGCATTAAAGCTCTCTCAATTTCTCCTTCGCATGGATCGGTGCTCTAGTCACAACGGAGATGTGGTTATGTAAACCTTCTCTTTGCGACTAGTGTAAACTAGTCTGTGCCTTCCATGTCAGCGTGGCTCACTCCTTTGATGGGAATATGAGTGTGTTGAAGTGTGTGTGTTTACATAGTCACTGAAATAGCTATGTTATGAAACAAGAGACCACAGCAGGCGTCCTCTTCAATATGGATGTTGAGCGGATCCAGACAAAACAAACACAATACTCAAAAAAAAAGAAAAAAAGAATAAGAATAAAAGTATGAACCACTAAAATAACCAATCTATACATACAGTTGAAGTCAAAATTATTAATAATTTAGGAGGGCTAATAAGTCTGACTTATTAGTGTGGATGATGTCATATATGAAAAACATATAATCAAATTAGCTTTTTATTTTCATTAATATTTTATCATTGTTTTATGCACTCATTTTCTTTCTCCATATTTTGTTTCATTTAATTTAATGATTTTAGCATAATTATACTACATTAATAACTTTAAAGATGTATGAAAAATATTTATGGAATGCCAAAAACTATGATTCACGCTCAGGGTGCTTTCACACCTAGACTTTTGTTTCGGAACCTGGCACGTTTCCCCAATTAGCGCAGTTCGTTTGGCATATGTGAATCCAGCAATCGAGCTCGGATCCGTGCCAAAACAATCGGTCCGGGATCGCCTGAATGAGGTGGTCTCGGCTCGATTGAAACCAACTCTGGAGCGGATCGATTGTAGTGAGAAAGCAAAACGATCCAACGAACTAATGAACCAGGCTATATCACAGTGTATTCTGGATATGTAATAGGCATATATACGGCTATATGAAGAGAGAATTATTAGTAGGGCGGGATGTCATTCCTACTGGTAAATGTGCGTTTCATGTCAAATGCGAAAGTGAAAGCATACTGAATTATTACCGAGAGCTGTTTATCTGTTAGGAAAATTGATCGAACTGCAGTCTTGGTATATCTGTTATTTCTCTCTATAATGTAAAGCCTATAATGCATAATTCTAGCCAACGGCTATGTGTGAGAAATCTTACCTCTGATTTATATTTGGTGACGATGTCTGTGGGTGTCACCATTCTAAATTGAAGCGCAGCTTTTCGCTTATTATGTCTTATTACTCATTGCCGAAAATTAAAAGAAGGACGCATGACAGCTGAGCGGGACTCTGAAAAATAAACCCTGAAACCTTGACCAATGTGACTAGAGTTTACTCGCACGTGACTTGTTTTAGACATTTTGGTCTGTTTAGAAACTTTGCCATGTGAAAGCGAACCGCACCAAGAGCAAAGTGCAACATTATAACAACTTTAATCCCTGTTTCGGAAAACAAAAGAATCGATCTACAGGTGTGAAAGCACCCTTACACAAAACTAACAATACTTAAAAACACTGCTGAAAAACAAAAACAAAACAGCTAGTTATTTTTTTTAAAGAAAGAACCTTTGCAGATGTATTGTTTTTATACAAAAACAAATCTAATTTACAAAGTATTTTCTTGCTATTTCATGTTTATCTCTGCCATTTGATTGACACTGCACACCAATTGGATTTGAAGTCGAAAGTGCTTAGAAATCAAAGCAACTGGAAAGCATATTGAAAGCGTGTTCCTGTACCTCAAGCTCAAATGCTCAGCAAGGCGTTAAGTAAACGCTCAAGTCTGAATCCCAGATAAACCTCTTTATTAATAATTCATGGAAAACATCAGTATTTCGTGAACATTTAGCCAGTCTCACACCCTGCATTCATTTTTAAACACTTGAGCTTCAGCTTGATTAGTTAAGTTTTAACATGAATGGTCAGTAGAAGTGTTCTTTGGGGGCACATTAAGCTAATAGAGGTCCACACTGCAAATAATGCTTGAAAAGCTCTGGAGACAAAAGTCTGACAGTTTGCCCCTTGAGACGGGCACTTAATATTAAGGCCAATACAAAGTCATGATTGCTTCATCAAGACTAACTGGTGAAGAGTTCGTGGATGAAAGCTTTGAAAGTCTGTCATATTACATCATTACTAGCATCACTATGCGATTGGCCACTGCTTGATGTTCTCATCTAATCCAGGTCAAGGCTTTGCAGCTGCAGACAAACAAATGGTCCATTACCGAAGACACTCAAACTGATTACACCAGCAGGAGGTCAGATGAAAAAGACGTTCAAATATGAAGGTCAGCAGATGATCACAGTTTGCGTTGAGTCACTGTTTTTCAATAAAAATACACTTAAGCCCCTTTTGTTATTTTTCAGTCTAAAGGAAAGTTTTGTTTCCATCAAGGCTTGAGATCAATACCTCATTGAAGTTCTGTCCTAAGGGTTTCTACTAATGTTGTCTGCTGCCGTTTCTGCTGCACTTCTGAGGAAAATAGGGAGTGACAGAGGGTCACCGCTGCTGGGTTCATCTTCCCCTGACCTTTGCGTCCCCTTTGGGGATCTGTCTTTTTCACTGGGACAGGATGTAACCCAGGCACAGCGGAGGGCAGGAACAAAATGAGTAAAAGTTGCACCATGATGTTTGCAGCCACCCACCTCTGCCTCCCGCAGCTCTCTACACAGAGCTCTTAAAAGTCATTTCCTCAAATTTGGAACAATAAGTGCTTTAAACAGTGTGTTTAGTGCAACACCCTCCTCTCAACTGGAGCACAATTTGAGCAGCGGTGGCCAAATGCTCAAACACAGAAATTATTTAAAGTGACTATGTAATGAAATGACAACTAGAGGGTACAGGGCGGGGGGGGGGGGGGGGGGGGAGAATTTCCTCTTTGCTTTGCCTGAATGTGTCAAAAAGTGAGAAAGTGCAGTTGGTGATTGAGAGCAGAGATGAAGACAATGTGGAAAAAAAGTGCTCAAGGTTGAAACAATGACCAATGAGGCATCAGCAGAGGAGCTAGAATGATTGATATGGGTGGCAAAACGTAGACCTCAGGCTGCAGCACAGCCGCCAGCCTCTGCGCCCGATGAGGCTTCAGTATTCAGTGTCTTCTCCGTCGGCTCATCTGGAGAAAGACAGGGACTCAGCCCTGGATCTCATACGGCACTGCGAAGATGCTGAAAATGAGGGGTGAGGAGTGGTCTCTTGTGTGTCAGTTCTACCATCATTAGATACAGCTGTTGAGTTTTTCTGATAAGTCCCCGTTTGGCTCAGCGTTACTACACCTAGTATGGATAAATATAAAAATTTGCTAAACAAAAGCTAAAACAAAAAAGCAATAAATAAATATCACAGAATCTATGGCTGTAGCCAGTAGTTGAAATTTAGTGAAGTCTGGGGGTTGTTAAAAATTCGGCCCTATTAATGTCTACAAATAAAATATGTGTATCGTTTTGTTTCATGCAGAAACACCTTACTAATTTTTGCTATAATAATTTCCATTAACAAGATTTGGTGTATGAATGATGAATGAAAACTTATGTTCTACATGTTTTATTTAACTGTTTAATGAATGTTCATGAATTTTATGAATATAACTAATATAACAAGCTCAATGACATGTTGCGTATAATGATCTGGCAACAGAGGAGCTTTTGAACTCCATCACTTGACAACTGCTGCAAGTCAGTGATATGAATTTACTCAGCAACATGATTTTAAATACATTTAAAAATTCCAAGAACTTCAAAAATACAAATACCTAGGTTAGATTTCATCTGAGAGAACTGCAGCATCATCCAATTATAATCTGTAATAAATGTATTTAAAAATGTGTGTACATAATATATGTTCTGTACAACCTCCATGGTTCAATACGCATACTGTATGTAAAATTAGGTTTTCCGGTTTTGCATTTAAATTTTTTTATTGTATTTTTACATGCTTTTTATTCGGTTATGCCTGGTCAAAGGTAAATAATCTTTTGGGAGAAGCCTGTGTCATTTCCGGCTGCAGTATCATGGCCTTCACTAAGCCCAATACTTGTGCTAGATGGGCGCATCAATGCCAGATAGATGCTAGATGCTAGATGGGTGCATCAATGCCAAAGACTACCCAACCATTCTAGAGGATCATGTGCACCCAATGGTTTAAACATTGTATCCTGAAGGTGGTGCCGTGTATCAGTATAATAATGCACCAATACACACAGCAAGACTGGTGACAGTGGTTTGATGAACATGAAAGTGACATTGAACATCTTCCATGGCCTGCACAGTCACCAGATCTAAATATTATTAAGGCACTTTGGGGTGTTTTGAAGGAGCAAGTCAGGAAACGTTTTCCTCCACCAGCATCACTTAGTGACCTGGCCACTATTCTGCAAGAAGAATGGCTTCAAATCCCTCTGGCCACTTTCCAAGACAAAATGACTTTACTGGCCTCAAAAGGAGGCCGTAGACCATACTAATGAATTATTGTGGTCTATAACCAGGCGTTTCACTTTCATCGTCCAACCCCTGTATATGTATATACATTTCATTTAAAAAGTATACTTCTAAGTACATAAGCTGTAAATGCTGGATAGACAATGCAGACAGTCAGTAACAATCTAGAACATAATAAGCCTTTCTAAAGTCGCAATGTTACCTGCAAGCTTCTGTCTGCATTATTCAAAGTACACAGCAATTATGTGCCTGTGAGTGACAGAAGGAAGCAAGAAAAATCGCATTATATTGTGCTCCACGTTAGCTTGTGATTTTTCTTCTGTACCCGTCTCTCTGTCTCATTACCAGCACTACCCATGCCGTACTGCTTCTGTAGTGAGCTATTTGAACTGGTAACTCCCCAAGGTCGACCGACATCTCCACCAACAGCGACAGCCACAGCCCCTGCTGACAGCCAGTCACATTTATATTTAACCAGAGAGGAAGAGGAGGAGGAAGAGGTGCCAACAGAATATGCCTGCTTCCCCTCTGTGCAAAAAATGCATCCTGTATGATCCGCCTGCCTGTGTCTCTCACTTTCACTTCGTCTCACTCTGACCCAGAAAAACAGGCCCGGCATGACGGAGAAATGCAGGAGTGCAGACATGCCTAAATATAAATAACTCTGTGCCACTTACATATCTAATGACGGGTCGAAGCCTAAAAACAGTAGTTTAGAGCAGGTTTGCAATGAGTTTTGCAGGGTTTTATTCACTTTCGAAGAGTTTTTATACAACAAAAAGATTTTTAAACATTATATATGTTTGTTTGTTTGTTTATAAGATCCAAGACTGACAAATTAGAAGACATATGTAAGCTAATATGCAAGATAATAGGTAATATTTCTTTGCATTCACAACCAAAAGATAAGAAAGACGCCTTCATGCCAATCTTATTGGATCTCTTCTAGGCGCCTTTCACTTTTTGAGCAGTACTTTGAGCTATACTGATCAGATGATCAGCTGTAATACTAATTTACCAGGTTTAGATGGCAGGCTTGGATATTCTAGAAACTACTTATCAAGCGAAGCTGGATTTAGCTGGATACTCCTACAAAGGATTTACTTATTAAAATGATTATAAAAGCTTATAACATTTTTTTTTAAATAACTGAAAAGCAAAAAGGGAAAAAAGCTAGAGGGTCATTTCTCAAAGCACCACCGAGGGAATAAATAATCAACTTGATTTGGTTCAATGCGGCAAGTCACGCTCCATTGTAATTTGAGGGGCCGTTAGGATTAGTTTAAAGTGTGAAATTAATAAAGGGCAAACTGAATGTGATAGAAAGGTGGGAAGAATTGAGATGAAACAGAAGCTAAGGGACGGTTGAGAGGCCTAAGAAAGGATAAGAGGTGTGTGTGTGTTATGGGGACAGACTGGAGGGCAGTGGGTGGTTTGGCACAAGGACACAGATTACAGCAGCATACTTGTGGGAGGTCTGAAAGGAGGATGCTATGACCTTTCCCTGCTCACAACACAGCCAGTACCACATTCACAGAGAAGAAGACTTGATAGTTTAGTCAGAAGTGCTGGTCTCATAGGTGGCCATCCCACACTATATTAGTACTATATCTACTATACACTATATCTAACATACTGTTTGTTGGAGAAAGACCAAATTTTACTGTGAAAATTGTATATTTTAAATAAATAAATAAATAATAAAGGTCTAAAGTAATTGTTTTGGATGTTCCTTTGTTACTTGTTCTACTCATTATTGTAGTTTCTTCATTGTGTTAGTTACACATTAATTTACTTATTGCAAAGTGGTTTGTCAAAATAATTAGCATAAAAGCACTTTATGTCCTGCATCCCTGCTATATTTGTTCAGAAATGAGCATATTTTTAGTAACTACACTCTTTTAATTAAGATTTTTTTTACAGTTTGGTTCAAAACTGCTTTATCTACCAGGGGAAATCAAACAGACAGGAGTGTGTTTATAGTGTTTTCACAGAGGATGAGCATATGGGCTTGTGTGTTTGTGGTGTTGTTTGTGCTGACGTGTGTGCATGTACACTGGTCACATTCTCCCTCACCTTCCCAGAGCAGTGCGTGTCATTTCCTGTTTATGTCACCATAGAGAACAGGAAAGGGCAGATGCGAGCATGACCTGGCACACACTTACTGTTATGACCACTATTCTGTTCCACAGACACATGATTTACCAGAAAAAATGTCAAGCACAAAGCCTGCACTCTTAAAACCATCTTAAAATTCACAACCACAATCCCATTAAAGTGTAGATACATGCAAGGTGTCCTGCTTTGTGCCTGGCAGGCTGATCAGGCACAAATTGGGCACCTTGCTGTAATGGGCAATTAAAACGGTGCACAAATGCAGTGCAGTGAATCAGTTAGCACCAGTGGAAATGTTGTTAGGGTCCAGGCCACATCGTTCAATTACTCAGCATGCTTACTTGGGTATCACAGTGCAATTGTTTAGGGCAGGTGGGGACGCCACCTAACCCCGCTAAGATGCAAATGGACAATGTTGAACACCTGCAGTTGGTCAGATGGTGTTTCCAGCGATTGTGTCCTCTGAGAGAGAACAGAAGGCATGATCAAGCAGTCAGGAAAGATGTGTTAGCCTTGATGAGCACTTAAGATATTCAACAGTTTTGCTGGATAACTCTCTGAATTGACTCTGAATGGCTGATGGTGGCCTTCACTGGTTAGACATTTCAATATAATGACTGTTAAACTGCTGATATTTCACTGTTGACCATGGGAACATACATGTGGCAACTTAATTGTTGTTTTTATCCTCTTTTAATTTCAACACAGGCTGGAATAGCTCATTTGGCCCCATCTTGAGACTCAAAATGGTTACTATGACTACTGACTGTAGTAAAACAATGGTACTGAGTTTACCTGAGTTTTTTGTGCATGAAATTAAAATTCATTGCTTTTGTGAATGTACAATTTATTCCTATTTTTAACTAATAATTTTAAACCTTAATGACAATTAAAATTTGATCTGCTTAAACTGGCAGCTTGCATTCATTTTTGAACACAACACTCACATATCAAAATCTACAGTACAGTATCTGTTGCTACCTTTATTTCACTGTAGCTTCAAAATAATGAAGACATTTTAACATTGTACCTAAAGCAAACTAGAAAAATAAACTAGAAAACTAGAAAAATAAATTCTAACCAAATTAATAGTTAGAATTAGTACAAATATAATTGAATAGCCATGTAAGTGGGCTAAATAACTCCTTTAAACTAACTTCTTGTAATAATCTATAACACCAATAAACTAAAAAAAAAAAAGAATAGAGATCATCCAGTTATTTTGTGATAATGAGGCTATGGGCTGAAGATTATCACTAGTAAATCCAAAATATACTTTTATAGCATGTTTGTGAAAACCTTTTCACAAGTCTACTTTTGGAGCTTAGCAGCAGAAAATCTTGCTAAATCCAAATTAAATCAGCTTCCTTTTAAAACTGGCTGAAAATAAATGTGCCAACTCATACAGACTAGTTTTACTGGGCTGCAGCCATCACAACCTAATCCTATGAACAGAGTCTGTCTTCTGGCTAGTCCAATAATATGTTGAAATCTTAATGTCACTGGAAAATATTATATAAGTTAGATTGTCAAATATATGAGAAAGCAAGGTCTGTGCTTTTCTTGAGGGGTTGAAATAAGCAAATGTATCTTCCATAAAGAAGGTTCAATGAATCGCTAACATGAAGCACAAGCTCAGATTCTAAACAACCTGGATTGATTTCTTTCAGCAATCTACAAATAGCTGTTTAAAAATAACCTCCTATGGAAGGAGTCAGACATTAATACTTCCTCATCAGATATCCCCACATCGAGCCTGGTTTCATTAGTCAATATCCGCCTTACTTGCATAAAAACCTTGGCCTCTTTTGTCCTTTTTTGTGATGCACGGTGAGATGCTGAGTACATTGGCTTTCATCAGAACCTATTAGTCAAAGGTCGTCCGATTCCACAGAAGAATGGCTCTCTTTTTTTGGAAACATTACGACATATTAGCCACCCTAATGTTGCTCTGTTTAGCATTTAGTGTGTGTCTGAGTGTTGACTGAGATTGTGTTTAGAACAAAGTGATGATAATGTGTTTTGGTAAAACACAAACCCATAATTGCCTGTTTTCTATTTCATCTTTGTAGCTATTTACCATTTACTTGGCTCGAATTCATTTACACTGTTCAAGTAATATAAATGATAAAATATTCACTTGTACCAATTAGGGATGCACCAATCCGACATAAAGGCTTCGATACTGCATTTTTTGGCCGGATCGGTTATCGGCCAGATGGGACTGACCCAAATCTGATATTGTTGATGTACTATTCTGTGATATTGTTAAGCCCAGTGAAGCCATTAAAAAATATATAAGACATAATGACATTTCCATGCACCAATTCGTTTGTTGGTATTTGTTACCGTCTGTCTGTGCGGTTTGAATTGGCCTTTAGTGCTCAACAAGTAGAGTGCTATGAACTGCTTTTGTTGCAAACACTAACTGAAATGTATATCTACACCACACTGATGTCCTTTGTGCTGTGAAGTTTTCAAAGCGGCAGAGAATCTTGGAGAGCTGTGCGCTGTGACTCAAAAGAAGAGCTTTATTTATGCACTGGATGTGCAGACTCACAAATTGAACATTATTCTATCCATCTTGTTCTGGCCTACCTATCATTACTTGTTACCTCAGTAAAAAACATGGACTATCTATTTACAAGATCTTTTCATTTCCCTCACTCACTCTCTTTCGGCTTATTCCCTGCTTTATCAGGAGGGGTCATCACAAAAAAAATGGACAACGAATACTCTGCCAACTGTTTTACACAACGGATGCCCTTCGTGCCACAGCACAGTACTGAGAGTACTACTTTCAGTGCTGGGAAACACAGACACACTCTCCCATTCACACACTATGGCCAATTTAGTTCATCCAATTCACCTATAAGGTACATCTCTGGACTGTGCGGGAAACTGGAGCAGCTGACCTTCTTACTTTAAGTAAGCACTTAGCCAACATTATATACAATAACAATACAAAGGGCAGTGTCTAAAACTTTGTCATATGTATATATGTTCCCAACAATACGCTTTTAAAATGCAACTTTGTTTATTATTATACTTTTTTTTATATATAAAGTAGTATTTAGTAGATTGTATTTAATACACAAGACACAGCATATTATTAGTTTAGTTTCTATACCCCATATGATCAGATGAAGAAAAATTCTATAATAAAAACAAATACCTGTACTGTATCAAATTGGTATCTGTATTGATACCCATAAATTTGGTTTTTGGTTCTAAAAAAAAAAGACATGCTAATTGCTAATATCCCCAATACCCATATGCATTTAGAAATGTTTTAAATAATTTAAGAAATTATAAAATACACACACATACATTAGACATATTTTAACAATGGGGTGTTTAAATGGCAATTTCATTATTTAATTTTTAAAAGCCCATTTTGCCTTCAGAACCGTCGTAATTCTTAATTCCATAGATGCTAGAACCATTTCCACTGCAGATTTGTCAGCTGTTCATCTATGATGTGATTCTCTCATTCTACCAAATCCCAAAGGTACTCTATTGGATTGAGATCTTATGAAAGTGGTGGCCATTTGATTATAGAGAACTCACTGTCATGTTCGAGAAACATGTTTGAGATGATTTGTGCTGTGGTGCTAAAAGTTGTCATCACAAGAAGAGTGTACTGTGGTCGTAAAAGCATGGACATGATTAGCAACAATACTCTGGTAGGTGCCAAGAAAATATCCCCTACACCATTAGACCACCATCACCAGCCTGAACCATTAATATAAGACATGATGGAACCATGCTTTCATGTTGTTTACACCAAAATCTGACCCTCAAATCTGAATGTCACAGCTGAAACTAAGAGTCATCACACACCAGGCAACTTTTTTACTAATCTTATGTTAACATCAAATTTAAGGAGCAAAATGTAGTCTTAGTTTCTGGTATCAACAAGCCTTTTTGCCCTCAGAACTGTCATCCACTAAATATTTGGTCTTTTTCTGACTATTTCTGACTTTCTGTAAACCATAAAGATGGTTGTGCATGAAAAATCCTAGCTTTCTCTGAAATACTCCAACCAGCCCTTCTGGCATCAATAATTTGCATTAACAAGCAATTGACCTAATATATGAGTGTGATTATTTATTATAGAAACATCACTTGTAACATTGATTTATATGATTTTACAAAGCATGGAAAACAATTGTACTGACTATTTTACTGACTGACTATTTATTTAATTTTTTTTTATTAATTCAGTAATCTTATTTTAAGCTCAAAGGATGTAAGCCAACATCATAAGTCCTTTAAACAAACTAATTAATCTTTTAATTTTCTTATATAATATGCCAGTGGATTATTATGTGGGAGACAAACATCTAACGTTGAAATAAATGAGTAATTAGATTTTGGCGTGATACCGATCGGTCACGAAACCCATCTATAAAGGCGTTTAATGTCCACAAGACCATACAGAGCCAGATATAAAGTCTTATGGAACTTCGAAGCATGAACTGTAGCTGTACCTCTCAGAGGGCATATAATTCACAAGATCCAAAGGTGGCTATTTTGCGCTGAGATCAATAATGTCTTAACCTTCCTAAGGAGGGATCTGTACTTGATATACAGTACTTACCTTACCCAGTGAGGAGATAAAAATGAAAGAAGGAAAAGGAAATAGAGAGCAGAATGTTTCAAATAGGTAAATTTACATCAGATCTTTCCTCTTGCCACCTGACAGCGCAGTGCATCACCACAGAATAAAAGATGGGTTCGATTTTGGAGCAAAGAGACAGCCCTGCAAATCATGAAGAGCTTAAATCTCTTCTGTCCATGAGCTCATCACATACTGGAGCACATCGTCCCCATAAACAACACACCAGTCCTCAAACAAATCATCAATTAGACGCCTTCCTGGAGCCATTCAGAGAACATTAAACTGCTCAATAAACCATCTGCTGGACAATTTATCAATGCACGGCTCCATTTTAAGTAATTTCTTTTTTTACATCTACCCTAAATGCCTGCAGAGCAACGGCAAGGATGACCCAGACCACAGAGAGTTGAAGGAAGCCTACTGTCAATATTTTATAGACAATTTGAGAAGCACAGAATATGTTAAGCCCCATGACAATCGAGCATTCCAACAATATAATGCAGCCGTTTCTACAACATGCGAGAAAGATAATTGTACAATTGGATCACAATTGCAGATCTGAATTGGTTTGTGGTGTGCCACATTTAATTATGCGCTGAAGTAATATTTGAGTTATACAACACCTTAAATTAAAATGGGCATTTAAATGCAATCCCGACTGGAAAATAAGGATTGTAATGAAAAGATTATTAAAAGTATGTTAGCAAATTTTTTGTTTCTTTGACTGTGCAGGCAGCTTGGGGGCGATGTGGTTTTTGTACTGCAAAGTGAAACCTTTTGAAGTTTAATACAAAGAACCAATTGGAATTTGATATTAGCAGGATTTTTTTACACATTTTTTACGAGGTCTATGAGATTTCCTGTGGTTAGTGAACATTGTTAGTGCACTCAGACTTGTCTAAAAGAAGATGAAAGGCCAACGTGGGACACTCAGTGGCTTTTCTGACATTGTCTCATCAATAGAACAAGGAAACAAAAACATACTTTTAACTATGACTTGCCTCTGAATTGAGGATTGTTCGCTGCTAATGCACTTTCCATCGTCTTTTCCAATTTGGCAGCACTTGTCTTTGTCAATTTAGACAATTATTCTACAATCACTGGAAAGTAATTTTAGGATGCATTCTATTTAAACAGTCTATCTCAATTTCTCTTTACATTGCTGAATAAAAAGGGACCAAAAGGGACAATCTGACTACAGCATTTGGTTGGTATAGTGAATCTGAATCTGAATGCAAAAGACATCTTTATTTGTTGACAACCATTCAAAAGCATTGAACATTTATATTAAAGTTGAAGAACTTTAGTTTTAGAGTAGGGTAGCACAATAAGTCAAAATAAAATCACAACTTTTGCTTTAGCACAATTTCAATGGTCATGCACATCTTGTCAGGGAAGCACAGCTCTGTGATCAGTAGAAAAGGCCAGAGGTCGCTCTCGCACAGAAACTCCAAATAAGAGATTCAGGAAATCAAAAAGGATTTAACTGCTTTTATTTAATCAACTTTACTAACAATCACATGACTATGGAATCATCTCACAAAAGGATTTATTTCAGACACTCCACTAAAATTATGAAGTGAGTTTGGAGTAAACCCATTTTATTAAATGTGGTTTTATTATCAAATATTTTCAGATGTAGCAGCAACACAGAGCCATAGATAACTGACAAGCATTGCAAACTGCTGTCAAATCCCAAAATGATTAACTTCGATTTCAGAATCACACAGATTAAATCATCTGAGATTTTGATGTAGCTTGTCAGTGTATTATGGCTATTTACAGCTGATTACAGAACCGGCTTTACTAATAAAATGTGCATGGAAAATCACCTTTGATTAATTGTGCAGCCCTACTGTGCACATTAATGTGACACCAACAGCCAGCATAAATGTAAAGGCCCATGTGAAGAAAAAGAAGAAAAATCCTGGTTGTACAATGAGCAAAGGTGGCCAATTTCAAACTGCATACATTAGAACAGTCTTGAACAAGTCAAGCAAACACCTCTTAATGAATTGCAATGTTAACGGAAAGCTTTCGCCTTTGGATGACTTTGGGATGGACCCCACCCTTAAACTAGTGAATCAAAGGCTGTTTTTATTTCATGTTCAGACGAGACTCATTAACCACCTCCCTTAAATGCCATCCTACGCACCAAAAAAGAGGGAAGTCCAGGATGTTCTGTAAGGACTGGCACAAGCCATTAAAGTGGCTGGTGGTAAAGCCACAGTATTAAAAGAAACCTCAGTCCATTACACTATCAGAGGTTACTAGAACTCTGGCGCATTGCCATTACTGAGGAATTATGAATTATTTATGCAGCGAGCATTCAAATCATGAGGGCTAAAGGTGCAAAGTGCCATTAAATGGCTGTGATTTCATATTTTAAGGTTTAATGAATATGTTGCATACTTGTTCTTTCACCTGAAGGCTAGCTGCAGACTCCAGATGAAGACATCATTTTACGGCATGTTAGTTACAACCGCCTCGCCTCAAAACGCCATCCACAACCAATGCATGTGCAGATTTTTTTCATGCCATTGTTCAGTGTTTCGAACATGCACGTTGAGGCCAATGTGACTGCTCTCTGGCAGCTTCCCAACAACAACTGTTATGCAAATTTACCTCTGTGTTTTATTTGGGGGAACAAAGAGATTTTGGGTGGACAGTTTCAGCTTTGGTCTCTGCTCACTTCAGGGCTTTCATATTTGTAGGTTTAATTAATTTTCAAAGGCAAGCCTGCGGTTTATTACAATGTGCAAATGATTCTCAGTGGCAGAGCAAAGCACGCTAATCTGCATGTAGCGCGTTGTGAAAGGTCATTCCCTCCAGCTCAACGGACAAAGCTCACTCCAAATTGATAAGTCTGACACTGGGGATATGCACAAACACACTCAGACAATACAAAAATATGGACACCTATTGATGCAACGTGCCACCATCTATTAGTCTAGAATTCAATCATTTGCGTCATGGTGTCTGTGAAGCCACGCTGAATGATGCTGCAAAAAATGTTTTTGACACTGCAAAAGCACATCTATTTCAACATGTGGGTATTTAATAATGGTGTCACACAGATTTGTCCTAAAATAGTATGATCATTAACAAATGAACACGCAGCTGCTAAATTAAAGAAAATAAATGTAATAAAATTAGGTATGCCCTGATGGTCATATTTTGACAATGATTATCATAAATAAGCCAATAATTATTACTTAATGCTAAAACAATTATTAATAACATTATGGGGAAAAACATCATGTATTTCACAATATCTGTGTTACAGTATAATGATATTTAAAGATTAATATCACAATATTAATAAATTTTTATGTTTGGTTAAGTTTGGAGTGGTTTGAAGTGTCAGCTAAAATGACATAAAAAAAAAATCAATAACTAAAAAACTAGTATAATTGTCTACGCCCAATTTAAAGTTGCATTTGAAAAATAAAAACATTAATAAGCACAAAATAAGTTTAACCATATGTCAAGCTGATTAGTGAGTAATACATTTCACATAAGCAATATGTTTTTTTTACAGTGTACCTGAAGAGAAATTTAAGCATGTATCATTTGTAACCTATGTAGACAGCGAGGCAGCTTACAAGCTTTCAGAGTAGAGCCCGGGTTTAATATCAATTACAACGAACATCCTAAATCTGATTGCTGGATTTGCTGGCAATTCATTGTTTTAGAAAACAAGAGGCTTTATAAATCCATCAACCATGACAGTGGCTGCATAAATATGCACATCCTGCCTTTAGACATGAGACTGTGAGGGGGGGGGGGGGGGGGGGGGGGTCTCTGCGGTATCACTTTTTATACACACACACACACAGTCATATTTGTTGACTCCATGTCTCTTTGATGTAAATTCTGACATTTCTGGCAGCTCTGTATTCTGTGAGCGATGGCACTGCCTTTTACTGAGGTCATAAATAGTGAGAAAAATATGGCTCTTTCCAAGTTAAATCACCATGCTATGGTGAATACTGGGAACAAGTGGTTTTCATCCTTTTGAACCTTATCATTTAAATGCGCCTCTCTCGATTTTAACTTCTGCGTGACCGCTTATTAGAATACAGCAATCACAATGTGGCAAGGATCAAAGAGATGCAAAAATCTGAGAACTTGTTAAAATAAATCCAGATTTTACATCTATCAGGCACTTCATTTAAATGGAAGAACATGACGAGCAACACCACAAAACACCGCCATCCATGGTCAAATCCCATTAAGCCAAGTGAAGTCAGAACGGTTGCCTGCATAAAAAAAAAAAAAAAAAGAAAGCTGGTGTGAAACAGAGAGCTTTTCCTTGCTTAGTGGATGAAAAGCTGAAAGAGCCATTATTGACTGAACAGTCATCAAGTTGCTACACAGTTTACTGGCTCTCTCTTTGTGTCAGTGACATAAGAGACAGATAGCCGGCAATACAAGAGCAGGTGAGTGGTTTGACATCTGCTCTAATGGAACTGTCTACCCTCGGGCACTCACTTTAGCACAGTCAAGGAGGACTGCAGAAGTTTGAGCAGAACAGAAACTCTGGAGTAAAGCTAATTAAGTGTTACTGATCCAGTATTGCACTGCAAAAGGAAGGTTTAGATTTTTGGATGACCTGTTAGCATGGAGTGACCAGAAAAATTTAAGGACATCACAACACAATGGTTTCACAGGTTCCCCACCACCCTTCATCTCTAAGCACAAAGAACATGTGTAAAGTGACAGCTTGTTGGAACAGGTGTGTCTGTGTTTGGTCTATGCATATATTGGCGTGTGGGCCATTTGCAGGACTGTTTTGCTGTGATGATTCATGCAAGCAAAAAAAAAAAAAAAAAAAGAGCACAGATGCAGATACACACAAAAATGAGCATATGCTTATGCTGTCATATTATCTGATTAGAAAATGACACCAGAATAATACTGTTATTAATAAACATGAATCTGGAGCAGTTTTGCTTTTCTCTGATTAAATCGCATTTATATGCCTGTGTTAGTTTCTGTACTAACTGCCCATTTTGAAGTTGCAGTTGTTTTTAAATGTTGCCTTGATTGACAACGAATACCATTTGGATGGATTAATGTATCACTTTAGCTTAGTAATATTAACCTTATATGCAAACATACAATAAAAAAGAACTAAAAGTAAATAATTATATATCAAGGACTCATATGATAAAATATTAATATAACAAACATGAGAGTAAAGGCGTATAAAGTTACAAAATATGGTCACACTTTATAATAAGGTTTTATTAGTTGTTTTATTTAATGTTAAATGTTAAAAATTAATGATCCTTGTACAGCATTTAATCATTTCAACATTTACTAACGCATAATTAAAGTTCAAAGAATACAATACAAATTATATGTGGGTAGAATATGTTCTCTTTCATTGGTTTGTAACATGATCTGGCAGTCTATTAAAAGGGAGCTGTCCACAAGACAGGTGCTGAATCTCACAAGACAAGTGTGACCTCTATGAGCTTCCTAAGTAGCAGTAGATTAGGATGATGTTAAGCTTTAAGGTCATGTGTAAACAATAACATTTGCAGAAATATAATTCTTCCCTTCATAAAAGCTTCACTCTACTGAATAATCTCAAAGAAAGAAGTCAGACATTCATATTGATTCCTGACAGCAGGTCTAGTCATCCTGCAAACCCTTAGGAGGCATAAATAAATATCATGTAACTGAAGTAGTCTATATTGCATGTGGATTTTAAATTTATTTGACCTTTTTTGTTGTCAATATTTCTTGGGAATAGGGGAGGATTGGGAAGTTATACAAGCCAACTTTCTTCCAACATTGAGCACAATTTTCCTGCAAAAACCAAACACAATGTGTTTTGACTTTACATGAGTAGCTTTATACTGAAATATTTTGAAATGTAGTAATACTACTACTACTACTAATGCTACTACTACTACTACTACTACTACTACTACTAATAATAATAATAATAATAATAATAATAACAAACAGACAAACAAACAGAAAAAAAACATTGGTCAATTTTATATTAAATGGCCTTAACAAATATGTACTTACACCGAAATTAATCATTTGTTATAATGTACTTATTGTGCAAATACACATTTTTACATTGTATTTATGATTGATTAAATACCCTCATGTAATTACACTGTTGATCCCATCCCTTACACCTTAACCCACCCTTACACCCACCAAATTTGTCTCTAACCCTACCTGTGTCCCACCCCAAGACCATCAGAAATACATTACAAACAAATTAAATACATTGTATTTATTTTTTGATGCAAGTACATAGTAGTTTTGGCCACCATATAAAAATTGGGACCAAAACATCTCACAAAATGCTTATTTCTAGTAACTGGACATGATTACCTGTTAAATTATATGTTAAACTAAAAATGTAGCTCCAGATGTTGCACACAGGCCTTGCGATCACAAACCACCACCCTTTTATTTCCAGCCTGACCCGCACAGACCTGCTCTGAGTCAGGGAGTTTTAGAGGGTATGAATAGGATGATGGTGTAACTAGCATGATCTTGTCACCACTGAGTGTTCATTACCCCCAGACTGACGTCAAAGCTCTATGATTAACAACAGACACCTGTTAGTGCAACCTCCACCCCGGACACCATTCACACAACACCTTCTGATACTCAGCACTACCATGTGTGATGCTGAGAACAAATGGAAAAAAGCATTATGTTTTAACTTTCACCCATGTCTAGGATGAGGGGCTTTAGCATTTTTCAAGGATTGATTCAGGAGTAAAAGACTTCTCTACTCTTTATTGCAATCTACATTTACAATATTCATGTTTTTTTACTCCTTAAGGTTATGACAATAACACTTAGGGAAACAGTCTGAATATTCTAATTAATCAATCTAAATATCCTATATTATAATACTATTGGTTGAATTAGGACAATGTGCACACATGGATGATGGTTTTAGATCTAAGTGTAAAACACACAACACAAATACATTCTGCTTTCTGAACTTTAATTATAGGGCCATTCTAAAAGTATTCTAACAGGCTTCATCATACAGTGAATGCTTTTGGACTCTTAATGTGTGTTTTTGTTGTTGTTGTTGTTGTTGTTTTTTGCAAAGTAAGTGGCAATTCATACACTGTTAATGGTTCACACATTGTTAAAACAACAATTACATTATCACAGATGATTAATTTATGAACTTATCCTTTTATGATCAAAGAGAGAATAACACCAGGTTGAATCAATAATGACAATTATTATTACTATTAGTGTTATTATTAGTAGTAGCACAGTACTACTTTCTATTGGCAAATAATATATTTCTTTAAGAGTGGTTTGTTGGTTACTAATCACCCAGGCAACTTGGTGGCTCATCAAATGAGATATTCTGAAATATATATATTAATATTCTGAAAACTGCATAGAACATTTTTACAGATGACTCTGCCTGTCTCAAACCACAGCTCTGGGGCTTGAGACATTCGCTGCATGGATGGCAGTTACCAAACGTTTGTCTCCACTCTGTCCCCGGGCTCAGATCTAACAGCAGCTGGAACAAACACACTTTATCAAATAAACGTCAAAGGATGTTTGCTGAAGCAGTCTGGCATTACCCACGATACTATTGCAACCAACAGCAACAAGAAGAGACGATAAATGAGTGGAACAATGTCTCTGGCCTGACAACATCCCCTCCCTTAGCTCATCCATTTGTTTTGTGGGCGTCCCTGTAAATTAGATGAAAGACAAAGGCTGCATTACATGCCGATGGCTATGTGCAAGAAGAGCCTGCATAGGGATAAGAGCCATGTATTTTAGTGTAGGTGGAGAAAGAAGGAAAGAGAGGAACTAAAGACAATGGGATACAGAGAAATACAGACAGGAGAGAAACAACAGCGAGAGTGAGGTCAAATATGAGCCCCACAATCACAATAAGAATGAAAAGAGAAGATAAACCACCCAAACGAACTGATACTGTTTACTTCTCGTATTCCAAGTTGGTGTTTTCAGTCCATCTGATGAATTTATTACTTAAAAAAATATGAAAGAATGTAAACCGTCCTGTACGCTTTAGTGTTTGGAAGAAGTAACAGATGAGGCTTTTTGTTACACCATTACACCATTTACACCAAAATAAAGCTTGAGGGTGACTAAGATTTTGGAGATTTAAAGATTTGTTTTTAAATGTTACAAATGCTTATGCTCACAGCATTTATTTGATCTTGTTTCTTTAAAGTTTTAATATACTATATTTAAAAACTGTATTTTTTTACAAAAGGTAAATTTCTTTGGTTAAAGCGAAGCTGAATGTTTAGCATCATCATTACTCAAGAAACGTTTCTTATTATTATTTACAATAAAAACAATATGTTCAGTTTAATACTTCAGTGAAATACACTTCACACTATATTATCAAATAGAAAACAATCTATTGTAAATACAAACCTTTTGTAACATTATAAATGTCTTTAATTTTTGAACAATTTATTGCATCCTTGCAGAATACTTTTTTTTTTGTTTGACTACACATCAGTCTATTATTCTGATTTATTACAGGGCTATATGGAATACTTGATTATAACTGGTCAATCGTGACATTAAAAAGGTATGCTATAACAAAATAACAACTGCTGAGTAACACAGGCTCATCTGGGAACTTTGAATCATCCTGACCATCAGTGAATACGTTCACATCTATATATTTGCTTGTCTGTCATGCTGCTGTTTTTGACAGTTTGGTGCTACCTTGTGACAGAATAATATGTAGGTTGGTGTATGCTCCATCTCCAGTCAGCCGTTTTCATTACTGTCAGCTTTGTCTTTAATTAAAAAAAACGAATCAACTATTACAGCTCAGAACAATGTTTTTTTTTATGTTTTGAGGAAAGTAGCAGTGTAATAAATGGGATAAATTAAATCCAGATGGTTGTTATTGCAAAATAAAGCATAAATAATGCTTTATTAATAAATGACCTTCATAATTATACAACAGCACTACACTTAGCGCCGGGCTGCTGATAAGCCTGTGTGGCTTTATTCTGCGATAACAGTACTTTATCTACTACATAAACAATTTCAGATAAACCAGGCCTAAAAGTCACAAAAACAAAACAATCTGTCATTGAGTGATTTATGTTAATCAGTCAGACTTGTTCTGTTCTTTTTCTTTTGTGCAGAACCAACAGCAATTTGGGCCAGACTTTATTGACTGTCCAAAGTCTAGCTACACAAGACAATGTGAACATTGACTAAAAGTGGTGGGTGATGTTTTGTCAATAATGCTGCAAGCATCTATTGCTCAGCATGTTGAAGCTTGTACAGCAACTTGTGTTACACCACCAGGCTTTAGAATATCTTTGACATAAGCCAAAGCAAAACAAATCAGAACAGCTGCCCAACCTGAGGCAATTTGGAGTCAGTGGGTAAGGTTGATATCCACTGGATCAGAGAAAGAGAGAGTGAGAGAGAGAAAGAAAATGGGCCAGACTCAGTAAAATCTTGGTTGTGAATTGAGGATGGTTAAATATTGATCATAGAAGCCCTGCCTTTTAACTGCTGACCAAACAAAATAACCATTAAACACTCTCTCGATCTGAATTAAGTCATGCTATTTTTTCCAATCAGACATGCAACCTCTGAATATCTTCTTAATTCTTAATTAATTACCCATATAATCAAACTAATGATACAGCACATGCACAGTCTACTAAACCCAGATTTCCCTCGGATGCAGCTCTTGTGTGCCAAATCGCCTGACAGTTGGGTGCCAACCTGTGTGTCACGAGAGAGGAGAGTTTCAGTTGTCAGGTAGGAGCAGTATCTAGTGGCAGCAGTCCTTCACTGCAGCACCCTGAGTCTCTCCAATCACTGTTTAACTACCATTTGTTATACAAAAAAAAAACTCTTTGGCAAAAAAGAAAAAAAGAAAAGAAAAGGAAAATGTTTAACAATAAAACCATTACACTAAGGGAACATCTCACTACTCTAAAATATGCATTTTTTAGGGGCAGATGTAGCAAAATGTTGTCCATTTAATAGCACTGCCACAGTAACAAGTTGACGCAAAGTTAGATAATTGTCTTTTTTATTTAAACTATACAAGATAATAACTAGAAAAATATAAGTTATATTGTATTGTGCATGTGGTCCTATAAATAAGCCTTTCTATGTGCTACATGTGTTCAGGTATGACCTGTTGGCATGTGTGTACAGGAGACGCAGGGTTATTGATTGAAGAGCCAGTTAATCTTTGAGTGGGACTTAGTGTGGTGGGTTTCTCATGACATTGAAGCTGTCCTTGACGAGACAGCTAAATGGAAACAGATTGGAATTCCTGCTCCGCACATGAGTGGCCCTTTAACACACCGCTTATCGCTGGAGATTGAGGGACACTGTGTCCTGGCGTTTACGTCTTGCCCTACATTTATCAAGGATGCAGTCTCTCTCTCTCAATCTCTTCTCACTTTTGTATACCTATTACTCCTCCTTTTCCAATAACCTGTTCTCACGTCAGAGCTCATTGATGCAGTTTTGCCAAATAGAATTGATATAGTATAATCACTACTGTTGCATTGTCTATTCATCATCCTTTACACTGTAGAAGATCGATCTGAGTCTTTTATGTTCTCAGAGGTTGACGGCTGAGGTAGATAAGCATTCAGCAAGAAGCAGCGCCAGTGAAACCTCTACAATGTGAAATTAAATGAGCAAGCATGCCATGACAGATTATATTTCCCATGAGCATCAGTTCGGTAAGTATCGTGATGAATGCACAACCTGTGTTAATGTCTTTCTTTGACAAAGTTAAAGGGAAGCCTGTTGGTGGGATGCCATCATTTGCAACACTAAGGTTAAATACGTAAGCACTTACCCCATTCTTTCTGACAAATCTCCCAGCATCTTCTTAATTTATCTTCACATCTCAATGTTCTGCATGCAAGTTACTCCATTATAAAAAAAAGCAAATCTATCTTGCTACTTAACACCCCTCACGTGGATTACACACGGTGTATGAAACATCTGCTAGTTCATCCTCTCTGATGGCAAGGCTTTTATTCATTTGAAGATATGATGAGCGCATTTGTCATTAATGATCTAAGGTTTTAATATTCATGCATGTGTAATGATCTTGCTTTTCATTAAGTTCAGTGCTATAGTAACTCTGCAGCAAGTGTATCATCATTTAATCTGCATAACTAATTACGGTTAACAAAAATGTTTGATTGTCTTGCAAAGTGTAAAAGGGACTGTTGTGTCCAATTTGCTGAGAAACAAGATGCTGTGCGTGTCTTTGTGTGTATGTGTGACTATGTACCCCATGCTGAGACACAAGAGAGCAAGGAACAGAAAGCAGTCGGTCCTGCTGAGATCACAACCTGACCTCTCATTCTCGCTGTCTCCATCAACCTTTCTCTTCCACTCTCAATTTTCTTGCCATATGCCTCAGTAAACTCGGGTAAAGGAAGAGAAATTGCAGTACCGTCATTTTGGCAGCTCATGATGCATCCATCCAACAAATGCATACAGTGCTTTGGAACAAACCCGTCTCTACCTGGGGCGTCTACTTTGACTTCTATAAGTTTCTTTTACAGCACAGTAGTGATTTACTCACTTACACGTTCCTATTTTCACATATTTCTCCAAAAAGGTGTTGGCAGTTAGGTCTCGTTTTGTCTTACGCTCACCATCTGCATTAAAGGTAACAACCTGAAAATTGTCATACACCTGCCAACCTTCCAAACTACATTATTTTTGTTGTGGAAAATGCTTTATTCTTTTGTTTTTCAAAACTACTTTGCCCTGGTCCTATATTTAACAGCTGAAATGTAAGCAAGTTTTGTGATGTGTATGCAAGCATATTGTGATGTATGTCACACACACACAGACAGACAGACACACACACACGCACACACACACACACGCACACATGTTTGTTTTTGTGAAAATTGGGTACATTACATAGGTTTCCATTGATTTTATACAGCACAAACCGTATTTTGTATTGCCCTAACCCCATCCTACCCCTAAACCCAACCATCACAGGAAACAGTGTACAGCTTTACTCTCTGATTAAACTCATTCTGTGTGATTTATAAGCTTTTTGAGAAATGAGGACGTCAGCTGTGTCCTCATATTTCACCTCCTTTTTGTAATACCTGTGTCATACCTATGTCATTATATAGATTTGTGTCCTGACATGTCACAAAAACACATACACACACACACATTAACTAAAAATAAAATCCTCGCCACTGTCGCCACTGGCTTGCATGGTACGGGACTTGTAGAGCTGCGCATCAATGGATTAGTTCTTCAGTGTTTGGACTCTCAGCAGTGAAAATCAAACCACACTGAACTGAACTGAACTTAAACTCTAAAAACTGAACTGACACCATTTCAATTCACTATGATCTTCTATGTGAAGCTGCTTTGACACAATCTACATTGTAAAAGCGCTATAGAAATAAAGATGAATTGAATTGAATTGAATAAAATAATACAATTGGTTTTATCCATTGGTTATTGATTGGATGGAGGCAGATCTGCCAGGTTTATGATCTCTTACGACAGAAATATCACAAATTTATATTCCAAACAGACGGCATGGTTAAAAAGTAAAACTATGAAGAGATTAATTTAGGCTAGATTTATCTAAAATAAAAAGACTGAAGATAATAAAGAGGTTAAATATAACTTGAGCTACATTAAAATGCAATTTGCTTTTAAAAGAATAAACTCAGACAATGTCTTTGAACTGCTCCTCATGTCATAAAAACAAAAATGCTTCACACAATAATGTACTTACAAATGAAACCCTAGCAGGCAAATGTGCACACCCACAAATAAACATTTTAAAAAGGCAGCTATAACACTCGTTGCAACAGTTCAACCATAACACTTTTATGTGCAACATAAAAATCTTTTTTTTCTTTGCACAGAGGGGTATGTAAAAGACTAAATCACCACAATCAACTGTTGTCATGGCTAAAAGTAAACTCTCACTTTCACTAGGTATACTTACAATAGATGGAACGCAAAAATAACTATGCACGAACCACCTATAATAAGGACAAACTTCACCAGATTTTTGTCCTCCAGCATGATGCACATTTCAGCGTTTTCAAAGAAAAAATATATAAAGTAGAAAGAAGACAACATTCCATAAAGAACATAATTTAATAAAAATACATATTTTATTACTGAAGAACTGAACTGAAGAACCATTTAACTAAATCAACCTATTGTGTTTCTTGAGCAGCTTCATAGCAGAATTTCTATTTGTTTCATTTTTTTAAGTTGTCATCGGATACACATGGAGTATTTGAAGCTGTTTCCACATTATGATGTCAAAATTAAGATCACGCCAGGCCATCTCCTGAGCATATAATTTATCATTTTTATTTTGATTGCTTGACATTGCAGCCCACCATTATCAATGTAAAATGTATTCAAACAAAGATCTATGCATATGAAAAGTGACACTGACGTATTTAACAAATGTTCAGCTGCACACTGCTCAGTCTAAAAACCAACACAACAACACTGACAAACACAGCTATGCACATGAAGGATGATAATCTGATTCTAAACAAGTGAACCGAAGCATACAACACACACACACATTATATATTGAATTATACAGTATATAAAAATTATATATATCATAAATAAAACTATTACTTGCATCTTTCAGACAAATTGTAGGTACTTTAAATTCAATTTTGTTGTGAGTCCAGCTTCGTATTGCCCGAGGTCATAAAACAGCCTAGCGAAAAATGTTTTGCACACAAGCAAGTTCTTGCCCACTCTTTCTGGGATATTCTTTTCATAAATAAAACTAATCCTTTACACTGTTGCATCTTTTGAAGCTGGGATTCTGTGTAAGGACACCTATGAGTCTCTACAGTTACATCTGACTGGCACAATCGGTTCACAAAAGAATGTGGGATGAGAACTGAGATGAGTTCATAGTTTGCTCGAAGGTGAGCACATGTAAAGAACTGAGCTGATTATGTATAAACTGGCACAAAATTTAAACAGGGCAAATATGGCACATAAATACTCCATATAAAAAATAAGCTGTTTTCATTGCAATTTACACAGCAAAAACCTACAAAGCTTAAAATTTTATTCGATGTCACTTTAAAGTTTGTGTTATTGAGTCGACAGTATTAAGTGTCAACAGTAAAAACTCCCTGATGTCCCATAACCTGCATGCAAGACATTTGGAACAGCTGACAGATTTGTCAATGGCCATGCATTGTCCCAAAAGCTGATTATTTGTCTATATTTTATATTTTCATCTTGATTTTAATTCTGAAGCTTTACATTTCTGTAATTAAACATTCAATGAAAAGACCAGTGCCTTTCAGCTAAGCTTTTATTTCATTTATTCATTTATTTTTTATTTGCTGTTAACTTGTATGTTTAGACAAACTGAGGCAAAATGCAATCAGAATTTTAGACAAAGATGTTATGAATAGATCTAAAGTGTCATTTAACCCACAAAATACTCCTTAAAATACTCCTTAAAAGTTACGTATCTGTGAGAAAATAAGACACAATAAGACATTGTTTTACAGCCACAAAACAAGCGTAGCACTCCCCATCACGACAGTTAATTTACAAAATAGTCATTGTAGTACAGAAAATAGGGAAGACTCATCTAAGATTTTCGAGTGCGATTCAATCAATGGAGGATAGCGTGGAGTTCAGCGTGGCATTAATCTCTCGCAGTCTTGTATTTTCTTCATTAGATAATCTTTGTGCCTGCCTCTCTTTTATAAATCATTACATTAGCCAATAATAGGACTGGCCTGGCTCCCCGCTGCAGAGAGCAGCCCGTTAGGCGAGTGGATAATGAGTGTTTTTACATGGGGCTGGGTGGACATGTTTTAGGGGAAGCCTCATTTTAGTCTCGGCGCGACACAGCGTGTGCAGACAGTATTACGAGCCCTTCAAACAGTACGTCCTTCAGGGGAGCCCCAAATTTGTCAGCCGCTTAAACGAGCGAGACACAAACAGAGAGACAAATAAAGAGAGAATCCGAGTGTGAGGCTGGTTGATGTGACTTTTTCACGGTGAGAGCTGTGCCTTGGGCCAGTTGTAGCATATTATTATTACAGCAATTGGGTCGCAAACAGTTTAGTTTTCTGTCCAAAAAGCACCAACTGACCACATGAAGCAAAACCAGTCTGCTTAGACAGAAGATTAAAAAAAGAGACAGCTGCATACGGCACAGCAAGGGATGTAGAAAACAAACCGTTTTTAATGTTTGCTGGAGTTAAATGCGGGCTGTCATTTGCAGTATTTTACACCGGAAACCCAACAGCATACAGCGGGAATGAGCATGGTAAATCTTCATGAAGACGAGCAGGCAGGAGACTTGGTCGCCATAGCGACAGAAAGGATGTTTGCATGAGAGGAAGATCATGGCAGGCATTTAGAAAGAGGCGGACAGTGTGAATACCTTGCTCCTGTTATGATAAGGGTAAGTTTACACAACAATGTGAATCTAAAGATGAACAACAACCATGTCACAACAATTTCTGTTCACAAAAATCAATGAAAACAAGCAAAAATGCTTTAATATTCATGCAAAGCCAGTAGCTGGCAATGTTGTTTTGCATCAGCTCCTCTTGTTTTGGTTGTCACATACTCCCGCATGCCTACATTGAACATGCATGAAGTCAGCTTTCACTGAACTAGGTAAACGAACAGCCAAAAAGGCATTAAAAAAGTTTTTAGCTTGTAGATAAAAATGATGTTGATGAAGATCACTTCAAGAAATTATGAAAATGTTATTACTTATATAACTGGCCTCATGTAACTTAAACATACTATTATGGCTTTAGTGAACTTCAAAAGTTTTATTTTTTTTTAAGAATTACTTTTTTTAACTGTCAAATCAAACCAAAATAGAAACATGAAGAGATCATAAATGTGACAAAACATTTGATTAATTCTTAATTCAAAAATACAAAGGGGGTGTCAGGTTTAAACAACCAAAAGAGAGCAAAGAATAACCTTTTGGTAATTTTTGGCAGCATTTATTTATTGATGTGGGTATTTCTGGTTATAAGGCTTTCTTTTCATCTTTCTTTCTCCTTTAAGATTGAAAAGGTGTTCAAACACAATCAGAGTGCACATGTGGACTCAGTGCGGGCAGGTAGGGGGGGCTCACAATTGTAATAAAAGACAGTGGGATCTGTTCAATATAAGGGCAAAGGCAATAACTAGTTCACACTAAAGAAAACTACAGCTTCTTCAAAAATCACACACACCCACACACGTTTTTGTTTGACTCATGTTTCTGATCACAGATAAAGAGAGGTTGTACATAGTGTTTCCTCCACTACTTTTTAAAATCTCCAATGGCACAGCAAAAATAAATGATATTTTACCAGAGTTGTGAGCTTCTGAATAGAATATGATGAGATAAAATGACTGCATACTGTGAAATAATGTCAAGACAACATGTCTTTCTATTGCATTGTCTTGTCTAGCTGAGCTCAAAAACAATCATGCGGTGCTATGAGTACAGGCCATTTCACAAACAAATTTTCTTTTAACGATTCAGTCCAAAAACAGTGAATTTACTGATTTTAAAATAATCTACCAAATTTGATTAACTAAAAATAAAGTCTCAATAAAATTAGCATCACTTGTTGGCATGAATTGTAGATCATGTGTAGTTAAAGGTAGACATTTGCGTATTAAATATTATTAATCAGCTCTAGACTCATACTGGCCAAAAAATGGACTCATAAAATGTAACCACTGTTCTCTCAAGACCATTAACTCAAACAGAGCCGTAAGACCCTTAGACATTGTAACATGCACATTGTAAAATGCATCGTGGGATACTGTAATTTTCCCCTAATGGCAGTGAGTAACTATAGCACAGCTGCATTTTTCTTGCTCTCCTCTTTCCTCCCCTATTAGATTCATAAAACATTCAAAATGTCCTCCAGTCCACCTTTGTGGCAGAGTCTGCCCTTTAGTAATAATTAATTCCCCCTGACTCCGACACACTCACCTTCAAGCAGTGGTGTGGGAAAAGGGGGCGTCAGCGGGGCGTCTATACGGCTATGGGTTTATCTGCAGTAATGCGTGACATATAGAGTGCTAAAATCAGCTGCTGCTTAAAGCATGTGAAATCTGTAAATGGATATGAAAATGTTGTGGGAAAAGCAATTTCCTATGCGAAATTTCTCGAGGGAGAAAGAAAAAATATTCTACTTTTAACAACCACACCCCCCAATTTTCCCAAACACTTAATATCTTCTGAGATCTTGGGACGACAGATATTCTGAGCTTGTATGGCAAATGAACGAATATGTGGCAACGTGCGAAATTAAAGAGAGATTCTGCATTATGATTTGTGGATTTTCTGGGTTGTGACACCTGAAAGACAAATTGATGACTCACGGCCCTGTTTTCACCCAAATGTTATGCTGATGCATATTAGCTGTGACTTGTGTGAAAGCATTCAATTATTCTTAATTGTCACTAGAGCACATTTATGCTGAATTGTTGTGGCTAATACTGAAGTGAGACAAGCCATACAGAAGGAGAATTTATAAAGCCCTTCTCAAATTACTGGTTGTAACATTTTTCAATAACATTGTTTCTGAACTCTAAAATTGTGCTGATGGAGGTGGCCTAATTTTACATACAGTGTGACTGCTCTGCTTTTTGGTTGCAAAATGCAGGAGTAATATCCTATTTTTTACTTGTAGTATACTAATTAAATAACAAATAGTACTCAAATTTTATCAAGAAATTATTAATTGTTTGTTTGTTTTGTGTAGTTAATTAAAATGCAACAATGCAGTCTTATTTTGATTACTTACAGTGTTACATCTGTGCCCAGGTTACAGTCAATTCCTTTAGGGGGATTTGTATAAAGCCAAAACGCTTTTCCTCTCTGTTTTGATCAAGCCTATATTGATCATGTAATCCTAGCATTATCAGTGCGTTCACTGCAGTCACAAGGGCCATATCCCTCTAAAACCAGATAAAGGCAGGGTGTTGACCATAAGCACAGGTATACAAATGCAGTTAATGTGTTGTTTTTTAGAGCAATTATAATTTAATTACAGTTCAGCGACTATTAAATTAATTAATGCACACTACTACAGGCTGCACAGTAAGAGCACAGAGCTGTTTTAAAAAGATATGCTCACGTTCAAAAGACATCAGAATGAAACAGATCCCTATCTCAAGAAACTTTTTTCAAAACTTTCCAGAGTTTTAAAAGCATTGCAAAACGATAATGCAAAATAATCCAATATCTGTCAACTTCATTCATTCAATAATTTTCTTTTCGGCTTAGTCCCTTTATTAATCTGGGGTCGCCACAGTGGAATGAACCGCCAACTTATCCAGCATATGTTTTACGCAGCGGATGCCCTTCCAGCTGCAACCCATCACTGGGAAACACATATACACTCAGTCACACACATACACTACGGACAATTTAGCCTCGCATGTCTTTGGACTTGTGGGGGAAACCGGAGCACCCGGAGGAAACCCACGCCAACACGGGGAGAACATGCAAACTCCACACAGAAATGCCAACTGACCCAGCCGAGGCTCGAACCAGCGACCTTCTTGCTGTGAGGCGAACGTGCTACCCACTGCGCCACCGTGCAGCCCCTGTCTACTTCATGATAAGGAAATTTAAAAATATCACCCGAATGAACCCGAAGTCTACCAAAGATTGCAACACGATTGCTAAATGCTTTAGAGGCCAGTGACAGGCTCACATTCTATAATATGCCATATAAACAGTTAAAGACAAGTTTAATAGCCAGAAAATAATTATTTTTTCAAATATTTCCCAAGTGCTGTTTAACTGAGAGAACCCTTTTAAACACATTTTTAAACATTCATTAATAGTTTTAATAACTATTTGCTAATTAACGAGATCATTCATTCATTCATTCATTTTCTTTTCGGCTTAGTCCCTTTATTAATCTGGGGTCGCCACAGTGGAATGAACCGCCAACTTATCCAGCATATGTTTTACACAGCGGATGCCCTTCCAGCTGCAACCCATCACTGGGAAACATCCATACACAATCATTCACACACATACACTACGGACAATTTAGCCTACCCAATTCACCTATATCGCATGTCTTTGGACTTGTGGGGGAAACTGAAGCACCCGGAGAAAACCCACGCGAACACGGAGAGAACATGCAAACTTGTTCTCCCAAGTCGAACCAGCGACCTTCTTGCTGTGAGGCGAACGTGCTACCCACTACGCCATCGTGCATCCCTAATTAACGAGATCATTTCTAATAATTTCTAATTAGTTATTTAGCATTAGTATACTAGCATTCAGAATAAGGTGCAATAAAAAGTTAATTACTAGTCAAGTTAGGTTAATTAGGCAAGTCATTGGACAACAGTGGTTTGTTCTGTAGCAAATCAAAAACAGGGGAGGAAATCGTTATCAGGGGCTAATAATATTGACCATAGCAATTTTTAAATGTTTCATTGTATTTATTATTAATACTATTCCAGCCAGACTAAAAAAAGAAAAGACTTTCTCAAGAATAAATATATAACTGAAAATACTGTTAAACTTTTCCTTGCTCTGTTAAAAAACACTTGGGAAATATTTGAAAGAGAACTAAAATTTTACAGTAGGGCTTTTGTATAATGGCCTTTGTCTATGTAACGTCCACTCAATGGTTAAATGTACTGTACCACAACAATTCATTTTCATTTTGGAACTCATTTTTTTCTATTTTATTCATTATTTGCTTAATTAATAAGTATATATGGTAATGTAATTAACTGGATGACACTTAATCAGTTGTCAGCCCTAAAAAAATACTGTATATAGATGCATTAAACAGCTAGGGGGACTGGGAAGTGTGCGATGGTTAAATCCACCACAGAAAACTCTTGTCTCTGTATTGGAGTCATCAGGGCCCAAGGTGAGGTTTCACCACTTGATTGCCCCCTTGTGCACTGATTAAAGAGGAGTCATTACATCACTTCCTCTAACTACATGCATATGTATCCACCATGGCAACACAGGCGTAGCAAACGCTATGGAACGGGATCTGCTCAGCACCATCTGTGTGTGTGTGTGTGTGTGTGTGTGTGTGTGTGTGTGTGTGTGTGTACGTGTGCATGTGCCAGGGCTGTGTTATGGAGTCAGAAGGCTGGCTACATTCTCTAAGGACCTCTCCTCCGTTGCTTAGCAATATGTGGAACAGTGAGCAGCCCCAATAAGGCTATTTCATCTACTGTATTTCCCTAGCAGAACTAAAATAGGATTTTAGAATAGCTTTTTAGCATTCACTTAATAAAAAGGTATAGTATGTTCCCACAGTTTACAACATAAAACAAATAAACACATTTTAGGCTGAAATTTTGAAAATATTGTTTCATATTCATATTATATGCAAAGCAGTACAATAACATTAACATACAGTGATGGGGAAAAAAAAGAAATTGCTTGAAATTTCTCAGTTTCCTGGATGTACTGGATTTACACAAAATGTGTTGAGTAAAATATTAATATTTGTATAAAGGTCTGCTAACATTCAATTGAAATTTCAAAAACAAAAATATTGTGATGTTGTTTAAATTAAAAGGTAGCATGTTGTCTAAAAATGAATAGAAAAAATGCCTAAAATATGTTTTTTTATTGTTATTCCGACCGATTGTAATTTTGTACTTGAGCATTAAGAGCATGTTTGTTTTAAATTTTGATGAAATGTCATCCGCAGTTTGAAGAACAAAAAAAAAGATGTTTTACTCAAACAGGTGTATAAATTGCATATCCAGAGAAACCAAAATTTCTCTATAGCTGTAATGATGAAAAAAGCTCTATAAAGCTCTATGTTATATTGGGGGAAGCACTTTCAGACTTGTCGCTTTCCTACTGACCTTGAGAATGTTCCTGTTCTCTGATACATCAAACGATATTTATTCAACAGTATTTCCCACAAGTCTTGCTGCTTGTGATACGTATGACCCCTACTGCTTGCCTGTTCAAACACAGGGTTGTGTTTTGTTATCCATCTCAGTCACTGAGTGAAGAATTACTGACTTACAGTTGGTGTGTCCCCGAAAAAAGGTGGCATTGCACAATCCAATAGTGTAATGTATATAAATTACAACATCTCCTTATAGCCTAGACAGTTCAATCTTGTCGCTGGAAGTTCGATTGCATAAAAAAAAAAAGATGAGATCACCTTCAATTTTCCATGTTTGTAATATATTATTGGCTTAGACTCTGTTCCTGTTATTCAAACCAACAGTGAGTGTCATTTAGATGGTGTCTGTGCCTGCTGTAGTGCAACGCAATAAGAACATAGCGCTCCGTTATTGCACACATTTATCATGGCTGCCCCAGACTCTTCACAGAGCATGTCAGTGATCCGTACACTTCCCTCGTCCAGGTATCTGCAGCCAAGCAGCCAGCTGTCCAAGGTCAAATCATAATAGAGCCGCTATTTTTATCTGCTGGCTGCTATTACTCTTAACAACAGCTTTTTGGCCTCCGCAGACAAGCACACACATATGTACACACATTTTCACGTTTAATTCTCCACCATCCATTTCAACACACAAGAGAAGTGTGTAGGTGAATGACAAATAAAAATTACCTTGGTGATTGATCCTGATCTTACAAGCTGACATTGAAGCCTTCCAGAAATAACCTATGTGAAAGCGGCAGTAGAAGAGATGGTTAACTCCACCTTTCGGCAATACCAGGCATGTAAATCTCACATTATTAATGGATATTTAACAAGGCTGATAATACACAATGTTGCCATTGGCAACTGCAGGGGGCGTGGCATATTTTAGACAACATTTGCCACCCCATATTGCCCAGGTACACAGGTACAATCCACATGCTGGTTGATTGTGTTGCTTTTGGATGTCAGAAACCTTTTGTCAGGCAATTCCACTTTTAAGACCCTCTGGAAAATGGAATGTCAAGCCAACTGTGTCTTTCAGTTTAACATTATTATCAGAGGAATGAAACTCAATGCCATAACAAACTTCATTTGTAGACAAATTCAATTTACAATTATGCATTATTACATATTATTGGTCATCATTTGCAAGTAATCTGCACTAAAATGTGCAAAAAAAAAGAAAGAAAAGAAAATAATAATTTAGATTGATGATCATTAATTTTATTCAAAACAAATAAGCAACTTACAAACAAGTTACAAATTCAAATGTAGATATGGATTTTTTTTACAAGCTTCTTATCTTCAGCAATTTATATTTACAGATTTATTGTGGATGATGCTCCTTAATGACTCAATTATTTTAAATCAATGCGCACACATTATTTTGAAGCAATGCACACAAAGAACTTAATTATTTTTGTATTATTATTATTACACATTAGGGCTGCACGGTGGCGCAGTGGGTAGTACAATCGCCTCACAGCAAGAAGGTCGCTGATTCGAGCCTCGGCTGGGTCAGTTGACGTTTCTATGTGGAGTTTGCATGTTCTCCCCGTGTTCGCGTGGGTTTCCTCCGGGTGCTCCGGTTTCCCCCACTGTCCAAAGACATGTGGTATAGGTGAATTGGGTAAGCTAAATTGTCTGTAGTGTATGTGTGTGAATGAGTGTGTATGGATGTTTCCCAGTGATGGGTTGCAGCTGGAAGGGCATCCGCTGCGTAGAACATGTGCTGGATAAGTTGGCGGTTCAATCCGCTGTGGCGACCCCAGATTAATAAAGGGACTAAGCCGAAAAGAAAATGAATGAATGAATGAATATTACACATTACTTTAATCCAAAGACAACTTTGTTTAAAAAAATGGCACTGAAAATAGTTTAGAAAATAGTATACTCCATGGCTGTCAAAAGTTAAAATAGCTTAGACAAAAATGGGACATGCACAACTTGCCTCTTTATGTAAATTGGATTGTCTTTTTTCAGAAGTTTTTAATCGAGCTATCCCTTTGGTTTCACCAAGCAACTGTTTTACCACAGCTCCTTAAGCACTAATATATTCTAGAGCAGGATCTGCACAGCTGAATTGGATAACCCTGAGGCTACAGCCGAGCAATCCCTGCTCCTCACTCTCTCTAGGCGTGCATAGCAACTGCTGATCTGCCCAAGAGAGATATGAGGTAATGACAGGCGCATTTGTTGGTGTGGGAAGCAGCTAGCTACAATGGCCCAAGTCCTTACAAACATAACTATTAAAAAAATCTCAGTTAGGCAATACATTCTCAATACAAAAATTGCACACAAAAAGAGTTGAGGAGAAAGCTCAAGTAGAGTTTGATAACAATCTTGAGATTCATACAGTATAGACGAACCTACTTTCTTTTCAGCTGCCACTCTAGGTTGACAGAGACAGTATCAGTCTCAATATACGCTAGCAGTCGTGACTCTCAGAGCAGAACAAATAATGGTTTCTAGGGAAAAAGAATCTCTTTTACTGTGGGAATTATCTGCCATTCTGGAATAATTTCCTCCACTATCCACTGCCACAGATAAACCCATCACACATGAAGGGCAGTGAGAGAAAAGGAGAAGAGAGCATCTATCAGATACGGAGGACTGTGGTGAGATTAGTTTCCCAGGGATGAATACAGCTTCTCAGCTTCCATCTCCCCTCCCTTCCAACCTCAGCCATCCACCCGCACAAACACTCCCACACACAAACCTACATGTACGAAAACATCTTCAATCTCTAGCTATAAATGTGCAAATCATTTTCTGCTACTTGGATAAGCAGATCTCAGCTAAGCGTGGCAGTAGATGATGGGTTTCTCACAGGAACCATCCGACCAGTAAACTATCACCTTCCCCGGCTGGCCAGAACGAGGATGGAAATGGTGCCAAAAGCAGCGTTGGCGTGAAAACAAATGCCACGCTGTAGGGGCGGGCATTTATGATGGCACACTCTACTCTGACCCAGTATAGGTCTCTTTCAGATTCGCATCTAATCCAAAGGAAACCAGTAACACCTGCAACTTCAGAGAGGGAAATAAGAGTGCCTACCTGTATATAGCGTGCTGTTATCTCCTGCTTCAGCTGGGAGGAAGTGAAGTACAGATCATATGCAGGAGAGAGGGAGTCACAGAGAGATGGAGAGGAGGAGTCTTGTCTGGTAGAGGTGGAGAGAGCTGGAGTGAGAGAGAGCGAGAGAGCTGCTGTTGTCGCTATTCTCTGCTGAGCCTGTAGGGAGTAGTGTGCATGGCAATGTGCTATCCCTGTTAAAAACGAGACCGTGCATGCATCCAGTCCTGAATTAGAGAAAAAGAGAGGGAGGAAGGGAGAAAGAGACTCTTGGCTGTTTAACCATGCACCGTCACAAGGCATTTCCTTCGGAATCCCTCCAGTGAGAGTGGCACAGCATCACTGAGTCCTTGGCTGCGATTGGCTATCGTGAATGATGATGCAGTCAGCGGGCGATGGTTCTGGCAGCAGTCAACTAAGATGACCCTCTCAGCTAGTATTAGCATCCTCGTACATCCTAAGCAAAGAGTGGAGGCAGGGCAAGGACAAGCAAGGACGTTTACGAAAGCCTCTTGGGAGTGTGTTCATGTACTCTCAGAGGTTAGAAGCTGGATGGCGCACATGGCAAGTCCTGGCATGGTGACTTGTAGACGTATGTGTGCACACGAAGACAAACAAGCCTCAGAAGTACGTCTAGGTGTAGAGGTTGTGATTTCCCCAGAGAGAGTTCCATCAATAGCAAGGTTGGCTCACTGTTAAGGAAAGACAGGTGATAATTAATGGGATGAATTCTGGATAACGTGACCTCCCATCTTAAAGAAGGATGCATGCAGAATGGTTATTATTTGGTTCAATGTTCATTTATTTCTAAATCGCATGGATCCAAACCTCGGACATAGATAATAATGGTTCCCAATGGCTTTCCTGATGTCTCCTTTGTGGACACCATTGTTGGTGTGAGCTGAGTTTGACAATTTCACAGTAAAAGGCCTTGACTTCTAAAGGCCAGCTTGTTGCATAAGAACAAAGATGTGAAAAGATGGGTAAATGACTCATCTCTTTTGCTAAAAATTAAATGTCAGACTGTTCATGCAAATGCTATTTGTAAGATGCAAAATGCTAAACCTCTGCAATGTAGAAAATGTGCCAAGAAAGTAAACTGAATTAAGATTAAAATAAATAAATGAATATGGTAATAGAAAATGAAGTAAAAATGTAAAAAATAAATTCAAAGTGTTTATGATTATGATATAATGCAGTGTGTAATGTAGCTATTTAAATGTAGAGTTCCGATAATAAAAATCTATGCAAAAAAAAAGTGATTCTGAACAGCTAAAACGAGTCATCTGCAACTTTTTACAAACATGCCTATATAGTCACAGAAGAAAAAAATGCAAAGAACTATAAATGGTAGACCAATAACAGCCGTCTGACCAATATGAGTACAATAGACTAGTAGAAAGTAAAGGTTTATGAAAGAACACATTTTTTATTTAATTAAGTAATGTTTACTTAATTTTTAATTTGTTTTCCCTTAATGATAAAAACCATCATTTTTAAAACTGCAGGCTGTTTACTTGTGTTATCTTTGACTAATATTTAAATGTGTTCGACGATCTGAAACATTAAAGTGTGACACTCGATTTCACACAGTGTGTATGCATATATACTGTTTTTTTCAATTGAATTTTAACTAATTGCATGAATTGAACTGTACAAATGGAATTCTTGTCTTTATAATAAAAAGTGAAGTAAAAAGAGAAATGTGTAATCATTTTTAAAGAAACTCTCTTAAATTTTCTTTTTTTTTTAAATGCAGAATTTTTGAACAACCACTACAGCAAAATGAAAGTATCTTCTTAATTTAGTGGAGGTACATTATCATTTGATATATTAATATAATGTGCACAAATCTGTTGTTTGTTAAGTGCCATCATTTCAATGTCCACTCATGACAGCCTCATGGTTAAATGTTCAGTTGAACAACTGGTCATGAATAATGCAATTCCCAGATCCGCTGTGATTGTATCAATCTTACTCAACACTGACATTCACCCTTATAATGATGTCATTCCCTAATGATCTTTCTTCTTTCACCGTGTCCAAATTGACACAGAACAAAAAACACACCATTAGAACAAGACCAATCTTTTCTGCCTGTTCACATCAATGAAATTATGTGCCTCATTTCTTTCCTAGAGAAACCTAAAAATGAGCGGCTGTGAAGTGATGTGACACATTGATCCTCTATGTATCCAAGTGAATCACCATGGAAACCCTGTCGAATTTAACCCGCTTCAATCACAGGGAGTGGTCAGGATGGTAAAGTGTTAATTGCTTGGATACTTCAAAGCCTTAATGACACCCTTATAACCCCAAGCGAACAACTGAATAGTGAATGTTTTTCATCATCTGCATTCTGCTGTGACTGCACCTGCCGCAGTCTCTTAAGAGAAGCATCAGTGTTTGCTGTTCTGCAAATGCTCTCATCAAAGAGTGACCATCAAAGACAAAGTCATTGCTTGTGTCTGCATACAGACTCTTACCTTGAGATAACCTGACTTACACACTCACTCCTAGTTCTGCATAGCAAGCAGAAATCAGCATTTTTTAAAGAAAACATGCACATTTTTCAGTACATGCATCTTTGAATGCAACAGAAATGGAAGATCATGCATTATTGATGCAGTAATTTAATGTGCACTTAAGCTGACTGGAATATTAATTACAGTCATAATGGTTTAGTTTGAATTGGTATGCAGTGTGCTGCAAGTGGCTGTGACAGCATCTGTACACATTGCAATAATGTCAGCAGTACGTTTAGGTTCTGATCCCTTAGATTTCAGCAATCTAGGAGATTTGTGAGAAATAAAAAGAGCTCCTTTACATTTCAAGTGACCAGGATTTGGTGTAGAGAGTGACCGACAGGATGTCAGTGATTACACTGTATGCATGTTATACAGAACAGTTTTTTATACTGATTCTAAGTAGTTAACTTGTTCTTTTGAACTATTCAGCAGAATAATTTTATGAAAGTCATTAACTTAATCAGTTTACACCTGATTGGTCTTGCTGCATGTTTCTGATTTACTTAAGAGAACCTGTTTAGAAGAGTTTTTTGTTTCAGTAAACAAAGAAGGTTCACAGTAGTTATTCGTGTATGGATCTGACTGTCGTAAATCTTAAATGAACTAATATTAAAATAAAGTTACAGAAGTTCATGTTTAAAAAAAAGCTAAAAAATATTTTATATAATATACTGTACACATACAGGAGTTGGACAATGAAACTGAAACGCCTGGTTTTACACCACAATTAATTTATTAGCATGATGTAGGGCAGGGGTAACCAAACTTGTTCCTGGAGGGCCGGTGTCCTGCAGATTTTAGCTCCAACCCTTATCAAAGACACCTGAACAAGCTAATCAAGTTCTTACTAGGTATACTTGGAAACACCCAGGCAAGTGTGTTGAGATAAGTTGGAGCTAAACCCTGCAGGGACACCGGTCCTCCAGGACCGAGATTGGTGACCTCTGATGTAGGGTATCCTTTTGTGGCCAATACAGCATCAATTCATCTTGGGAATGACAGATTCCAGTCCTGCACAGTGGCCAGAGGGATTCTGAACCATTTGTTTTGCAGAATAGTGACCAGGTCACTACATGATGCTTGTGGAGGAACATTTTTCCTGACTCGCTCCTCCAAAATACCCCAAAGTGGCTCATGGGACTTAACTTTCATGTTCATAAAACCACTCCGTCACCAGTCTTGCTGTTTGTATTGGAGAATTATCATCCTGATACATGGCATTACCTTTAAGATACAATGTCTGAACCATTGGGTGCATCTGGTCAGAATGGTTCGGTAGTCCTTGGCAAAGACAATTGCAGCCCATATCATGCTTCACTCTGGGCACGCAACAGTCTGGGTGGAAAGCTTCATTGGGGTTTCTCCACACCGTAACTCTCCCAGATGTGGTAAAGTCAGTTAAGTCAGCTAGACATTTACCAACAATTTGTCCTCTTTTAAACTCTTATATGTCACCCACAATGTTGTGTGCATTGCAATATTTTTGCAAAGCAAAACTGTTATTAACTGTTAACTGCTATTACTCTCCTAATTAATTTTTCACACTCTGCTCTTACTGTTCAAATGTGCAATCAATGCAGATAAGCCATCAGGCTGGTCAAATTTAGCCATGAAACCTCCAACACTAAATAGGCCAGTGTTTCGGTTTCATTGTCCAAATCCTGTATACAGTTGGTTAAACTTCATTATGTTCCCACCGTTGCCGTGTTTACCGCCGCACTTTATCTGCAAAATGCATGTGCGGCTTTTGACCGCTGGGTGGCGCTTTAACCATAGACTTCGTCAGCTAAAATATCAACATGCAATTTTTAACAAGGCCAGTTTTACCTTTTCACAATACTATAGGACAGTTGGAATACACAAATGAAAAAAAAAAAAGTCTAAGAAAAACATGTAGTCTAGCTATTCATCTTTAACAAAACCAGATGATTTTTTTACACATCATGAGGATTTAGTTTTTAATATTTTGGTAGCCTAACTAAAAATGTATCAAAGTCAGGTACTGTATGTGATGTGTTGATTCAATTAAAATAGAAGTTTGTTTGGTCATTTTGGTTTCTTCAGTAATAAGCATGCTTTTACACTGTTTAAGAAAAGTGTAAAAAAAAAAAAAGATGTTTACAATACATGGTGATAACCCATAGGCTGCAAATATGAGTATTAAATTCTTTAGCTTGTATACTGCCTTATTACATTGCGTTGAGGTAAAAAAGGACGTTCGCCAGCGCCAATAGTCTAGTGGTTAGCGTGTTGATACATTGGACCAAGGAGCTCACGGTGACCCGAGTTTGATTCCCGACTCGAGGTCCTTTGCCGATCCTTCCACCTCTCTCTGCTCCCCTCACTTTTATGTCTGTAATCTCCACTGTCCTGTACATTAAAGGTGAAAACCCCCAAAAAATAATTATAAAAAAGGATGTTTGATTTCTAAATTCTTTAGTTTTAATTCTGAATATGATAAAAATCTAAAAATATGCAAACAAATAAGTAAATTAAACATAGATTGTAATAGCATTCATTATAACAACACAGGACAAGACACGTTTAATAAAAGTGAATCAAATGTCTGTCATTCTAAACTAGGAATGCTCATTTCGGTTTGCATACATACTTACCTTTAAATCTGTATATTAAAACTGTCAAATTTGGGATGGATATCTAAAACAAAAATAGATTCCAGTAAAACTGCTTGAGTGCAGTACCAAACATTTCCGCTAGATTAATTCCATTTATTCATTTTCTTTCAGCTTAGTCCCTTTATTCATCAGGGGCCGCCTGATGTACACAGCGGTGTTTCATCACAATCAGGTACAGAACTGAAAAGCTTCTTATGATGCAAAAGTCAAAATAAATAGAATAATGAAAAAAAATTTAATAATAATAATAATAATTAGACTGCGTATCTAAAAGTCTGAAATGTTGAGCCCAACCCTCTACTAAAACAACAGAAAAACTCTAATTGTCCATCATTGTTTTTCTATGTAATTGTGGTTGACAGAAGTGCGTGACTCATTTCTTCTGCAGCTTGGCAGACGGCATGTCAAGATAAAGTGGTTTCAACTTTTACCCGCAGCAGAGCTCAGTCATTACTGGGAGTTCCAAAGCAGTGGACCAATAAGAAGAACTCTGAGGCGGGACCAGTATTGCGAGCTACTGTGTGTGTGTGTGTGTTTTTTTATGTCATGTTTTTAATTTGTAGATTTTTAATTATTTTTATTATTATGTAAAGCCTAACCAGGGACGAGGGCTGCAAATTAGCTTAATGCTATATGGCCTATGTACAAGGCATCGGTTGTCTTTTTAGAGCAGTGTCAAGTGTATTGTCCCAAACAAATAAACAAATAATAAAAGAAACTTTCTCAGAGTGCTGCACCTTGCGTTTTCAGACTCAAAGACGTGTTCTTTATGAAAGGCAGCTCAGTCGTGTTTTTTTAGCCTAACAGTGACTGCACATCTGGTTCGCTGTATTGGCCATGGGAGAGCATAAACCAAACCGTCAGCTCTGTACCGTGACGTTTCAGGCCAAATATATGTACCATTACATCACTAGTAGTTATTAATTACTGCAAACTACTAACCCATATTTTGATTACAGACTTCCTACTTAACCTTAACCTCCACTGTCAGATGTTTATATATATATTAATAAATAAATGAATTCTATACCTGAACTTATCTTGACAAACTATATATAATATGCACATATCATATAATTTCCATGTGTGAACTTAAAAGATGGGGCGACAATTAAGGGGTTACACAATCATAAATACATAATGCTTTTGTGTTTGGTTTCTTTTTAAAGACAACACATGGTAGATTATTCATTAGGTGGAACCACATTTAAGAAGTGAAATTACAATCAAAAGTTATAGAAGTTAACCTTAATTATGAAGGCAAATCTGATATTAAACATTGTATATTTTCCTCAAGTTTTACTTCAAAACTGTAAGGGAGGGGAATCAAAGCTGTAAATCTAATCAAATCAAAAGTTGTATGTGAAATTTAAAGGTAATTTCTCAAAGAAAAACAACAACAACAGAGGGTTAAATGAACTTTGCAAAAACATGCTAATCTAGAACTGTTGACAAATCTAAACATCAAATCTGGCAGGTTAATAAAATATTATTTCAATATCAGCAACAAAATAAAGCATGATCTCTATCTATTTTTTAGGTTCTGTACTATACTGTAACATGTATAGACAGTAACTGCTGATGAAAGTGTAAAACAGAGGTGAAAGAAGAACAAGAGACGGGTTTGATTCCATTGAGGACAGACGGGTTCTCAGCAGCATCCGTTTGGCTTTGTTTCAGCAGGCTGGCTGCTTTACACTCTTAACAGCAGGGACACCAGCTGTACCCTCCCCAGTGTCCTTCAGAAATAGCCCTCACCCAGCAGAAACCTGGCCTCTGACCAGCCTTCCCAGCAAACCAATGCCTAATGTTGGCCCAGTGTTAGTAGTAGCAAGACCTGGGCATTCTCCCTGTGGGCTCAGAAGATTTGTATCAAGGTCTGACCCATTGCTGGCTTCATTAGCCTGGCCTTACCCCCAGAATTCCCAGCAATCCCTGGCCCAATACTGGTCAAATGTCAGTCTTAATGACACGGATGGCTGTCATACAACAAGTGAAGTGAAGTGAAGTGAAGTGTAGTGTGGCCAAGTATGGTGTCCCATACTTGGAATTTGTGCTCTGCATTTAACCCATCCAAGTGCACACACACAGTTAGTGAACACACACATACCGTGAACACACACCCGGAGCAGTGGGCAGCCATGCTGCGGCGCCCGGGGAGCAGTTGGGGGGAACGGTGCCTTGCTCAAGGGACTCACCTCAGTCGTGGTATTGAGGGTGGTGGAGAGTGCTGGTCATTCACTCCCCCCACCCCCAATTCCCGCTGGTACCGAGTATCGAACCAGCAACCTTCGGATCACGAGTCCAACACTCTAACCACCAGGCCACGACTGCCCCCACTCACCCACATCACCATAAAATATCTCACATTTACACGGTCTTTGTAATCATACACAGCAACTATACAAATCAAAGTGACATTATTAATTATGTAGTGGCAAAAAATAATTACATAGCAATAAAAAATTAATGGAGAAACTTTGAACATCTGCAGCACTAGATTGCTCTTCGGCCTTCAGGGGAATGAAAAGTGAACAGCACTGTTTTTCCATGTAGCCATCAGCAGCCAATCATCTCTCCAACATCCAAAGTCTCTGGAGACTTTAACACTAATCTGAACCACAGCAGTTTTCCAATTCTGATCACTGGGTTCCTACAAAAACATTCCTGTGATTCCTTTTTTATAAAGGTTGATGCAAAGGAAATTTTATTTACTGTATGACAAGGATCATTACAGAATTTGTAAATTTGGATGAATAAATAAAACGTAGTGCTATATGCTTGACCGAACTCAATATGGCTGTTCTGATTATAAACCTACAAAAAGACATTAAATATATTTTTTTCTGCTTCTCTGTCTGAATCCACAGTATGGTACTGCATAACAGACATCTACTCTTGTATGTGTTTTCAGCATTCTCAAACATTGCACAATTATCACACACATATAAAATTTTAATCTTCATTGCAACCTACCATAAAAAGTTGGGTTTAATTGTATTATTTTTATTATTATTATTATTATTATTATTATTATTATTATTATTATTATTATTATTATTATTATTAT